>MNCI01008566.1:298532-323727 GCA_015680685.1 Gnetum montanum
GGCACATGGGAAAAATTCTAACTCTGGAGTGATCAATCTGCCAGAGCTTCACTACTTCTAGCCAGGATTTGGAAATGAAGGGAGTGCCACCTCTTATTTATAGATATGACGGCAGGACGCGATATCGCGGCACATGCAGGTCGCGTCTCATCACCAAGTATATGTCATTTGGCCTACCAAATAATACACTACTGGATTACCAAGTATTTACACTTAAACACTTGTGATTAAGGCATACGTATTCCGCTTAATGATAGGAATAATAAATAGTAATAAATGAAAACATTAACTAAAGGAAACAGTGAATAATTAACAATTAAAAGCAATAATAATCTAGGTGGATGTTGCAATGATGGGAGTAATCTCAATCTTTATTACCATTTGTGTCCAAGTACATCACACTCAAACAAAGTTACCATAAAATTACAAACATCACATTGTGAACATGCCCTAAAAATAATAGAACTCTATGAAAGACTATCAAAAATTGAAAACTAAAATTATCTTCCCTACATCATCTATTGCCTATGCACCCAAGTGTTGTATTTATAGGCATGCACAAAGGAGATGACATCAGATATCTGACATTGCTTCCTAGCTCAGATGTCAAGTATCCAACATCAAGGCTCTTACATCAGGTATCTGACATCAGGGCCTAAAAAATTGATGACTCATCATATCTCCATGATTGAATGAAAACTCATCCTCAAGTTATGAAAAATGAGGAACAACTTCTTTATAAAATATTGGGAAGGTATGGGATTATTTGCTAGCTTAAACAATAAACAAAACAATTGACTCTTACATGCCATAGTAGTGGAGTACAAAAATGGGACATGATTTTACGAGACAAAAACTGGAAAGCTCATGTGGTGCCCGAAGGGAGTGGCTCCTCCATTTGTTGCTTCCCTTTGTCACTAGGTTTGTGAAATTTGTAATGATTGAGCAATACCTACAACATTTCCACTTTTTTCCTTAGGTCATGTGCCATCCAAGCTGCTAAACTAATGTGTGCTAGTATCGGTACATCCCAAGGTCATGACAGTTGTAGGAAAATCCGATTAGCCTTCATGTACTAGGCTACAAACTACCATCGTTCTTCCTCAAAGGCCCTAGCTTTTTCTCTAAATTCTTGATAATTTATTAATCTTCTAGCTAGGTTTGAGATGATGTCCTTCTGTTCCTAGTAGCTGGCTTTAACCACTGTCAATTTTGAGTTTGCCACATGCAACTTCTGCAAAGCATCTTTTCAATCTATAAACTCTTTTTTGTACAATGCATAGGTGGTCACTACCTACTTCTCTAGCTTTTTCTAAGGTTGAACCATTGTTAACATGGCAAGATTGGCATATCTAAGGTTAGCCAACGCCATGTATTCTTTCAAATCTCCAATCTATAGGCCTTTATTCTTTACTTCCACCTTGTGGACCAAGGCATAGCTATCTAGAATTGGTTGCCGCTTAGGATTTTGGGTTGACAAGGGGCTAATGTCAACTTTGGCCATCTAGATCTCTTTTTCATTTATTTGTTTGTACATGCCTACTTGGTCTTGAAAGTGTTCCTTCAATTTCTCATGCTTCTTGGCCTCATTCTACCACATGCTAATTTCAATTGCTGATTTCTAATAAATAACATAAACCTCCTCCATTGAGAGGGTTCTATTCTCTCTAGCCAATCTACTGATGTCCTGGTTGACCCTCACTAGTTGTTCTCTCACCTAGTGGACTCTCTCCTCAAGAATGTTCTTTTTCTTTTCAACTATGGTCAATCTTGAATTCTTAGTAGTGAGCTAGTTGTTTTCTTCTTGTGTAGTGATCAATGCCTTTTTGTACACATGGGATTATGCATCAATAGCAGAGGCATTCCAAACTACCTTTTCTTTTTCTTGTTCTGCAACTGCTCTTTGCCATAGTTCTCCTTATGCACCTCTTTTCAAGGCCATCTACAATTAAGCAAAGATCAAGTGTTACTAAGGTTGTATTCTTTTTCATTAATTAGTTTATACCTTACTCATTACCTTAGCTCATTAAGTTCTTAGTTCACATGACTATAGAGTTAGAAAATTTTTCAAGAAAAATCCTCAAAAGGTGTCATTGTCTTTTACAATCCTTCGCAATTGGTTCCTTTTCCTTATGTATGGCTTAAAATAAGGGTTATGGTTCCTTGGGTGGAAACATTAATATTTATAGCATTAATACAATTGATTATTCATGATAATGCCTAAATTTTTTACACTCTTACCCTTATAATACCCTCCAGGCAATAGAAAATTTCAACAATTTGTACAAGTTTCACATGCAAATAGCATAGAAATCAAAGTAGTAGAGAGCCAAATATCACAAGTGAAAGTGGGTGTGCAAAGCTCTTAAGTTTCGAGAGAAGATTTGAACAACTCCCCTAGTTGCAAATGATGAAAATGAAGTTTTTGTACCACGGGGGTCATATATATGCAACATTGTGTCAAACCTAACATCGGGTAGTCAACGTTGGGGTCCATGAATATTCACTAAATGCGGTAGCTGAGCATGGAAACTACAGGTCTATGATTGGTTGGAATGTTTGAGGTTAGGTCTAGAGTTATAGGTAAGTGGAAAATCAATTTGAGGCACCCGAAAGTGTGATAAGGTGGAATCATCGATGTGAAAAGCACTCGAATGAGCAAGAAAAAGGGCATCAAGGTTGTGGATGAATCAATTATAAGATAAGGAAAATGAAAAAATATAACAATTGAGTGCTTGGAAGGTAAAGAATGATGTGGCTGGGTCAAACAAGTACAAGTTACAAAAGTTACACAAGTGGGTCCTCCCCAAAGTAGGCTTTAGCCTATGATGCCCTTATGTAACCACACCTAAAAATGTCCATAGGCACTAAAGGGGTTGAATGCAACACATACCTGTGAAACAAAACACACATATTAAATCCACTAATTTTAGATAATAACTCTATGTTACACAAAATCACAAGCTATGATCACCTGGACAATGAGAGGAGATGGACTGTAGAAAGGATTGTAGAAATTTGGACATAGGGTATCTTACCATGGTTACAATGAACCCTTCTCTATTATTAATAGTTAAATAATCATGAGTCCTTTTTTCCAAGATTTAAACCAAGTCCAAATCACATTGTAGGGAGATCACATTATTTCATCACATCGATAGACAACCATAAGACTATCATAGTTGCAAGGAGTAACATCACCTAGTGTTTTGTCCAAGGGAGGAGCTTTATTTATGGCACATACATTTTTTTCTCTTTTTCTCTTTTTTTGATTCTGAGAAGCCACCAACCTTTAGGCATGGGTACATGCATTTCCAATGGGACTCATACAAGTTTATTCAGTGCCATTTTAGGTTACTCTTACTTCCATTTTTCATTAGATCTACAAGGATATAGTTACGACCTCAAAAACATCATAGAACATACAAAAGTGGCCAAAGAGAATCCATAAATTTTCTTGATGTCACATCCTTCACATTCCACCTTACATTTACACTCTTATACCCAAATAGCATGATTATGAATTTATTTGTAGTCTCATGGTAAAAAAAATGTCATTATGACTAGAGCAAGAACCTCTTATTAATGGAATGGGTGGATGAATGTTGTGGTCTCAATGTCCAAATAATCAATCCCTTATGACTTAACAACATAGAGAAAACCTTACCTCAATGAGCACATGATCATTTTATTCATAAGTGAGATTACATAACAAAGAAAATAAAACAACAACTAGAAAAATTTGGAAGAAATAGGAAAATTTAGACCAAGAAATAGGAAAATGACAAAAAATTGTAAAACAAAAAGATGAAAAGCACTTAAGAATCCTAAAGATTAGAATGGGGGGTAACTTCCAGTATTAAACATTTTTCCATGACAAGGATTAATAAGTGGATAAATAGGATCCATGCATGTATGAAACATTGGTAACCATTCATGCCCTAGCCACTAGGTGTCTTTTGGTGGCGTGGTGGCTAGGTAGAAAAATTTTTGGTCATACACTTAACTGTTAAATGTATGGTGGGTTAGGGTAGGAGGTGTGTTAATGTTATGGATGTTTGGCCCACGATTACACCCTTGATCATGATATCATATTCATGGATTTATTTGTCTCTTCACACTATTAGGTTCATTGTTTGGATTTGGGATTGGACTAATGATGGATGGCCCTTGTGTATGATCAGAAAATGTTGTTTATGACAAGGAAGGTGGTGCACTAGATTAACATTATGCTAGTTCAGATGATGTGGTGGATCCATGCATGGTTTTCTTCAGCTTACGGTCCTTCCTCAAGAACAGATGTTTCCTACATTGTGATTGAGACCCACTAGTATCGACATGTCGATGCATATTTGTAGCACAAGTGACATTTGTTTGTTGGTATTATGATGCTAAACCTTCTTGAATCATTGGTGGTACCCAATAATGTAATGGAGTAGGAGGATATCGAGGGTATGATGAATGTTAAGAGATGTGAAGTGGTGATCCTTTAGGGGATGTCATGGGTTGATGATACTTGGAAGAGTGATAGTAGGGATTTGAAGTAGAGGACACTAAACTAATTGGAGAAATAGAATGTTGAACATAATATTCATGCAATTTTGGCAAATAGGAAGGATAGGACTAATATGGTGGTGGCCTTCCTAATGACTATGGTTGTTGCCACTACATTTGATGACCATGCTGAGGCTAGTAATAAGTCCTCCTAGGATGGTACAATCAGTTGTTGAATTGACTATAATTACCTTGTGGGAGAGAAAATCTCTCGAGCATGTGCTTTTGCACAAACTTTGAATTTAAGGCACCTATCTAATACTCTTATAGATGCAACAAGATTGGGAAATGGCACTTTGAATGGTCATATATGTAGATGTCACATCCATTATCTTCGTCTATGGTCGAGTCTATAGCCTCACTTTTGTCAGCCACTTTTCTCATTTGCCGAAAGGTGTTCTTGGTTATTTCTTGGTTCTGTATCCTTTGTTTATTATGATCACCTACCTTATTTTTCATGATCCTCTTCTCAACCATCTCAATGAGAATTGTAATGTTTTCATATATCCATTTGGACATCCTATTAAACTTTGCTTTAGTTCATCAATAGATTTTTGTATCCAAAAGGTTTATTGTGGAATCACCTTATCGAGAGTAGTTTCATTCTCCTTACCATAGATATGGGCCTCCTCAATTGAAGAGTTGGTTCCCATTAATATTTCTTGACATTCTCCCATTTTCATATATCTTCTTCTTCTTTTTCCACACACTCGATTTTTTCTTTGATCTGATGGACTTGAAGCTCATATAATTACCGTAGGGCATACATCCCAAGGGTCTCCCTTGTTTCATTACAAAGCCCATCTATGATATGGAAAGGTTGCCTTTCCTCATAGTCATCTATTCAGTATGGTATAATATCTATCTGAGGCCATGTCCAAGGGTTCATGTTGTTCCTGCTTTCATTCTTGGATCTGTTTCCTCAGGTTGGACACTCTCGAATAGGTTTGGTATTTTTTGTTAAAAAATTTCAACATTGTTGACCACCATTGTATTGAACTTGGTCTCAACGATCTATACCACACTTTGGCTCTATTAATTAGTGTCTTAGGAAAAAGCTTAAGCTTTTGCCACCCACTTTCAATGTTGTAGAAAGCATAGGCATCATGGAAGTCTTGTAAATGATGTTGTAGATCTGAATCACAACCTCCTATAAATTTATAAATATTATTCATGTCAAGCTTAGGTAGGTGACTCTCTTTGCAATGCCTATGAGATATCTTAACTACCTCTGTTATCTTCATCATGCTCTTAGTGGCCAAGAAGGGTTCATCGTCATTAGACAAGTTGTGATGAAAATTTCTATTTGGTTGATGGTAATGATTAAACTTGTATTCATGTTGATGATCTTGAGTGTGTCTATGGGTTTGATTTTTACTTTTATTCTGATCCTTTAGTGGCACTTTATTCCTATAGCTATGTTCATCTTCATTAGAACTAGATGCTAAAGGGGAAGAGGAAGATGAGGATCTAGAAGAATTTCCATGGCTTCTATGATGTTCCTTAGGGTCCCTTGATCTATCATTTCTTAGTTTTGAGGAGGTCTTAGGCCTTGAGGCCTCCCCTAGTTGAGGACTTATGTCATCTCCTCTAAGATTTTCTATCTTAGGTGAATGTAGTCTTTGCGTGTTGTTAGGGTGATCATGAACATAAGAAACCCCTACATAAAGTTGGTCACTCCAATCTTCTTCATTGTATATCTTGTTATTTCTCCAATGAATGCATTTGCTATTTAGTGCATTGTCACTCCCCTGCAAGAGAGACATTGTTGTTGGTTTATGGTGTGTGTGAGCTAATATTTTCAAAAATATATATCATTAATACCTTTATAATGATTGCGTATAATATAACCAATCTAGATAACTAGCATCATCCCAAGCAACGATGCCAATGATGAGTGGTAAGGTACCCCTATGCCCAACCATATGAATCACAAGTGTTCATGCATGATCTAGTCGAATTCCATGGATGAGACTAGTTGTGGCATCTAGATCATTAGGCTTTGATCATAGTTCACTATCTTCCCACTTGGACTAGTGGTAGCTTTGTCACATATGGTTTAGTCCAAAGTGAGGCATATGATGTGGTCTAATTCTATGCTGCTGCTAGTGACAATAAAAAGATAAATTAACTAAGCTAATGAATAATGGAAAATAAGATCTAAACTAGCCTACGCGTGATCAGTATCTACTCTCAACTTTCTATATACATCTTGGACTTCATGAGACTACTTCTGGGATTACCAAGTATATGTCATTTGGTCTACCAAATAATACACTACTGGATTACCAAGTATTTACACTTAAACACTTGTGATTAAGGTGTACGCATTCTTCTTAATGAAAAGAATAATAAATAGAAATAAATGGAATCATTAACTAAAGGAAATCCTAAATAATTAATAATTAAAAGCAATAATAATCTAGGTGGATGCTGCAATGATGGGAGTAATCTTGATCTTTATTACTAGTCATGTAACGTGTTCAAGTACATCACACTCAAACAAAGGTGTCGTACAATTACAAACATCACATTGCTAACATGCACTAGAAATAATATGACTCTAAGAAATACTATCAAAAACTAAAAAATAAAACCATATTCCCTACATCATTTATTGCCCATGCACCCAAGTGTTGTATTTATAAGCATGTGCAAAGGAGATGACATCAGATATCCAACATCACTTCCTGGCTCCAACATCGATTATCTGACATCAAGCCCTGACAAATTGATGACTCATCATCCATCAACGCATCCCCGACAACATGACCAAATGCATTAACACATCCTCGTCAATGCAATGTTTGCATTTGCCTATAAATATGCGAGCATCCATCATGTATATATCACCATTTGGTCAATAGTGTAGTTGTAGTTTATTTCTGTAATCTTAGTAAATATTTAGTGAGTGCTTGTAGCATAGGTTTGAGTCAATTGTACGACATCTTATTCAAGTGGAATTGTACCTAGACACATTCCATGAACAACAATAAGATCTAAATTGATTCATATTCATTACAACACTTTAACTTAGAATAGATTTACTTTTAATGCAATTTAATTTTAATGTACTAAGTTAATATTTACATTTTCATGCACATTAATTAATTGATGGAATGAATGTAATTAGTTTTAAGCATAAACATGTATTTGCTTGGTAATCCCAAAAGCATTATTGCTTAGTTTGTCCAATAGCATAACACTTGGTAATCCCAGTAGTGGGTACATGAGTTCAAGACATGTGTGATAAGCTAGGAACAGACACTCATTGCTCTTAGAATAGTTTAGGATTTAATTTTATAGTTAATTAGATTAAATAATTAATTTCTATATTATTATTAATTTAGTTTAAGGCCCTAACAACAACAATAATCATATGCCTTACTTTGGTCTAAACCATATGTGACAAAACTCTAACTAGTCCAAGTAGAAAGATAGTGACCTATGATCAACACTTAACGATCTAGATACCACACTAGTCCCATCCATAGAATTCAACCAGATTGCATGTACATGCTTGTGATTCATATGATTAGGTGTAGGGAATACCCACTGCTCATCATTGGCACCATTTCTAGCGACGGTGCTAGTGATCTAAATTAGTTATATTATAAATAGTTACTATGAAAGCATTAATGATTTATCTTTTAGAAAAAAATTAATATTTTAAGTCACGTACATTATTAACTACAAACATGTCTCCTTCACAAAGGGCCTATAGTCCATCACACAATGAGAACACTAATAGTAATAATGATAGGATCTATATTAAAGAGACTTGGAGTAAATCACTATAAGTAGGGGTCGCATATGCTCATTCTAACCCTTACTATATACAAAGACTATGTTCAATTGTCAGGGACAACCCTAAAGGAAATGGAACCAATCCTAGAACAAGGAGGGCCTCAAGGCCTAGAACCTCCTCCAAACCTAGAAGAGATGAATCAAGGGATCATAGGGAAAGATATAGGAGCCATGGCAATTCTCCCAATTTACCATCTTCCTCTTCATCTTCAACATTTAGTTCTGATAAAGATGTACATAGGTATAGTGATAGAGATACACTAAGAGGTTGAGATGAAGAAAGAAATGGAAATTAAAGACAAGATATAAGGTATCAAATGGAGCATAGACAAGATCAACATAATCAAACAAATAGAAATAGAAATTATCACCATGACATATCTAATGATGATGAATCCTTGTTGGCTACTAGAAGCATGATACAAATCAAGAAGGCAATTAGAATACTGCACACACATCAAAGGAAAAGCCCCATCAAATAGCTTGATATGAATAACACTCCTAAATTTGAGGGGGGCTATAATTCTAATCCACAACAACATTTATAAGCCTTCCATGATGTTTGCATCTTACAAAATATTAAAAGTAAGTGGCAAAAGCTTAAGCTATTTCCTAGGACACTATAGAAAAAGCTAAAATTTGGTATTGACTATTGGAACCAGATTCAATCCATATGTGGTCCACAATGCTTAAGCTCTTCAATGAAAAAATACCATACCTATTCAAGAGTGCCCATCTAAGAAAACAAATAAAATGATGGAAGAAAGAAAATCATGAATCCCTAGATGTAACCTTGGGAAGATACTATACTCTATTGTGTAAGTGCCTAGGTCATGGATTTTCTTAAAAAGAGCAACTTCATCACATCATAGATGGGCTTCGTAATAAAATAAGGAAGACCTTAGGGATCTATGCTCAAGGAAGATTATCAAAGTTAAAAGCCAATTGAATAAAAAGGCTAATTGAACATGTGACAAAAGAAAAAGGAGACCTATATAAAAGGGAGAGTGTAGAGGAATATAACTAGGTTCCAACGCTTCACAAAAAAGAGATTCATATTTATGATCAGGAAAAAGAGGTAGCTCTTGATGAGCTGAGTTCACACAAAATCTTGCCAATAAACTACTATACTACAATGCTCATCATAAACTCAACTGGTGTCTATAATGAATCCTACTAAGACAAGCTATGTCAATGGACATGCATGAATGCAGCCCTATCAACGTATCACCATTGAAGCATGGTTAGATGCATTGACATAGATGTGTTGATGCTAATGTAGGCAAAGCCTATATAAATGCAGCTGTCACCCACATTTATGATACTTAGAATTCATAGCATAGAAAAACCCTTGTAGTTGTATTTTTCCAGAGTTAGAATATTTTCCCTTTGAGTGCATGAAATGTAAATTTAAGAGATTATATGATGCTTTGCCATGTACTTGAATGCATTGGTGTGAATGGTAATAAAGTTGTGAGTTCTTCTATTCATTGCAACACTTAGACTTGATTACTCTTTAATAATAGAACTTTACTTTTAATGCAATTTACATTTATGGTTTTCAATAATTAATATAATTAATCATAAAAATGTAAGTATGAGCACTTTGAGCATGACGTATTATGCTTGTTAATCCAAGTATTGGACATTTGGTACACCCAGTAATAGCCACTTGATAATCCAATAGTGTTGATACTAGTTTGGGATGTGTACAGTAAGTGGGAATGGTTACTACACATTAGGATAGTTAGTTGCTAGATTAGCTAAGAAGTTAAATAAGTAATCATTAAATCTTCATTTATCCATCTATATATATATATACTTGTAAAAATAAACATCATATGTCTTCACTCACATTTCATCATATGTACTGATAACAAAAGTGTAAGTTAAAAAGACAATGATCATATAACCCCTTGATTCATGGTATAAGGCTATATGCAACTTAGAAACTAAGTCTACATATTTTAACCAAATTTCTAGAGAACCCTTTGGATTCGTATGATTAGATATAGGGGATACCCACTGCTCATTGGCACCATTATTGAGGATGATGCTAGTGATTTAGATTAGTTATATTATAAATGATTATGTAAAGCCATTAATGATTTATCTTTTAGGAAATATTAATATTTTAAACCATATGCACATTATTAATTAAAAACATGTCTTCTTCACATAGGACTGATACTGCATCACATGATGAGAACACTAGTAGGAGAAATGATAAGGTCTATATTGAAGAGAATTGGAGTGAACTACTACAAGAGAGGGTGTCATATGCTCATCTCAACCATTACTATATTCAAGGACTACATTCAACTATCACAGAAAATACTAATGGAGATGAAACAAATCAAGAAGGATCTTGTGGCCTAGAACCTTCTCCAAACCTAGAAGACTTAAATCAAGGATCATAAAGGAAGATATAGAAGCCATGGTGACTCTCCCGATTCACCATCTTCCTCTTCATCTTCAACGTCTAGCTCTAAGAAAGATGAATGTAGGTATAGTGATAGAGATATGGTAAGGAATCGAGATGAAGATAGAAATGAAAATCAAAGACAAGATACAAGGTAACAAATGGAGAATAGACAAGATCATCATAATCAGACAAATAGAAATAGAAATTATCACCATGACATATCTAATGATGATCAATCCTTATTGGCTACTAGAAGTATGATACAAATCAGGGAAGCAATTAGAATACCCCACAAGCATCAAAGGGAAAGTTGCATAAAATAGCTTAATATGAATAACATTCCTAAATTTTAGAGGGCTCAGAATTCTAATCCACAACATCATTTATAAGCCTTCCATGATGCCTGTGTCTTACAAAACATTGAAAGTAAGTGGCAAAAGCTTAACCTCTTTATTAGGATACTAATAGAAGAAGCTAAAATTTAGTATTAATCATTGGAACTTGATTCAATCCATTAATAGTTCATAATACTTGAGCTCTTCAACAAAAAATAACAAACCTATTCAAGAGTATTCCCTCTAAGAAAAAAATCCAATAATTAAACCAATAAGACCATGAATCCTTGGATATAGCCTTGGGCAGATACTAGTCTCTATTACATAAATGCTCAGATAATAGCTTTTCTCAAAAAGAGAAAATTTTTCACATCATAGATGATCTTTCTAAAAAAAATGAGGAAGACCTTACTAATCTATGCTCAAGGAAGATTATCAAAGTTAAAAGCCCATCAAATACAAAGGCTAATTAAACATGTTGCAAAAGAAGAAGGAGACCTGTGTAAAAGGGAGAGTGTAGAGAAATATAACTAGAATTTAACTCTTCATAAAAAAAGAGATTCATATTTATGATCAAGAAAAAGAGGTAGCTCTTAATGAGTTGATTTCACACAAAACCTTGCCAATATGAAATTCCAGCGATAATATTGAAGTAAGCATAAATAAGATGTGGGAATCAATGAATGAAAAGGTTAAAAAAACTTGAAAATCATAGAGGAGAAGGTAAAGTAAATAGGATTAAATGGTTAAAAAAAGAAGAGAAAAAAAAACAAGGAAATAGGTAAGGATACTTATTGGCAAAAAGGGAAAATAGTTGTAATAGAAGAGGTTGCAAACTTAGATAGAGAGGAGGAGGATGGATGTGAAATCTATTAATATGAACATCCAAAGGGCTATTTACTAGTTGTCTTACATTTACAAGAGTCTAGTGCTTTTGCTTTGAACCTAAGTTCATAGAAAAGCAAATGTCTAGAAGATTGCCTTACCCACAAGGCAATTATAGGCAATCCTACAACCAATGGTACTATTCCAATGGGACTTCTTATCAACTTCAAGACTATTATTAATTTCAATTGAAAAACCAATAATCATGGGGGATTCCATCAAAAAATCAACATTACCCCTATCGCAATCTGGATCCTTACAGATATTTTGTTCAACAACTTATTTCTTCAAATGATTATACTTCTCCTTCCTCAACTTATTATGACTACTCTCCTGAATACCATCAATCCACAACATCCCCTATGCCTCTAATCATCCATCACATCCTTAATACTTTCATACCTTCCTCCAATACATGTCACCACCAATAATGTAGGAAGGATTGAAACTAAAACCTTAATAGAAGAATGCCACTTGCATTGTGAACATACAAGTGAATGATAATGTTAGTAGATCTCAACAATAGCCTTACAAACATCCTTTCTTTAGGATATTTTCCACATAGATGAATAAAACTAGTAGACCTACTAGCTCATCAAGACTAGTGTAGGGCCAATATGATGCAATGCCCTTCCTCGCAAAAATAATCTCTTCTAATCTCACATAAAAAGCCAACAACCATTATCACTCCAACACAAAACATAAAAGATGAACCTATCACTATGGAGAGAAAAAAAGTTCTATGCATTACTAATAATGATAAAGGGTGTAGTTATGGCCTAAAAGTTCAAAGTATTAATACGATCACTATACCAACTTGCAACAGACTTGAGTATGTGTGAAAAACTAGGCCTACATAGTAGCCACTAAATCAAAAGATACCTAGTGGCTTGAGAATCAAAATACCAAACCATTCAAAAGATGCATGAAAACATCTAATCCACTTATTAGTTTTATTCCTAAGAAAAAGAACAAAACAAAGAACTTAGAAAAAGACATCTTATAGTTTGACTATACACCAAAAAAAGATGTGAAACAAGTAGACCCAAGAACTAAAATAGAAAATCAAAAAGAAAATATATTTGAACTCTCTAAAAATAAAATATATTCTAGTCCAACTGAATATATGTCTCTAAATGATGGAAACTTGATTATCATCAATATTGATGTGGTACTAAGTGAAAACTCAAATCACTAAAGATGATAAATAGAAAACTTATGGTGTATAACTAAGGGAATGTGTGGTCCATTTTCTAAATTCTTGCCCATGAGTTTAGTCATGGGGAAGATACTCCATCTTGAATAGAGAACTAATAAGCACATTTTCACTTTTTGTTTTACAATTTTTTATCATTTTGCTATTCCTTCAAAAATTCTCGACTTCTTAATATGTTTTTTTTTTTTTGTTAGTTTTCTTTTCTCTATAATTTTCTCTTTTCTTGAATCATTTATTTTATATTTTTTATCAATTTTTACAATGTTTTTGTTAATAATTTTGCTAGTCATGATGCAAAATTCGACACTATATGTTGGGTCTTTGTCTTATGTTATCAATTCTATTGGGTAAATAATTATGTAATGCAATGAGACCACATCATCCATCCCTCCAGTTTCTCAAAATAAAAGGTCTTTACCATGAAAGCAATATGGTTCTTCTTACATGCAACTAAAATTAACTAATGGTCATTTTCTTGAAGAAAACAAAAAAGATCAAGTGGTGATGGAAAAGGATGTGACCTCAAGGAGATTTATTAGGTTCTCTTCTTGACTTTCTTCTTGAGGCCTATGGCTCCTCATGGAACATATCATCACTCTTATCATCAGCCAATAAATAGGAAACATGTCTTTGCATGGTATGGTTCCCATGAAAAAAAACAAGAAAAAACACCAAAAAATGAAAAAACAATGAGAATTCAAAGCAGACCCCTTAGACATAATAATGAGCTACAAGAACTAATTATGAAGCTGGAAAGACATGTTACCCATACCTGCAGGTACCTCTCTAAATAAGGCTCTTTCTTCCTTCCTTCCTCTCTTTTCTTCTCTTTTTGGAGTAATAATCATTCTATGTTGTTTTTATGGACTCATGATGGTAGGGAAAATAAGGGCACATCAATGTGAGGCCACTATTAATGGCATGGACTTAGTCCAAAACTTGGATGGATAGGTATGATGATCATATTAATCACAATTGACACAAGAACCTATTGCAAACATGGTCAAGTATCTCACATCCTAATCTCCACAGTCCCTTCTCATCCCATTATTCACCTCACTACTACATCCAATTATGAACCTAATCATTTTGTATAGTATAGTGCAAGATCGAACCTACAACAATTGTGTGTTATTTAAAACAAAGACATGATCTACATTTAAATTCATATATGCCCATAGACATTTATAAAGGTGGTTATGCAAGGGGATTATAGTAGGAGCTTGCTTTGGGGAGGATCCACTTGCATGACTTTTGTTGATCATTGCTCTGAACTAAAACATCACATCTTCCAAGACATCATGGAAAACTTCTCAAACTTATGCATGATTTTGGGACTACTTCTCATCAATTTCAATTAATTTTACTACTTTTATATTGAAATTTCTTCCAAATTCAATATTCCTTGGACATCTTGTGAACCAAACCCTTGTTTTTAGTTGTTTAAAAACTTGTGAGCTTCTAAAGTTAAGCACATTCATCGTGGGCGCTAAGGATGCAATTTGTGAAATTTTTTCTAACACCCCATTTTCAAATATTATGGTAACTAATAGTAACAATAATAAAAATGAATTAAATAAGTTAATGATTTTAGTTACCTTAGAGCCTTGGAGAACATTATTATGAAATCACCTAAAGCATAAATGCTAAAAGTTTTTCAAATTTTAAGCTAATAAAGGATCCAAAAAGGGTTAATTATTAAGCAAGATTTACCCAAACTAACATCGATCCTTTAGTTATTGTAAGTGATGTTAAAAAGAATGTCCAAATTTGAAGGTGTGTTGCAAGACAAGGAAAAGAGGCCAAGAGGAGGATAGAGGAGTATATGCCCATGGACAAATAGCATATACAAGGATTAAAGCTTGAACATCACATGTTTATTGGACCCATGGGATGATGAGATGGGATGATGAGAAGAAATTTTATTCCATCCTTCAAGAATGTTTTGCATAAAAGAAAAGAAACAACATAATAATCAAGGCTAGAAAATTTGCCACTGCTAGAGATAATAAGAAGATTCATCTTCAGCATATTTTTTGAAAAATTCTACAATTCTGTAAACTTTAATGTCTATCCAGTCTTTTTGTCATTTTTAATACATCCACTCAAATAAAATTCCGTAATGCCATACTCAAATTTTATAATGATAGCCAATCTAGTCTTGGTCACCCCACAATTTTTGTATTACATGATATATAACTTGAGGATGAGTTTTTAGTCAGTCATGGGGGGTATGATGAGACCTAATATATAAGGTAGCTGAGTAGTTGGGACATGGTAAAGCATCATTTTGTCAAGTATATCAGTCAGCTAAGATATCACAAATGCTACATCACATCTACATTGTAGCATCCCTATCAATGTGTCTCAGTTGGCTACTACATCATAGATGCTATGTTCCATCTGCTATAACTTAGCTGCATCGATGCATCCTTGTTGACCCATCCTCATCAATGCATTCTTGTCGATGCAAGCAAATGCATTAATGCATCCTCATCAACATAATGCCTACATTTACCTATAAATATGCAAGGACCCAATGTATATTTACCATCATTTGGTCAATAATGTAGTTGAACTCTTATAGTTTATTCTGTAATCTTAGTAAGTAGTCAGTGAATACCTATAGTGTAGGTTTGAGCCTATTATACAACATTTTATTTGATTGGTATTGTACATGGATACATTCAATGAATAGCAATAAGATCAAGATTGATTCATATTCATTTCAACACTTTGACTTAGAATATATTTACTTTTAATGCAATTTACTTTTGATGTACTAAGTTAATATTTACATTTTCATGCACATTGATCAATTGGCAGAATGAGCATAACTAGTTTCGAATGTCAACACATATTCGCTTGGTAATCCTAGCAGCGTTATTACTCAGTTCACCCAGTAGCATAAAACCTAGTAATCCCAGCAGTGGTAGTGAGCTCAGGACATGTACAGAAAGCTGGGAACATACACTCATCACTCTTAGGATGGCTTAGGATTTAATTTAATTGTTAATTAGATTAAATAATTCATTTCTATATTATTATTAATTTAATTTAATGCCCTAATAACAACAATAATCATATGCTTCACTTTGGAGTAAATCATATGCAACAAAACTACCACTAGTCCAAGTGGAAAGATAGTAATCTATAATCAACACTAAATGATCTAGATACCACACTAGTCCCATCTACAGAATTTAACTAGATTGCACATACACACTTGTAATTCATATGGTTGGGTGCAAGGGATACCCATTGCTTATCAATCATATACTCAAACAAAACTCCATTTAATTAACTCAATCCACATTGTGAGGACTAAGAGAGGAAACATTCTAACTTCAACAGAGTAAAACTACAAGAGCTTCACTATAAGAATGCCCAAAGGTATAACAAATGTGGATGGTGCATGCATTTATATAGGAAAAAGACCAAACCATATCTATGCATATGCATCAACACATCAAAGAATGCATTGATAAGGCTACTTCAACACATGTTTATCAATGTAGTAGACTTATTAACTCTTCATCAATAGTTAAGTTATCTAACAATAAATTTATGGCTATTACTCAAGTTTTCTATGTTCTAAACCTCTCAAATTCCTTACTTTCAATAGGGAAAATAGCCAAAATAAAAAAAGGAATAAATATTAGTTTAAAAAATGATTAATGCATCATTATAAAACAAAATGAAGAAGAAATCATTAAAATCAATGCATATAATAATACAATATATTATGTAGACTAGGGCTACTTTGATCTCAAAGGTAATCTCCTTGGCATGATCTATAATGACAAAGAAACTATTGTCCAAGTAACAACTTCAAAAAATAAAACAAATGAAACTACACACCAAACTACTTCATGGTAGTAGCATGTAGAAGAAGCCAAATTATTACATAAAAGATTGGAATACACCTTATAGAACAAACTAGAAAATTAGAAAATCTGAAGAAAGTAATAGGGCTTTAAATCAAAAATATTTCCAAAGAAAAATGTAAATTATATATCCAAGGAAAATAATCAAAATAGTTTCCATATCATGACTATGCAAAGAAAGGATAAACCTCTTGAGCTATTTCACATGGATCTCATTGATCCCATGTCAATCACATTAATTGAAGGAGCAAATTACACATTTGTTATGGTAGAAGATTACTCCAAATTTACTTGGACTAACAACATCAAAATTAAGAATGAAACAATAAGCAAGTTTAAAAATTTCTACACCATTATGAAGAATACCATAAACTTTTCTATTAAGGCCATCATATCAAATGAGGTAAATTCATCAATAAATATTTTAAAGACTTCTATTCAATCCTTGGAATATTTTATCAAGCTACATGTGGGTACAACCCATAATCAAATGGTATTATGAAAAGAAAAAATAGAATACTTCAAAAAATGATAAAATGCTTTCTTAAAATGCTCAAATTTTTAACAATTTCTACAGCATGGTCATCACTATGATAACTTACATCACTAATAGAATCATTCATAATATCAATTGATGGGACGCGAGATTGCAGCCTGCTGCCAGTTCTATAAATAAGAGGTGGCTCTCCCTTCTTTCGTATTAGAGTTTAGTTCCATAGCAAAGCTCTAGCAGTTTTATCCCTCTAGAGATAGAATTATTTTCCAGTGTTTGCCCGCAGTGTGGTGAATGTAATTGTACAGCATCCTTTATTCGAGTGTGACATACTTGGACATGCACATGACCGAAAATAAAGATCGAGATTACTTCATCATTGCAGCATTTACTTTGTTCATTTATTTATTTATTTAATCATTATTTACCACTTTCATAATTAGTCTCTCTCACCCTTATCTCATGTTAAACAGCGGAATGAGTACGACTTGATTATGAGCATTTAAGTGTGACTACTTGGTAACCCAGTAGCGTACCTAGGATCTACGCTTGGTAATCCCAGTGGTAGTCGTGCACGAAGTCCAAGATGTGTATGGATAATTAAGGAACGGATGCTCATCGCACTTAAGCTAGTTTAGATTTTCTCTTACCCTTTCCTCCTAGCTTAGTTAATATTACTTTCCATTACCTTCAGGAGTAGCATTATATTAGAAACACATCATACACCTCACTCTGGACAAAACCATACATGACAAAGCTAATATTATTCCAGGTGGGAAGACAGCGAATTACAACCTAAGGCTAACTCTTAGGTGCCACAACTAGTCCGTCTGTAGAGTTCAACCAGATCGCACGTGAAAATTCTTGTATTCATATGGTTGAGTGTAGGGGTACCTCACCACTCATCATTGGCACCGTTGCCGGGGACGGTGCTAGTTATCTAGATTAGTTATATCATATAAGGTCGCTGTAAAGGACTTAACGATATATCTTTTAAAAAGTCACACATAAATTCACACACAACTTCACAACTATGGCTCTCCTACAAGACTATAATAATGCCACACTTAGTGAGGAATTTCATTGGAGAACCAACGAACTATATGACGATGAAGATTGGAGTGCACAACCTGAAGTGGGGGTTTCTTATAAACATGAACGAAAACAACATCATCCCAACACATGGAAGTATAACTTACCCGATGACGATGAACCCCCATTGGCCACTACAAGCTTAACGCAAATACAAGAGGTTGTTCGAATCTCACGTAGATATCATAAAGAGAACCGTCTACCCAGGCTCGATTTAAACAACTCTACTAAATTTTTAGGAGGCTATGACTTAGATCCGCATCAACATTTACAAGCCTTTTACGATTCCTACACATGGAATAACATTGATAACAGGTGGAAAAAACTTAAGCTGTTTCCTATGAAACTCATTGACCAAGCAAAAGTATGGTATAGATCGTTAAAACCAAATTCAATACGACGTTGGTCAACAATGGTAGAAGTCTTTAACGAAAAATATCAAACCTACGCAAGAGTGTCAGCCTTGAGGAAACAAATCCAAGGATGGAAACAAGCACAAGATGAACCCTTGGACATGGCCTTAGAAAGATATTATGCACTGTTAAACAACTATCCAGGCCATGGGTTTTCCGAGGAAAGGCTAATGTACCATATCATTGATGGGCTACGTAATGAAACAAGAGAGACCTTAGGAATGTATGCCCAAGGTCAACTATACGAACTACAAACCCATCAAGTCCAGGAGCTTATTAAATAGGTAGCAAAAGAAGAAAGAGAAATGGCTAGATGGGAGAGTGTTGAAAAACATCAACGAGACCAAAAGCTCAACTTAACAAAGGTCCATGATCATAAAAAGGAGAAACCAACAATCTTAAGGTGGAAACATCATCTTTGCCAACACAACAAACATTAGAAGAAGTCGAGGCAAAGATCAATAAGATGTTGGAATGGACGTATCAAAAGTATGGAGAAGTTATCGATATCATTGGAGATAGAGTTTTAACAAGCCAAGAAGCAAGACAAAATATTAGACAATCAGAAAGAAGGGATATGGAAAATAAGAGCTCAACAGCCAATCGTACGTATGAATGCAACATATGCCTATACAATCACCCCAAAGGCCAATGCCCAATCTTGTCACATTTACATGAGCATTGGGGAAATACATTACATCCAGAGTTCGTACAGAGATACTGTGTTGATCACAGTGGCAACAATCTCAATCATGGGGGAGACCAACCCTAGACTAGAGATACCCTTTTTATCATCCGAATCCAATTGCTTATCAAATGCAACATCCTGTTTCCCCAACTGGGCCACCATACTCTATCGCACCACATTTCTATTCTCCACAATACTATCAACCCATGCCTTCAACACAACCACCACCTTGTGCACCTTATACTCCTCCTAACTTTCAACATTCTCATCCTTTCCCTCCTTCCATATCACCACCAACTATTCCTAAGGTGTCTACACCACCGCAACAACCCACGAATGTTACTTGTGCTACTTCTTCCAACAGTAATGAAAAGCCTCCTCGACATACAAAGCGTCCCTTCTTTAAACACGGTCATAAGAAGGGACAACACAATTCCAAGACCACTGCATCCTCCAACTCAGCACAAGTCCCACACTGTGGTGTACCCTTACCTTGGAACCCCACGCCTCATGTAACTTCATCAGGGCCACCAACTCACACTCCAACAACAATACGACCTACTAAACACAAACATGGAGAGCGACAACCCAATCCTTACATACCATCTAACGGTCACAAATACCATAGTGGGTTAACTCGTTATCCAGGAACTACATCATACAAATTGCCCCACTATGCTCACTATAATTAAGTGTGTGAAACCCGATGGGGTAAATATCACCAAGCCAGAATACTTTCAAAATGCAAGGATCCCCATCATCAATTATTAATCCTTGTCATCCTCAACCATTTAGCTATGAGGGATATCCCTCATTCTAACAAGTAGGATTAATAATCACTTTTCATTTTCTTTAATTTTACAACTTTTTGTTTTCCAGTTTTTCATTTTTCAACTTTTTGTTTTATCTTTTTATCCTTTTGTGTTTTTTACTTTTTATGTTTTTGTAAGTAATCTTGTCTATGGATAAAACACTCATGTGGATCGTTGGTTGAGGTGTCTTTTATGTTATCGAGTCTCGAGTGATCAATTATTTGGAATAGTGAGCCCATTACACCCACTCATCTATTCTACAAATAAAGAGGTTTTGTTTGAGGGTACAGTGATATTCTTAACATTTTCAAAACTTAAAATTAATTTTGTGTTCATTGTACCCAGAATGAAGAAGGACAGACCAAGAGGGAATGATTAGGGTGTGACATCAAGGGGACTTATGGATTCTCTTTGGTGACGACTGTGGGTGTTATCATGCAACGTGGTCATACTAAGATCCTTGTAGATCTAATGAAAAATGGGAGTAAGAGTAATCAAAAGGGCACTCGAAAATCAAATGCTATTCTAGGGGGTCCCACTGGAAAGACATGCATCCATGCCTAAAGATTGGTGGCTTCTCTGGATTCAGTATTCAAAAAGAGAAAAAAAAGAGAGAGAGAGTAAAAAGAAGAAAAAGGAAAAAAGAAAAGTTTCACAAAACAAAAATCACTCCTCCTTTGAACAAAATTCCAAGTGATCGTACGCCTTGTTGTTATGGTGCTCTCATAGTTGCTCATCATGGGATGAAACGATGTGATGTCACTGATTAGAGGAATGGACTTGGTCCTGATCTTGGAACGATGGGGTAATGACACCTTAATCACGCTCTTCACGCAGGATTCACTGTGCCTTGGATTAGTTACCTCATGTCCCAATCTCTATGATCCCTTCTATACTTCATCTCATCTCACTATTCGTGTAATTGTAGTTTGTGTTCCGTGTAGCATAGAATTTCATCTCATTCCAGTGATATTTACATGTGTGTGTTTTGTGGAGTTAGTGCAGATTACATTTAACCCTTCTAGTGCCCATGGACACTTTAAGTGTGGCTACAGAAGGGCAATATAGGTTGGAACCTACTTTGGGGAGGACCCACTTGTGTAATATTTTGTAATTCTCACTTATGACATCGCTCACACACACCATTTCTTATCCTCAGCATAGTTTTTAAATGATTTTCTTTCCCTACTATTATCCCTCTGAATTTTAACATTCCAATGTACCATTACATACCCTTTTTCTTACCACCCAAGGTTTTATTGGTAAAATCCACACCATCATCATTAATTGTGCCTCTAAAGGTAATGTAATTGCCCTAGAACCCTTGATAATAGGCAATGTCCTCAATTTACAACGTTTATTTCAAGAAAATCCCTTCAAAATTTGATCTTTTTGTTGTGCCTCACATCACTAGGGATGAGATATCGTATACGTGATGTATCGTACATGATATTGCGTCCCCGTTGCCTATAAATAGGTCACCCCCACCCCCCTGCAACACTTAGCATCATTTTTTCATTCACATGGGGGGAGTTTTCGAAATTTTTTTCTCTGCGACTTGTGATTGAGTGACCCTTGCATTTCTCCTCATATCTCACTCGCTGGTACTCCAATTTTAATTCTGTTTGAACCTGCTTGAACCCGAAGTGTTCAGCTTAGTCATGGGGGAGGGACACTTGCTGAAAAGTGCTTAACTTTTTTGAAATTTTTCATCACCCAAAGGACATCATTTAGGGTAATTAACTCTAACACTTAGAATAATTGTGCCTAAAAATCATTTAACCCTTAGGTATACTGAGAGACTAAAATGGAAACCACCTACGTCACAGGACTCACTATTACATACTTTTGGGCACTATCACATGTGATAACATAAGATCATTAATAAAGGTAAGTAGTAAGGTATAACTTGACTTCAAAAACAACCTTACTAACGCTTGGCCCATGTGATTGCAGGTGGCCCCAAAATGTGGACAATAGGAGGGTCCTGCTCAAGGTGGAAAGAAACGATCTCGGAGAGGTGGAAGACAAGGTCCTGCTAGATAACATGTAGAATAGGAGGAGAAATCATTCAGCATTCATCAAGATAAACCTCCTACCAGATGGTCCGGGCAGGCAGAAGGAGGAGCTGCTACAGTGCCTAAACCGAGACAACAACTCACGTTGCCCCAAGATTATGTTCAGGCTATCCATGAGAAGTCCACATTCGGTGCAGTGATTGTGGAGTTTAAATTTGAATCATTTGCAAAGTTTGCTCCTGAGGCCATTAGGGATCACCTCAAAGGGTCTCCCTTATGGCCTATCCTCTTTGAAAGCGGTGCCTGGTACTCAGGAGAGACGTACCAATTTTGGCACAATAGGGAGCAAGGCACCACTATTAATATTTGTGGTGTGATAGTTGACTTCTCTACGCAGGCCATTTTGGAAGTGTTAAACCTTCCAAATATAGGGCCCCAGGTTGCTCAGTTATCCACCCGTTCAGACCCCAATGTGCAAAAGAATTGGTTGGAGAAGGCTTATGGCATAGATAAAGCATTTGGTGAATTGACGACGGAAGAGAGGGTTTACTTCAAAATTGGAACATATCACCTCTTCCCCATAATGGGCCTAAAAATAATATCGATGTATGCGGCTAGAGGTTGTGTAGTGTTGATAGGAAAGGTTAACCCTAACCTACCCCATCTATATTTGACGGAGATCTTGAGATGGTTTGAAGAATGAAAGATAGGAAAGATGGCACTGCCTTTTCCCTCTCTTATCAGAAAGCTTTGCTGATGTGCTAGTATTCAGGGATACACCAATGATGTCCTCCGAAAGGCCCTGACTGCTTCATATGCTAAATTTCTTAAAGCGCCAGCTCCTAGAAAAAGCACTGGCAAAGAGCTAGGACTCGAACAAGAAGAAGAACATATGGCTGAGCCAAATGCAACTCAACTTGTAGGACCCAATCAACCTCCAGCCATGGGTCCTAGCTAATAACAAGAAGTAGGGCCTAGCATAGGCCAAGATTAGCCACCACCACCGTAAGACTATAGACCGTCGATGATCCATCTTAAGGCCATCGTTGAGATGGTTAGTTGGGGAAGTCACGATGATGCAAACCTCTTCTGCATCATCGATGATGTTAGACAGCCTACTATTTTGTTAGATCACACAAGGGGTGAAGTCTCCATTCACACAGGAGGAGGGAAAAGTAGATGGTCACAACAGATTTCAAGAAACATGGCATCTTTCCAGGTGTAGTTAGAGACTAGTGAAGGGGCCACAGTGGTGGTCATGCAACACCAGAATGCCACGGGAGTTGTAGAAGTGGTCACAGACCACATCAAAGAATCCTTCAATGTATCTTTTGTGCTACCTGAAGATCTCTCAGGAGTACAGGATGCTCAAACTTTGGCCAGAACCTCAATGACTCCTGCAGAACATGAGGATGCACTTGATCGATTACTTCAAATAGTGCAAGTAATGATGTCCCTGTTTGACATCCCTCAAGATGTTATAGTAATTCAATCAGATCTCATTTCCACAAAAGGGAAGCTGGTCTTAACAAAAGTGAGGGCTAAGCATGCTGAAGCTGAAGTGTAGAAACTACAAGAGCAGCTCATGACCTTACAAGTAACACAGCAGGACCCTCTGCAATTTGTTCCCATAGACCAGCTAGAAAATTTTAGAATGGAGCAACTAACAAAGTTAATTGCAGAGAATAAAAGGGTGGTGGATGAAAAGGAGAAGGCTGTTTGTGATGCCTCCACAGCATATGCACAATCTCATGCACATCTTAAGGCACTCAAGGCCTTGCAAGAAGAAAATAAACAGCTTCCGACTGGCAACCTTCGGTTGACCACTGTAGAAAAGCAAAAGAATGTTCTTGATGAACACTTTCATCAACTACGAGAACAATTCATTCAGGTCAATCGAGACATAAGCCGTTTAGCCAGAGAAAATTGAACCCTCTCGATAGAGGAGGTACGCGCCATTCGTCAAAAGTCAGAGATTGAGATAAGCGCATGGCAGAATGAGGCTAAACGACATGAAAAGCTAAAGGAGCACTTCCACAATCAGGTGGGGATGTATAAACAGATCCTTGAAAAGGATATCCATATGGCCAAGGCCCACATCAACACTATTAGTGCTCAACACACTGACTAGCGGGCAATATTGAACACATATGCTCTCGCCCACCAAGTGGAAGTTAAAAATCGAGACCTGCAGATTCAAGACTTAACAAAGTACATGGAATTGGCAAATCTAAGATATTCCAATCTTGCCATGTTGATAGCACGGCACCTGAGGTCAAAGCTCGAGCAACAGGTAGCAACCATCCACATCAAATACGAAGCAAAATTTGCAGAGCACAAGAAGCTGGTGGAGAAACTGGATGTTGCAAATTCTGAACTTGAGGTGGTAAAAGCCAACTACCAGGGATAAAAAGATGTTGTAACAGACTTGGCTCAACGGCTAGCAAACTTTCATGAGTACAAAGATAAAGCCAGATCCTATGAGGAGGAACGACGGGTGTTCGCGGCTTGGTACGTCAAGGCCAACCAAATGTTTCCACAACTACCCTGTCTATGGGAAGTACCAACTC
>MNCI01008566.1:324047-370457 GCA_015680685.1 Gnetum montanum
ACTTTGTTCATTTATTTATTTATTTAATCATTATTTACCACTTTCATAATTAGTCTCTCTCACCCTTATCTCATGTTAAACCGCGGAATGAGTACGACTTGATTACAAGCATTTAAGTGTGACTACTTGGTAACCCAGTAGTGTACCTAGGATCTACGCTTGGTAATCCTAGTGGTAGTCGTGCACGAAGTCCAAGATCTGTACGGATAATTAAGGAACAGGTGCTCATCGCACTTAGGCTAGTTTAGATTTTCTCTTACCCTTTCCTCCTAGCTTAGTTAATATTACTTTCCATTGCCTTCAGGAGTAGCATTAGATTAGAAACACATCATACACCTCACTCTGGACTAAACCATACGTGACAAAGCTAATACTAGTCCAGGTGGGAAGACAGCGAACTGTGACCTAAGGCTAACTGTTTAGGTGCCACAACTAGTCCATCTGCGGAGTTCGACCAAATCACACGTGAAAACGCTCGTATTCATATGGTTGAGTGTAGGGGTACCTCACCACTCATCATCAATAAAGATAATTTTCCATATGAAATCTTCTACAAAAATCTTTCTAACACATGAAAACATTTGGATGTTACTGTTATATTATAACTTCAAAACAATGTCTAGAAAACTATATAGAAGAGAAAAAATGTTTATTTCTTGGCTAATGACATAAAGACAAGTGGACATCCATGATATGACCCAATTGATCATAAATGCTACTTATCTAGAAATGTTATATTCATTGAAGAAAAATTTAGAATAAAGGAGTTTGAGCATCAAAATGAAAAATCAAAGACTTAAAATAATGCTAAGTCTTGGATACATGACTTTAATTTAATAGGGTAAATCATCTTTGCTTTTGTTAGCCTTATCATTTTCCCTTGTAAAGTTTTCAGCAGGTGGGAAATCCCCTCTCCAAGGAGTAAACATTTTGAAATTAATATATGTATCTTAATAAGATAATAATATTTTTCAGGAGATAAATCACTAAGTTTTTACAACAATCATTAGTAATTTAAACTAATCTAGAATACTAGCACTAGTCCCCAAAAATAGTGCTAATGATGAGCAGCAAGTATTTCCTACACCCAATACTAATCATAAGTGTTCACACATGACCTAATCGTAATTCATGGGCTAGACTAGTGGAGCTTCTAGATAATTAAATGTGATCGCAGGTTATTATCTTCCTAATTATACTTGTATTAGCCTTAATTTGTATGGTTAACTCTAATTAACGTATATGATTGATGTTGTATGATCATGATTAAAATATTATTAAATATAAATTTTTTATCTAATTAATCTTAGGAAATGAATTTTAAGCTAGCTTAAGCTATAAGTATCTATTCCTAATCTTTTATGCAAATTCTAAACTCACATAATCATTGTTGGATTACCAAGTATTTACTTCTAGGAGTACCAAGTAACAGCACTGCTAGGACTACCAAATGACATGTGTTTATCCTCAAGATCGATCATACTTATTTTATCATCTTTTAATATACATGAACATGTAGAAATATTACTCTAAAATACTTAGGAAAAGTGATGAATCATCAGTTGGCTAAGATATTGTAGATGCTACATCGCATCTGTGTTGTAGCATCCCTATTGGTGTGTCTCAGTTGGCTACTACATCGTAGATGTGATGTCACATCTATTTGATAAAGTCAATTTTTATTCAATTATGATATTGTAACTATGATATCATATCTATGATGTCATATATCTGATATTGTAGCACACGCTAGGACACCATAGATTTAACATTGTGAGATGTGTGCAACCTATAAATACAACACTTGAGCACATAGATTTGAATAAGTTTCATTCCATCCTTAGGTAGATTCTTGTAGTTTTATTTCATAGTTTTAGTGATAGAGAGTAAATGTTCATAGTGTGGTTTTGGGTAGTTGTACAAAATTTTTATTCGAGTGAGATGTACTTGGGTATAGCTCATGTTCAAAAATAAAAATCAAGATTTCTTTTCATCATTGCAACATCCACTTAGTTTTATTATTTTACTTAGCATAGGTTTTTACTATTTTTTTAGTTTAATCATTTACTTTTCCAAGTACTTTACTTATTCATTAGTAAAGTAGAATGAGTACAATTAGTTTTGAACATTTGGTAATTCCAATAGTGTTATAGCTTGGTTTACTCAATAGCATAATGCTTGGTAACTTAGTAATGGTTACATGAGCCCAAGGCATGTACAGTAAGCCAAGACTAGATGCTTATCACTTTAGACTAGAGTAGATTTACATTACTATCATTATTTAGATTTAGATTTCTATTCTCAACTTTCATCATGTTCACAACTTGGAGTATTAAAGGCCAAAAAATATCAATTATCATATACCTCACTTTGGATTAAATCATACATGACAAAGCTACCACTAGTCCAAGTGGGAAGACAACATCCTACGATCAATGATTAACAATCTAGATGCCACAACTAGTCCCATCCATGGAATTCGACCGGATCATGTGTGAATGCTTATGATTCATATGGTTGGGTATAGGGGTACCTATTGCTCATCATTGCCACCATTGCTAGAAATGGTGCTAGTTATCTAGATTAGTTAAATTATCAATGATCGTTGTAAAAGTATTAACAATTTATCTTTCAAAAACTATTAATATTTTAAGTCACACATGTTATCAGATAAAACAATGTCTTCTTCACATAGGGCACTAGTAGGAGAGGTGATAGGATCTATACTAAGGAAAACTAGAGTAAACAACCACAAGCACAAGTTTCCTATGCTCATGAAGAACCTTACTACACTCAAAGACTACATTTAATTAATGTAGATAATCCTAGAGGAGATGGAGTAAGTCCTAGAATAAGGAGGGCCTCAAGGCCTAGGACCTCCTCCAAACCTAGAAGAGATAAATAAAGGGATTATAGGGGGAGATATAGTAGCCATGGTGATTCTCCCAATTTCCCATCTTGCTCTCCCTCTTCCACATTTAGTTTTAACAAAGATGAATGTAGGTATAGAAATAGAGATACACTAAGGGTTCAAGATGAAGATAGAAATAGAAATAAACAAGATCATCATAATTGATGGGATGCGATATCACATGGGCCACGATATTGCGTACGCGATATCGTAGTGTGCTGCCAAATCTACAAATAAGAGGTGGCTCTCCCTTGTTTCGCCATCTAGATATAGACCCTTAGCGAAACTCTGGTAGTTTTACCTCTCCAGAGATAGAATAATTTCCATGTGCCCATAGTAGGAGCTCCAAAGTGAACGAATCTTTATTCGAGCAATTTTGTACATGAACACACAATTGTGTACGGCAATAAAGACGAATTGTTGGATAAACCTTGCAGTGCATGGACTAAGCTAAATAGGACTTTAATTATTGTTATTTATTGTTCATCATTTAAATGCTTTATTAGTTAATTAAATCTCTCTCAATCCTTCTCCCATAGTTAAGTGCATTTAGTACAACCGCTTTGAGCACGTGCGTTACGCTTGGTAATCCCAATAACGAATAGCGTTTGATAATCCTAGAAGGTTGCATTGGTTCAGGGTGTGAATAGCAAGTGGGAACGGATACTGATGCTAGGCATTAGAACTTAGTTAGTTAAAGTTAGTTACTTAGTCTCTTCACCCTTTCCCTCATTAACATAAGGAGATAAAACATAAAAGATATAAAAATCACATACCTCAGACTTACTTAACCATACAACCATGACAAATACAAGTAAGTCTAGGAAGACAACGAATGATTAACCTTAAGTGTTCCATAAGGCATGTAGGAACTTAGTCTGTGGAGTTCAACCGGATCACGTGTGCAATGCTCATATTCGTATGGTTGAGTGTAGGGGTACCCCGCCATCCATCATTGGCACCGTTGCCAGGGACTAAGTTGTTTGTGCACTAAGTAGAACATAGGAAATCATCCACATTGTTGGGAATCTTAAACGAACCCTTATGGTTAATTAGGAGAAATTTTAAACAACGGTCAATTAGCACACCGAATAAGAGACAATGTCTTCTTCTTCTCATAAAAGCACTTCACCACCTAGGGATCACACAAGAGACCATCGGTAGTCTAACACACGTAACCCATAACCGCCAGTTCCTCAAGAGTATCGAGTAGTATATACTCATCACGATGAGTATATACATGATTTTACTTCTCCATCAGGATGAACAACTGCGCTGGAGAGACCTGCAAGGTAACATAGTGTTACCCCTAGATCGGGCAGTCCCTAACATGCTCCTTCGTGCTCTTACACAGATAGGCATGACGGAATTATATGTTGAATACGTTGCATAAGATTATGACATAAAGGATTACCATCCCACAGTAGTGCAACATCTAAGGGACTCGTAGCAGGAGAGTTATCACACATCGTCGAAGGGCAAAGGACCCCACAATGCTTTTCCTGTCATAAGAGAAGTTAAGGGTGGTGAACCTATCTCAATAGGTTCTCCACAAAATGATGTTCCCCCTCCTCACTATGGTGAGGAGGTAGGGTATTAGAACCTACACTCTATGATTTACAACCCTGGTTCTAATTCCCATGAGCACCAAGTGTTCAATGAGGGAACACAGACACATGACAAGGGTGAGCATTCTGATCATCATCACGATCGAGGCAGGGATCACCGAAGAGAAGGCAGGAAACATCGTCATGGAAATGGCTCTTCTTCTTCTTCCCCTTCATCACATCATTAACCCTCTCCTTCCACATCAGGACGCAATCACAAAGAGCACAACCGTGAGGATAAGGGTAAGGATAAGCACGATGAGAACCCTCGATGAGAGAGTTGAGAGTGAGGACGAGGGCATTCTAGAGAGTCAAGGCATGAAAGAAGGGAAAGTAGGGAACCACGTAGGCATCATAGACGTCATGATAGAGATGATCATGACAAACCCCTACTAGCAACCTGGAGTATGTTAGACATTACGGAGGCAGTTAGAATACCTACAAGGCAACAAAAAGATAGCCGAATCAAGAGACTAGACATGAATAATATCCCATGGTTTGAGGGGAATACAATGTTGATCCGCAGAATCACTTACAGGCATTCCATGATGCCTATGCCTTGCAGAATATTGAAAATGAATGGCAAAAGTTAAAGGTGTTCCCTAGGACACTCATAAAAGAAGCGGAAAGTTGGTACCGATCTTTAGAGCCGGAAACCATTAGGAGGTGGAGTACAATGCTAAAATTATTTAATGATAAGTATCAAACGTACTCCCGAGTGTCCAACTTGCGTAAGAAGATCCAAGGATGAAAGCATGGTACTCACGAACCCTTGGATGCTGCCATGGGCTGATATTATGCATTGCTACATCATTGCCCGGGCCATGATTATGCACAACGGGATCAACTCCCCCACCTTGTAGATGGGCTAAGACATGAAACTAGGAGAACCCTTGGGACATATGCCCAAGGGAGATTATCAGAACTTAGGTCCCACGAAGTTCATAGATTGTTGGAGCAAGTAGCTAAAGAAGAAGGGAAGCTATGAAAAATAGAAAGCGCGGAAAAGTACAACCACGATCCTTCCCTCCGAAAGAGGGGAGTGAGATTCTGCAAGGAGGAGGATGAGTAACCACTCGAAGAGTTGGTGAATAGAAAAACCTTGCTGCTTCAGAAATTAACAATGGAAGTGTCGGCTAAGGTAGATGAAAAATGGAGCTCCTTAGATAGTAAAATTGAAACTGTCCTAAAAATTGTAGAGGAGTCTAAGGAGGAACGAAGTAGTGACCATGATAAGAAAAAGCGGAGAGACTCAGACCATGCACGTAATAGAGGTAAGCGAAAAATGACTATTTCCAATGAGGTTGTGGATTCAGATACAGACAATGACGATGGTTGTGAGATTTACCAATATGACCATCCTAAGGGATGTTTTCCAATAATATCACATCTACAAGATTTTGGGTTGTATGCACTCAACCCTAAGACTTAACAACCGGTAGGCACCCCGAAGGTTCCCTTATCCCCAAGGTAACCCAAGGCAATTCCACCAACCGTTAACATATTATCCAAGTGGAACTCTGCCACAACCTATCGGGCAACACCAGCAGTGGCAACACCCACAATCATGGGGGATGCCACCACCTAGGCAACAATACCCTTACCAGCAACTAGACCCATATGGCTATTATGTGTAGCAGCCAATTTCTCCAAGTGACTCTATGGGTCACGTAACCCCACAACATCACTACCAATTTCGAGAGTATTTTAGGACTCCTTCTCCTACGGAAGACACACCACATGCATACCATCCTCTAAATCCATCCACAACTTTTACGCCAATAGTTCCACTACCACTCACTCCAACGATGCAAGGGGACCTCCCCACTCAACCGTAGCAATGTAATGCTACGAGAGTTATAAACCTTCAACCTGCTGCTAGTTTTGACAACCGTATGAAGAGAAGACCTTTCTTCAGAACCAAAAGCCCAAACAAGCTCTCACAACCATAAGCGGTTGAGTCTGTGCATGCTCCTTCAACAAATAAGGCTTCGGAGCTCCCTGTAAACCAACAACAGAGCTCAACACACACGGTTATGTTAACACATACCGTTACTAACTAGATCAAGGTAGGCCACCTTCCTAGGAAACTCTCTGATCCTGAAAGTTCCTTAATCTACCTCCAAGTTGCTAGGAATGAACCACGTAAGGCTCTTCTTGACTCAGGTTCTGGAGTCAACTTAATCTCACGAGAAATGGATAAAGCTTGGAACCTACCTCCACTCAAGAAGAGAAATATTCAACTAGAGCTAGCTGACCAGTCCATCACTATTCCCTTGGGATTGGTGGAGGACATCATTACCACTGTGTGTGGTTGGTCATACCCAGCTGATTTTCTGGTGATAGAAGTCAACGATAACAAAGGGGACTTCCCAATTATAATGGTAAGGGCATGGTTGAGTACAATAGATGCATGCCTAGGAATCCACAATCTTTCCTTGGAAATATCTAAGGAAAACATTTATGGAAAGATCAAGAAGAAGAAGGTTCCATGCATTACATACAGTGACTCAGAGGGTGATGACATGGGGGAATGCTCCGCATCTCCAGCATGCAACTGGTCTTCCTAGGAAACTCAGATACAAAGGTGCCTGTATGTACCAACCACACAATAAGAGAACACCTAGTGGTTGACAGCTAATCAAAAGAGCAACCTGCCAACATGCATGGAACGAACTGGGGGAACAACCTACATCCACAACAGAAGCATAGATACATTGGAATATGAGCATCACCAACTTCCAACCCTTAACCTTAAAACATCAATTGGGATAAGTTAGACAGTTTTAAGAAATTCAAACAAACACTCATTATTTTAGATCTCTCCCTTTCAATTCAGTCATGGGGGAGAACTTCACGAATACAAAGACAAAGCCAGAGCCTATGAAGAGGAATGATGGGTGTTCGTGGCATGGTATGTCAAATCTAATCAGATGTTCCCACAACTACCCTGTCCGTGGGAAGTGCCAACTCCATCAAACATTGAAGCATCAGCATGGACAGCACAAGACCCTTGGACCGAAGAGGAGAAGCTCTAGGCTATTCTTCAGTGTCATCAACCTTCAAAGCTTGGAGCACGTGACAAAGGGAAAGCACCCATGTAGGATCCACCACCACCAGGAACTACATGAGTTCCACATTTTTGTAGTTGTAGTATTTTTTCTCTATGTTGCGTCTTCCCACACTGCGGCATTTGTCCATTTCTTTTTCCAGTTAATAATCCCATACCTATCCACTGTGTAACCACTGACGCTTTTTCTCCTTGTAACTCGAGGATGAGTTTTTATTCAGTCGTGGGGGTATGATGAGACGCGGTTCACACAGGCTGCGATATCGTAGCCGACGCGATATCACATCCCCTGCGATATCGCGTACATGATATCACATCTTTCCCTACGATATCACGTACGTGATATCGCAGTCCGCCGCCATATCTATAAATAAGATGCGGCACTTCCTTGTTCAGGATCCTAGTTTTAGAGTAGCGAAGCTCTGGCAATTTGATCCCTCCAAAGTTAGATTTTTTCCCGTGTCTGCCCGCAGTGTGGTGAATGTAATTGTACAGTGTCTTTATTCGAGTGTGCCGTACTTGGAAATGCACATGACCGGCAATAAAGATCGAGATTACTTCATCATTGCAGCATTCACTTAGTTTATTTATTTGTTTGTTTATTTAATATTATTTATTACTTTCGTAGCGCGGTGTGAGTACGACTTGGCTATGAGCGCCCACGGGTGTGTACGGCTAGTCAAGGAATCAGTTACTCATCGCGATTAGTCTCTCACCCTTAAATTCCTAGAAGCAAAATGAGTACGACTTGATTACGAGCATTTAAGTGTGACTGCTTGGTAGCCCAGTGGTGTANCACATCATACACCTCATCTAGACTAAACCATACGTGACATATGCAAAACTAGTCTAGGTGGGAAGACAGCAAACTGCGACCTAAGGCTAACTATCTAGGTGCCACAACTAGTCCATCTACGGAGTTCGACTGGATCGCACGTGCGATGCTTGTTTCGTATGCTTGAGTGTAGGGGTACCTCGCCACTCATCAATTTCTAAGTGACATTCCAAGAGCCTATGGACTCTTTGAATGTGGGTTTGTCAGGGCATTAAAGGCATGAGCCTACTTTGGGGAGGACCCACTGGCATTCCTCTTTGGTACATCAATTAATTTCTTTTCCTTAAACATTTTTGCAATCAACCTTATTTTTTTCACTTCCATCTTGACATCCATTTCATTGAAGTTACAGTTGTCTCTTTTTCTCCATCTTTCTTGTTCTTTTTCTTTCTCCATTCTATCACTACCAGAGGTTTGCTCTTAGTCATGGGGGTCTTGGCCCAATTTTTTTGATTTTCTCCTAACCCCTACACCTTCAGTAGTCACCACTATTATATCTCCATATCTATATCAGCCATACCACAACTTAGCCAATGGACCTTTCACTGAAGCAAGGTATCAACTGCATTTTGATTCATTTACCCTTGCTAATATAAAGACTGTGTTGTGTGTGCAGATGGCAATCATACAACAAAGGATTGGATCTGGAGGGAACACTTGGAATGGATCGGTGCTAAAGTAGCTATGCAAGGAACGAGATGGATGGCATGCTTACGGATAGACAACGAAAGGCACAATCTTGGCTTTGGCAGCGGTAGACTTCTTCTCTCTTCTCTCTTCTCTCTCAGCTACCAAATATGGCCTGATGTCAAATGTATAAGGTGTTCACTCTTGTTGTTGTCGTGAACACCAGTTTTTTCATGTTCTGTAATGATGATCCATTCACATGTCATCCCATTCACCATTAGTTCCATTCAAGTCAATAATTCCATACCTTCCCAATATTTTGTAAGGAACTCAAGGACGAGTTTTTATTCGGTCATGGGGGTATGATGGGACGCGATATTGCATGGGCCACGATATCGCATCCCCGCGATATTGCATATGCGATATCGCAGCGCGTTGCCAAATCTATAAATAAGAGGCGACTCTCCCTTGTTTCATCACCTAGATCTAGACCCTTAGCAAAACTCTAGTAGTTTTACCTCTCCAGAGATAGAATAATTTCCATGTGCCCGCAGTAGGAGCTCCAAAGTGAATGGATCTTTATTCGAGCAATTTTGTACCTGAACGCACAATTGTGTACGGCAATAAAGACGAACTGTTGGATAAACCTTGTAGTGCATGGACTAAGCTAAATAGGACTTTAATTATTGTTATTTATTGTTCATCGTTTAAATGCTTTATTAGTTAATTAAATCTCTCTCAATCCTTTTCCCATAGTTAAGTGCATTCAGTACAACCACTTCGAGCATGTGCGTTATGCTTGGTAATCCAAGTAATGAATAGCATTTGGTAATCCCAGTAATGAATAGTATTTGGTAATCCCAGAAGGTTGCATTGGTTCAGGGTGTGAACAGCAAGTGGGAATGGATACTGATGCTAGGCATTAGAACTTAGTTAGTTAAAGTTAGTTACTTAGTCTCTTTACCCTTTCCCTCATTAGCATAAGGAGATAAAACATAAAAGATATAAAAATCACATACCTCAGACTTACTTAACCATACAACCATGACAAATACAAGTAAGTTTGGGAAGACAACGAATGATTAACCTTAAGTGTTCCATAAGGCATGTAGGCACTTAGTCTGCGGAGTTCGACTAGATCATGCATGTAACGCTCATATTTGTATGGTTGAGTGTAGGGGTACCTCGCCACTCATCAATAATCAAACAAGTAGAAATAGAAATCATCACCACAACATGTCTAATGATGATGAACCCTTGTTGGCTGCTAGGAGCATGATGCAAATAATGGAGGCAATTAGAATATCCCACAGGCATCAAAGGGAAAGTTGCATCCAAAGGTTTGATATGAATAACATCTCTAAATTTGTGGGAGGCTATACTTCTAATCCACAACATTACTTACAAACCCTCCATGATGCTTGCACCTTGCAGAACATCAAGAGTGAGTGGCAAAAGCTTAAGCTCTTTCCTAGGACACTAGTTGACAAAGGTGAAAGTTGGTATAGATTGTTGGAACTAGATTCAATCCATCAATGGTCCACAATACTGGAACTCCTCAATGAGAAATATCAAACCTATGCAAGAGTATCCAACCTAAGAAAACAAATCCAAGGATGGAGGTAAGAAAAACATGTATCCTTGGATGTGGCCTTGAAAAGATATTATTTGCTACTACATAGATGTACAGGCCATGATTTCTCTTAAAAAGAGCATCTTTTCCACATCATAGATGGGCTTCATAACCAAACGAGAGAGATCCTTGGGATTTATGCCCAAGGTTGATTATCTGAATTAAAATCACATCAGATACAAAGGCTAGTTGAGTAGGTGGAAAATGAAGAAGGAGATATATGTAAAAAATAGAATGTAAAGAAATATTACTAGGATTCAACTCTTCAAAAGAAGGGGGTACATATCTATGATGAGGAAAAAGAGGTAGCTCTTGATGAGGTGATTTCACAATAAATCTTACCAATATAAAATTCTATCATTGAGCTTGAAGCAAGGATAGATAAGATGTGGGAGTTAATGAATGAAAAAATCACAACCTACATGAAAACCATAGAGGAGAAGGTGGTGCAAAAAATAATCAAGTGATCAAAACAAGAAGATGAAAAAGACCAAAGAAATAGGTGGAAACACTTACTATCAAAAAGGGAAAAGAGCTATAGCAAAAGAAACTATAGACTCAACCACAAAAGAGGATGATGGAAATGACATCTACCAATATGATCATCAAAATGGTTGTTGCCTAGTAATGTTACATTTACATGAGTATGGGCCTTTTACTTTGAATCCCAAGTTTGTACAAAAGAAAATGCCTAAGAAATTGCCTTACTCACAAGGTAATTATATACAATCCTACCACCAACCATACTATTCTAGTAGGACTTCTTATTAGCCTCAAAACTACTATCAACTACAATGGCAAAACCCAGAGTCATGGGGAATGCCATCATCAAGCTAGCAATACCCTTATTACTAACCAAACCCACATGACTACTATGTTCAACAACTTGTTTCTCCAAATGGTTCTACTTCATTTACCTCGAATCACTACTATCACTCTCTCAAATATCATAGACCTTCAACATCTCTTGTGGGATCACCATCTCAAACCTCTTCTCCTCTACAACATCCTTAATATTCTCATACTTCCCTCCACCATATGTCACCACCAACAACACAAGAAGGATTGGCATGACAACATTAACAGAATAATGTGACTTGTTCTATGAACATACATGTAAATGATAATGCTAGTAGATCTCAACCATAGTCTTGAAAATGTCCTTTCTTTAGGACAATTTCCACACATGAGCATAAAACTTGTAGACCTACTAGCTTCTCAAAACCAGCACAAGGCCAACTAAGTGCAACATCCTTCCTCACCAAAGCAATGTCTCCCAATCCTACACAAGAGTTAACACCCATTACCACTCCAATGCAAAACATAATAGATGAACCTATCACTATGGAGAGATAGGAAATTCCATGAATCACTAATAAAAGGATGTATTTGTAGGCCAAAAGTTCAAAATATTAATACAATCCCTATACCAACCCACAACAGATGTGAAAAACAAGTGTGTGGACAAACGAAAGCATGGGCCCCTAAACCAAAAGGCACCCAGTAGCTGAAAACTAAGAATCTTAAATCATCTAAAACATGCACGAAAACATTTGAACCACTTATTAACTTGTATTCTAAGAAAATGATCCCAACTAAGAGCTCACAAACAAAAATATTAAACTATAATCATACATCAACAAATAGAGGAAATAAGGACTTAGATGATCACGATTCATTTATCATCAAGATTAGCTATGACAATAATAGAAAAAATAAATCACTAAGGATGGCAAGTAAGCAACACAAAGTGTATGATCCATGGAATCTAGGTTGCATTTTCCGAACACTCACCCATGCGTTCAATCATTGGGAGAGGCCTTATCCTAACTTAGGAATTAATAAGTTCTTTTTAACTTTTTTGTAGTTTGTAATTTTTTTATCTTTTTCTTTTCTTAATACTTTTTCACATTCTTTAATATCTTCTTATTCTTTTATACTTTTTCATTTTTTAAAATTTTGATATTATTTGATATTTTCTAATTCTTTGATAATTTTTCATTCTTTTTATCTTTTTAATTCTTGGTATCATTTCTAGTTTTTAGTTTTTTTTTTTTCATTTTACTTGTATATATTCTTGCCAATTTTCAATAAAACACATGAAATAAGGTAAGATGTAGTCATAATAAGGTGAATATTTCTCTATATCATCAATCATAAGGAATTAGTTATATGTACAATGAGACCACACCATTCATCCACCCATTTTAATAATAAGAGGCTCTTACCATGGCCATAATGATATTCTTTTCATAATAAAACTAAGAATAAACCTATGATCAATATGCCTTAGATAGAAGAGTGAAGAACCAAGTGGAAATGCAAAGGGTGTGACATCAAAGGGATTTGTGGATTCTTTTGGATTACTACTATGAGTTCTATCCTATTTCTTTGGTTGTATTATATCCTTGTAGATCTAATGAAAAATGAAAGTAAGATTACAATAAGTTCTTCCTTACCATGTCACTAGAAAGACATGTTACTCATGCCTAAAGGTAGTCCTCTGGTAAGGTTGACATAGTTAAAAATAAAATAAATACACAAGAATAAATTTCTAGGGGTCCCATTGGAAAGACATGTTACCCATGCCTGAAGGTAAGAAGCTTCTCAAAAATCTAAAAAATCATAAAAATTGCAATGAACAAACTCCTCCCTTGGACAATACACCAAGTGGTAATACTCCTTATAAGAATGGTGGTTTTATGGTTGTAAATCCAAAAGATGAAACAATGCAATATGACTGGAAAGTGGTTTGAACTTGGTTTGAATCTTGGAAATAATGGCTAATGATTACTTTAACCACTAATAAAACACAAGAATTCATTATGACTATGGTAAGACACCTCACATCCCAAGTTCAGTAATCCCTTCTCTTGTCCATCTCACCTCACCATATATTTAATCATAAGTTGTGGTTTTGTATAATATAGAATTTTTTCCAATATGGCAATACTAACATGTGTGTTTTGCTAGATAGATATGTCTTACATTCAACTCCTTCCTTAAGTGCCTAAGGACATTTTAGGCATAGTTATAGAAGGGTACTAAAGGCTGGAGCCTTCTTTAAGGAAGATCCACTTGTATAACTCTTGTATTTCATAATTTCCAAGTAATTACACATCATCTTATGCCTTCTAAAACATCTAATAAACTTTCCATGTCGTATAATAATTTGTCTATACATCAAAAATTCGTTATCCATTTCTTATCCATACTATAAACTTTCGTTGCTCAATATTCCTTTTTCATGAACCTTGAATAATAAATTGTTGAAAACTATGCATCACTCATGACCCATGATCCTCTTGACAAGCTTTACATCTTCCAAACATTCCATCTAAGTCATTTTTTCCAAGAAAAATAAATGAACAATTTAAAATTTTTAATGGTAATTTCATACCTACAATATCATAGGCACCTACGATGTCGTATCTATGATGTCTAATTTACCATGTCATGCAAATAAAACTAGTATATATACATGCAAGAGTTAGTGAAATTTTATATTTCTCTCATTTGTAGCAAGACAAGTTTTTGTAGTTTTTTCTCAGAGCTCTTGCACACTAGCTTCCAAAGACAATAACTTCATCTTTGTAGCTTTGATTTCCAAAATTCTTCAATCTTGTTGATCTAAGAGCACTCAACTTAGTCATGGGGGTGCATTGCATGATATAAGTGAACAAAAATTTGAAAATTTAAGCCAAAAATTCCTAACACCTAGAAGATACTATAAGGGTAAGTACAAAGAGATAATTAGAATCTTAAAGTATGCAGCCAAGAATATCTTATGTATGAAAGCTATTAAAAACACTATCTACTGTATATGCCAAAAATCTCAAATCTAGGTCAAATATATAAGTATGATGACTATATCTACAAAGATAATAATAATAAAGTCTCAACAAATAGTCTTCAAACTATTACCAATATCTTAAGGTCACCTCATGAACTTAACACCAAATGTTCTTAACACCAAAATCTCTCCCCCTTTTTGGACATCAGCAAAAAGATAATGCAAATTAATTCCATTGCAAGAATAGAGAAATTGCACATTCATCATGAAAATACCAAAAAAAATGAAATCTACTCAAATCAAAGCCTCAAAAGGATCCAAAATTCATAAAAAAGAATAGCTCCATAATCTATCATGCCCAATATCTCAACAAGATGCTCATTTTACTTTTGAGTCATTACCATAATCCAACATAGTTAGAGTAGGGCTGTAAGACTCTATTTTCTCATTTTTTTTAAAGTGGAAAGTCTTGCTATTTGAATGTCTTTAAAAACTCCCCCTACATAGGTGGCCAAAAAAATGATGGTTGTAGATAAGGGATAGGCTCCCCTTGCACATGTGCTAGATCTTTCATTATCTCCTCTAGGTTTAATGTATCTATTACTGATAGAATAGTGTCCTATCCTTATGTCTTTCAATGTCTCCTATTTCATGTATACCAACTTTCTTCTTCTTTGTAGAGATGCATTCTAATTCCCAAATTGATAGGATAGAACTAGCAACTACTTGTACATCAATTGTTATCATACTACAAAATCTACAATGTAATACCAAGATCAAGTGTGTAGACCTTTGGAAACCAATGTCTCCCATTAGTAGTATCCTTCAATAAATGATAACTTTCAAAGATTAAATGTAGATTTGTATATTAACAAGAAGCATAGATACAACAACCATTTCCTACTTGATGTTTAACAAGGAAGACCTTCTAAATGAGTGAGTCCTTATGGTTAGTCATTCCTTATTTTTTATATTCTTGACATTCTAAAGATCCATATAACAATTGTTGGATTTAAGAACAAGTTCCCAAAACACTTGATTTTACCATTGTTCATCATTTTCCTTTTGAACCATTTGGACCTTGTGTGTTTCCAGTTCTTGATTCTTCATTGAGACACATTAACTCAATATCCTCTTGAGCTCTGATGGTCATTTTGTTTTATCTGCAACTTAACATCTTGTAAGATCAAGTGAGGATTTCTTAGAATTTACTAAGATTTCCAATGAATTACATCCATTTAATAGATTTTCATACGACTAGTATTTCTAAAAATAAACTAATCAAAACTAAGTTCATCAAGTTAAGGAATAGAGATTATAATCATTCTTACTATTACTTACCTTGCTTATTCCTAAACATTGGCAATATTAAGTATGTTTAGGATGAGGTCCTCCATTATAGAGTACCTCCCTTACATGCATATGATATTTACCTTTTCTGACATCAATGTATTTGTTAAATCTCTTATTTCCTCTGAGGTTGCTACTACTTTATGCTTATGTTCTTCTTTTAACTAGGAGGACTAATATTTTCCTCTAGTTAAGTATTATGATCCTCCAATATCACTGGTTCTTCTTTTTTTTTAATATGTATAGTTATCTCTACCTCTCACTTTTTCTCTTTAGGTCTCCAAACTCTCTTACATTGCAAGTCATACTTGCTAGGCTTCTTTTGATAAGACCATGTAGTTAGTTTATAATGCTTTAACATTAAATAAGAATGAGATTACTTATGCCCAAAATTACCATAGTAAAAATACATAGTGTTTCTCATTTGGGCTACATGTGCAAACCTGGTTATATACATCCCATTTGGTGAAGTACTTGTAGATGTCTCATAGTGGGAATGACTTCTCAATTCTTTTCCATTATTTGAATCTTCACTTGGTCCAAGCATGATTTGTAGAGTCTCCTTCCCTTTTGTTAACCTATCATTGATGAGCTTCAAATCTACAAGGTCCTTGTTAATCTACTCATGGAAAATGATTATCTTTTATGCCTCAACCCTTAGGTCTGAGTTTTCTTTTTCAAGATTTGAGTACTTCATATTAAGTTAATCTATCCCTAGTTCTTTACTATGTAAGGCTTTTTTCATTTTAATGCAAATGTTTTGAAAGGAGATTATTTCATTGCAAAACATATCATACCTTTCTTCAATAGTATGTTCACATTCTTCAACTTCTTCTACAATATTGAAGATGAAAGCTTCATGTGTAAGAGCCACCCAAATAAGATGTGAGTTTTTTGATGGGTCATCAGTTTCCTTTTCACTGAACTCATCATCCCAGTTGGTGTAGAGATTTTTAGCCTTCTTGTCTTCTTGAGCTTCATCATCAAAGATTAAATTATTGATGAGTTCTTAATTAGCCAAGGCTATGCACAAAATATGTTAATTCTTGGGTGTATTATTAGTTTCTTCTTCATTCTCCCAACTTATATAGATGTTCCTTATTCGCCTTTCTTCACTAGACAAATTCTCTTGTAACCTATATGCACTATGACATTTAGAGGTCATATGACCTCTTCCATCACATATCCAACATTTCATAGAATAGGTATCAAAATTTGAAATTTTAGATTGCTTACCTCTTTTCTTACTTTTACTGCCCAATATATTGCTAATGGGTTGAGTGCATTCATCCAAGATGAATACCCATACTATGAACCTCACATACTTAAGGAATCTTTGCATTCAAGCCTTCCAATACATGAAGTTGATTGCATCTAACATTGGTGGCATGGTGTATGATATTGCTTTCATTGTTCACTCCTAAGTTGTTATGTTCAAAACCAAGAGTACCAAGGCTCTGATACCACTTAAAGATCAAGAACTTAGAAAGCGGTTGAATAAGTTCCACCAATTAAAAATAAAACCTACACACAGATGTATATGGTTCCCCAACTTGGGCACATCCATACTCAGAGGGTAGAATCCCTACACACCTTCGAACTTTGTTCCTTCAAAAATGTGGTTTCAAGGATACCACAACCTTTACAAAGGTTGAGCTTCGTAAAGAGTGTTTTCATACAAAAACACACCTAACCCTACAAGGTCCCAACAAGCTCAAAATATGGTTTCAAGGATCCTACAACCTTTATAATAACTTAAGGTTTGCATGGGGTGTTCTCTCAAGAAACACATCCAACCTTGTAAGGTCCCAATAAGCTCAAGAGATGTCTTCTCGCAAGAAGCACATCAACACCATAGAGATTACAAAGGGAGAAAAGAGATATCAAGGAGAGAATGTACTCAAATTACATATTTCTTACTTTGAGGCTCTTAACAGTTATAATATCCAACTTACAATAGATAAAGAATTAAAGCATAAATTGATTCATAAGATGTGTACAATGAAGGGAATATTCATATGAACAATGCTTGTCCTTTTCTATGAAGATATCATTTCTTTTATAGCCTTTATCCTTATCAAATAACCATTGGATTTCAAACGGCGACTAGGAAATAGCTAGTTGGGATATCTCATTCAAGCTTAGGACATCTAACTAACTTTTTGATGCTTGTAGCTGGGACATATCAAATGATACGTCTTAACTAGGACATTTCAACTACACTTGAGACATTTGTTGTTTTTCTAGAACATCTCACTTGAGATCTAGGCTTTTCAATAGGGACATATATTGTTCCTTTGGGACATCTTGACAGCTACCATAACATCTTCTTTTGACTTATAGACATTGTGCATCCCTATGACTTCTTTCAAACTCCTGCAATCTTAATTGAGACTTCATCACTCCATATTAAGAACTCAACTCTCATCTTAGTCTTAACATGCTCTTTTGTCCTGATCTCATCGTGATCTTGTTAAGCTCTTGTCTTTTCCAAGTCTTGCAAGATCTCACAAGCACATTTTCCACTTTCTCCATTTTTCAAGGTTTTGACATACTTAAAGGTCAACAAGGGCTACCTCTCCTAAGTTTGTTTCATCATGTTGATATTTTATCTTAATGTTCGAAAGTAGATAAAAATACTAAGAAAATAATAAATTTATGGCAAAAATTTAAAGACAAATAACATAGCAAAATCATAATCATAAAGCATAAGCTACATTAAAGATGGCAATAAAGCAGCATGACAGTAATTTGCAATAGCAATTATAGTAGTAAGAAATAAGTAGTAATAAGTAGTAATATGCTACTGCAATAGTAATAGCATTAGGCTATAGCAACAACAAGTGATAGTAGCAATAGGAAGTACTGGTAATGTGTAGTGCCAGCAATGTGCAAGTAGAAATAATAGCAACAAGCAATTACGACAGTAGCACCAACAACATGCAACAAGTAGTAGCAATGTGAGAATGGGGACATGATATTGAAGAGAAAGGAAGATATATATTGAGAAGGAGGAAAAGATGAGATAACTCACTTCAAGAAGAAAGAAAAGGAGACAACTTTATGCTAAATCTCCTAATACCTCCTTTATCTACTATTTGGGCTTTCATAGCATTTATGTTCTTTCTGAAAGGCATGCATGTCATTTGTGCTTTCCTACATGTGGTTTTTATCCTTGTCGATTATCCAAATGTTCCCTTGATTCTTCAAATCTCATTTAACTATCTCCATGATTGCCACATGTAATCTATTGCTTCAAAGAAAATGAAGAATCAAATGAAAGATATCGTATCTCTCAGTGGTGAATCTGGATGCCAAAGGAATGCTTCCTAACTTTGCTTATCATTGAAACCTCAAAAATGTTTTTCAAATACTTTTGAGATTAGTTATTGTTGATGCCAACTCATCCATGCTAGGCATGGGGCCATGATTAATAATTTTAAATCTGAAAAGTTTTCCAAAGCTCATTGATAAAGACTAAGTTACCAAAATACTTGATAGAAACAAAGTTGATTGTGTAGTCCACCCCATTATATGAAATTAAGACTAAGATATGACCAAGATAAATATAAATATTTATAATCAGGAATGAGATATGAAATAACTGATTTTTTGCAAAGTCTAGATAAATTTATTCATCGCATTTGATACCATGAATCATATGCACATTTCAGTACAAACCTGTAGATTACATGGTCATCAGCATATGCCAAGAACACTATTTATAATAACATAAATATCTTAAACAAGTTGCTGTGAAATTCATAAAACATTGTATGGGAAAATGCCAACATTCTTAAGTTCAGGAACTAAACTAAACTTGCTGTTTGAAGTTTGAACATATACAGGGTGATGGACTCAATCTACTTTCTTGTTCTTGTGTGGCTGCTGTTTCTTCTTCTGCGGTACATCCTGGCATAAATCCTTTGGGTCTCTGCTTTGTGGTCTCCTATGCAAGCTATGGAAGGAGTATTCACGTCAGTGCAACATCTTGGGCACAGATCCTCTAGGTCTCTCCTTTGCAGTCTCCTGGGCAAGCTCTGGAAGGAGTATTCGCATCAGTTCAACGACATGCATGATGTGGGAGGTTGACGATTCACAACTGACTGCTACGGTTTCTGAATATCTGGGGGCCCCATCAGGTTCATGCAACCGTTTTGAAGCCCACGATGTGTGGTGGTTACCGCTGCTGTTTCCTGTACACAGCATTGGTGGATGCTATCATCTTTTTGCACAATCCTCAATGCAGCTGTTACCAGCCAGCCCTCACAGCAGCCCAACAAAGGCCATTCCCTGCAGAATTTAATGAAAATTCTCTTTACAGAAGTTTCCATGACAATATCTTAATGGTGGCCCTTGACATTGGTGTTTTTCTTGCTGCTGCTATATGTTACCCATTGGTGGTGGAGAGATAGAGAGCACCGCCATCATCTAGAAGGCCATTTTTTTATATATATTTACTACCATAGGAGAGAGTGGAAGGGAGAAGATTATCTAAATTGCATTGCATAGCAGAGCAAGGGTTTTTCTGTCCAGGAGCAGCGGGGACTTTTATTAGTGTGTGTTGTCATGCTAAGAGTTTTTGATTTTTCTCCATCTTCTATTGCTGTGAGCGAGGGTTTTGGTTTTTAGCATCCGTGCTCTGTTTTCCTCTCTGAAATCAAAGCATTGGGGAAAAGGAAAGGAAGACCAGGGCCAGAGGACAGCAGCCAAAGCAACCACAAAGGATGGGCTCCTGAACTAGGAAGCGCAGACTTGGCCAAAGAAGTGTGTTTTTCTGGGAAAACACAGGCCAGTAAGCCAACGTTCACTCAACCGATAAGATGTTGTGCTCATTTTGAACAAAATTTCATTATAGTTTTTTTATTTACATTCAAGTGATTGTGAATGTGAATCATGTCAAATCTTTAAGAACCTTGTCATTGTAGCTCATTCTTTAAGAACCTTGTCATTGTAGCTCATCCTTTTATGTTACTTTGAAAGGTTTTTTTTTTTTTTTAATAATTGTTATTTCTTTGGAATGCCCTAATCTAACGTCACCCGTGGCAATAGTCTCCCTAAATGAGTTCTTTCAGGTGTTGAATCAACACCTTTTTGGCACTAGAAGAAGGGTTGTTTCATTTACTATTTTGTTTGCCATTCATTTTTATTTATTTATTTTTCTTAATACTATTTTTGTTTTGAGGCTTCCATCTCATTATTTCTACTTTCTAATGAAAATTCCTGCTTCTTAGTTCTTTGAAGTTTCTGTTCCTAAAATACTTCTACTTATTTTCTATGAATCTCTATCATTGAACCTTTCATTTTCTATTTTTAGAAAAATTTCTGTTCCTAAGTTCGTGAAAATTTTCATTTCCCAAATCCTCGTTTCCAACCCCATTTCTAGTTAGCAGTTTCTCAACTTAATCTATCTCCAAAATCCTTTATTTTTCCCATCTTGTTGCAATTTCATTTTTAGGTTCCTAAACCTCCATTTCTTATTTCACATTTTGCGTGGTCTTTACCTTAGTTTTAACATTGGTGAGGTGGTTCTCATCAATAACATTATTCTATTTAAATTTACTTTCCTTTCAATATTGCAATTTCTTGCATTAACTTTTTTTTTAATTATAGATATAGCATATTTCATTTTTAGGAAAATTTATTTAAAAAGTATTATTAGTAGTATTTAAACATTTTTCTATTTTACTTAATTTTATAGTTTTATTTTAACATTTATATTCTATAAATTTTTTCTTTATTTTATGAGTGAATCCTCCCATAAATCATCTCAACAAAAACCATTTACCCCTACCCTTGATTGATCAGCTACTTGTTACTTTACTTTAAGAAAACAATGAGCTTCACAATTTTCAAGTTCTAACCCTAGATGGATTTGAATTAGAATGGCAACTAATCAACCCCTAGCTCCCTTGGTGAGCAACCCTTTTAACTTCATGAACTATGACAATATTCTGAAATCACTTCAAAACATAAATTTGTTTTTTGATCCCACAACCCCTACTAGTGATGGCCACCAACATATACAATGTTTTGAAACCTTACTAGGCATCCATAACATTCTCCGAAACGACATAGCATGTAAGGTCTTTGTGACAACTTTCAAGAGTAAAGCCACCCAATGGTTTTTAAGGCTCCCTAATGCCTCTATCAACTCATAGCAAGAGTTTAAAAACAAGTTCCTACTCCAATTCAATAAATTCACTAACCCTACCTTAGCATCAAGCAATTTCATAAACCTAAGAAAACTACCTAGGGAAAACATCCATGATTACAATCTAAGATTTCTCCATCAACTTGCTTATGTGTCGAATGAGATGCGTCTATAACCTGATGATATTCTCAATTTCTACCTCTCTATCATCAACCCATTCTTTTCCTATGTCATTAAGTCCAATCCCAACATTACAAAAATACAACGAGCAATGGCTAAAGTTGTTAAGTTAGAACAAATTACCTTGATGAATAACATTCAAACTCAATTTGGGATCATAAATGTTAGTAATCCTATACCATCACAAGTTTTACCAATGAATAATACTTTTTTCCAAACTCGCACTCCCCTTCAAATGACTCAACCTACAAGTAGTTGTTTTCAAGGTCCCACATCCTCTTATCATCAAATACCAATTTAAGTGGCGATCAATCAAAAGCTTTGATCCAATCCATCATCAATCCAAATGGAATATCTAATCCTCATGCATCTACTTGTCAAACAGAAAACCAAATGATACAAATATTAATTTCACTTCAAAAGTTTTCCAATGAAGTAGTTGAACTAAAGTGAAACAACAATAAAACCCCTATACAGTTTGAGAAATCAAGCACATCAATCAATGATGATTATTGTCATCTTCATTACACTATGTAACATTCTAAAAAAACATGTGCTCAATTTCTAGTGTTATATGATTACAATGCCCAAAGTCAACAACATGGGAAAACCCTAATTATGGTCTTAAACATACCTCATGAAATAGAAAATGAAGAAGTTTCCTCATTTGGACAAGTCATGGTAAGTGATCCCAACCCACATAACACTCATTATTGCAGACTTAATAATGTTATGAACAACACACAACAACAAACTAGGAATAATCCTTATATCCCTCCCAACAGAAGAGCTCCTAGCTAAAATAACATAAATAATCAAACCAAACCATCCCAAGCAAACATCCCACAATGACCAAACTCCCCTTCTATACTTAGAAGAACTCCTCCTCAACCTAAAGCAAAAGATAAACATAAAGCTTGTAACCTAGTTGAAGATTTGAAAAGAGTTAAAGCTAGTATTTCAATGTATGACCTCTTACATTTTAATGAAATGAAAGATATGATCCAAAAGATATTTCAAACACCTAAGACCAATAAAGATAAATCCTCAATGACTAAAAGGTAAGTTCAATTTGTAGAAAGCCCTATTACTTTATCAATACAAAACTCAAACAATTGTATGCCTAACAAGAAAGATCAACCACCCTTCTTAACAACTTTGGTCATCTTGGGAAAAAATGTTCATAATTGTTTAATGGATTCTAAAGTGACTATTAGTGTCATGCCACTTGAGGAGGGTAAAACACTAAGAGCATAAATGCTACCACAAGCAAGAAGTGTGATATAACTTGATGGATCTAATGTACCTATAATAGGATCATTAAAAGAAGTAAAAGTACAACTTAAACAACACCCTACTTTTACTACTATATGGATATTGTATCATCCACTTATGATGTGCTTTTATCTAGGACTTTTGGAGCCAATTTTTGGAACTTCTTTAGGTTAGATTTCTTAAAATTATTAATTCCTATCAAAGGAAAATTTGAATATCTAATTATACAAGAGAACCTTTCTATAAACAAGTGGTAACAACTTTTAATCAACAGAATGAATCTTTGAGAAATCACAATACCAATCTTTTTGTTGGAGTTGTTGAGCTAGGACTTGACGAATATTTTATGAATGATGATGTAGGTAAGACTTCAAGCATAAGCCCTTTTGCTTACACATATTCCGCCCAATATTATCAAGCTTTTAGAGAGTGTAAAGAAGTTTATAAAGATACTTTACCATATCACCAACATGATGGAAGGACATTTGTTTTTGGTGACCCACCACCATTAGGAAATGATAAAGATATAAATGAGATTCTAACCAATAAAACATTAGAAGATGAGCCAAATTTTGATGAAGATCATTGTTACCTTGATCAAAGGGCTAATTTTTTATATTTTAGTAACTTAAACACTTGGATACTAAGAGTAGATGGTACCTCTTCCAAAAAAGGATGTGGAGTAGGAATAATGCGTATACCTCTTGGTGAACCTCCTATCCTTAAAGACATCAATTTCACACAATCTATGACTAACAACATGGTTGAATCTGGAGCACTAATAAATGGGATCAAGCTAGCTCAATACTGTGACTTACCCAAACTTAAGATTTATAATAACTATCAACTAGTAGTAAATCAAGCTAATGAAATCTTTAATGATAAATATGTTGATGAGTGGCGAGGTACCCCTACACTCAACCATACAAATACAAGCATCTCACGCGTGATCCGATCGAACTCCAAGGACTAAGTGCTTACGCGCCTTAATGGAACACTTAAGGTTAATCAATCGTTGTCTTCCCAGACTTACTTGTATTGTCACGGTTGTATGGTTAAGTAAGTTTGAGGTATTTGATTTTTATGTCTTTTATCTTTTTAACGCCTATGCTAATAGGGAGAGGGTGAAGAGACTAAGTGACTAATTTATATTAACTAAGTTCTAATTATCCTAATACCAGTATCCGTTCCCACTTGCCGCACATACCTTGAACCAGTGCAACGCTACTGGGATTACCAAACACTACTCGTTACTGGGTTACCAAGCATTACACATGTGCTCGAAGCGGTCGTACTAAATGCACTTAACTAGGAGAGTTGAGGGTTGAGAGAGATTTAATTAACTAGGAAAGCAGTTAAACATTTAACAATAATTACATCCTATTTAGCTTAGTCCATGCACTGTAAGGTTTATCATAAAGTTCTTCTTTATTGCCATACACAAATATGTGCTCAGGTACAATTTGCTCGAATAAAGATCCATTCACTTTGAGACTCCTACTGTAGGCACATGGAAGTTATTCTATCTCTGGAATGGTAAAACTACCAGAGTTTAGCTAAGGATCTAGATCTAGATTTAGAAACAAGGGAAAGCTACCTCTTATTTATAGAACTGGCGACGGGCTGTGATATCACGTATGCGATATCGCAGGGGCTGACATGATATCACATACACAATATCACAACTGATGCGATATCGTGTCTCATCATACCCCCATGACTGAATGAAAACTCGTCCTTGAGTTCTTTACAAAATATTGGGAAGGTATGGGATTATTGACGTGAATGAAACTAATGGTATATGGGGTGACATGTGAACAGATCATCATTACAATACATGGCAACTTAGTGTTCATGACAATAAGAGTGAACACTATACACATTTGACATCCAGCCTTATTTGGCAGCTAAGAGAAAAGAGAGAAGAGAGAGAGAAAAGAAGAAGTATGTTGCTGTCGACGCCAAGATTGCGCTTTTCGTTGTCCATCCATAAGCGCGTCATCATTCTTTTTCCTTGCATAAATGTTCCAGCACCAGTCCATTCCAAGTGTTCTCTCCAGATCTAATCCATTGTTGTATGATTGCCATCTGCACACACAACACAGTCTTATATTAGCAAGGGTAAATGAATCACAATGCAGTTAATACCTTGCCCTAGTGTAAGGTCCATTGGCTGAGTTGTGATATGGCTAATGCGAATCTGGAGATATAATACTAGTGGCTACCCAAGGTGTAGGGGTTAGGAGAAAATCAAAAAAATTGGACCAGGACCCCCATGATTGAGAGCAAACCTCCGGTAGCGAGAGAATGGAAAAAGATAAGGAATAAGAAAGATGGAGAAAAAGAAACAATGGCAACACCAATAAAATGGATGTCAAAGATGGAAATTAACAAAATAAATGTTGATTGCAAAAACTGTTTAGGGGAAATAAATTAATGGATGCACCAAATAGGAATGCTAGTGGGTCCTCCTCAAAGTAGGCTCATGCCCTTAATGCCCTAACAATCCCACATTCAAAGAGTCCGTAGGCTCTAGAAATGTCATTTGGAAGCAAGAGTTAAATTCTTAACCACAAGATTTTACCAAAAAGAAAACAATGCATCAACCAAAATATGGACTACTGATACAGTCAACAATGAGGTGAAAAATGGAGAGAGAATGATGGAAACAAGAGAATGGAATGGAATCTCAAGAATAAGGTGGTGTACAACCCCTTCTATATTAATGGTTAATGTGACTTAGTAGATCCCATTCTAAATCCAACCTCAAACAATCCACATCCAGTGACTTCACATTAATACATTTGGCCCATCCATCCACTTGAAGTAACAAGAATGTCTCCACCAAAGAGTCACCACCATTCCGAAAAAATGCAAAAGGAGAAGGTAGGAAGAGAGGAAGGGCCTTAGTTAGAGGAAACATGTTTGTTTAGTTCCATAACCAATGCTTGTAGCCTATAGGGTTATTCTGTCTAAGGGGTGTGCTTTGAATTCTCACTATTTTTCTTTTTTACGTGAAAACCACACCATGCAAAGACTTATTATTTTTATTAGCTCAGCTTCCTGATAATGAAGCAACGTCGGAATGGTATAGGAGACTCAAGAAGAAAACATCCAAGCACCCAAGAGAATGGCCAACACAAATACATCAAGTTCCCTTGAAGTCACACCCTTTTCAGTCCTTGAGTCCCTCCTTAGTTTGAGAAATACTCAGTCACCAATTCATTGATAGTTCTTATTAGTGAGAAAGGGGACTATACAGTTCCAAGCTAAGAAAGACCATAGAAATTCATGGATGTATGGGTGATGTGGACTCATTGCTTGTTATATCAAAAGAACCATACCTTAGTATCAACATCATAACTTAAAGGTAAAAACCAAACATTAGCAATCAATGGAATACAGTTCATACCACCATCAGGAGCACTTATTAGGTGACGAATCAAACAAAATAAACAAACACACAAAGAAATGAAAGAGTATAAACGATGTTGTAAAACAAAGAATAAGAAAAGTTAAAGAAATTTGTAAAAAAAATGTGTAAAATAAAAAACTTAAAAAAGGAAATAAGGGCTTCAAATGATCAGCATAGGTGGCCATCTCCCACATGACTGAATTGAAAGGGAGAGATCCGAAATAGTGAGCACTTGTTTGAATTTTTTAGAAGTGTCCAATTTCTCCCAATTGATGTTTTCAAGTTAAGGGTTAAAAGTTGGCGACACTCTTATTCCAGTGTATCTATACTTTCGTCATGAGCGCAAATTGTCCCCTTAGTTAGTTCCATGCATGTTGGTGAGTTGCTTTTTTGATTAGCAGTCAACCACTGGGTGTCTTCTTGTTGTGTGGTTGCTACATACAAGCACTTTTGTATGTTGACCTCTAGTGCACACTGGTTGTATGCAGGCAATGCTAAACATTCCTGTATGCAATCACACCCTATATCACTGTATGTGATGCATGGAACTTTCTTCTTCTTGATCTTCCCACAAGTGTTTTCCTTAGATATTTTTAGGGAAAGATTGCAAATTCCTAGGTATGCGTTTATCGTACTTAGCCATGCCCTTCCCATTATTATTGGGAAGTCCCCTTTGTCATTATTTACTTGGATCACTAGGAAATTAGCTGGGTATGACCAACCACACACAGTGGTAACAATGTCCTCCACAAGTCCCAAAGGAACAGTGATGGACTGGTCAGCCAGATCTAAGAGAATATTGTTCTTCTTTAGTGGAGGTAGGTTCCAGGCTTTATACTTTGTAGGTCACGTGACACGACGGCTTTATACATTTATAGGAGAGGGAGTCCTATAGTACTCCGAGTTAATTTTTGCAGCAGCAAGGTTTTCCTATGCACCAACTCTTCGAGTGGTGATTCTTCCTCCTCCTCACAGAATCTCACTCCCCTTTTTCAGAGGGAAAGATTGCGGTTATACTCTTCCGCACTTTCTCTTTTGCGTAGCTCTCCTTCTTCCTTAGCTACTTGCTCCAGCAATCTATGGATTCGATGGGACCTAAGCTCAGATAATCTCCCTTGGGCATATGTTCCAAGGGTTCTCCTAGTTTCATGCCTAAGTCCATCTACGAGATGGCGTAGTTGATCCTGCTATGAGTAACCATGGCCTAGGCAACAATGTAACAGTGTATAATAACGACCCATGGCCGCATCCAAGGATTCATGAGTTCCCTGCTTCCATCCTTGGATTTGTTNTGCATCCAAGGATTCATGAGTTCCCTGCTTCCATCCTTGGATTTGTTTTCACAGGTTGAACACTCGGGAGTACATTTAATACTTATCATTAAACAGTTCTAGCATTGTACTCCACCTCCTAATGGTTTCTGGTTCTAAGGACCAGTACTAGTGTCCTTGGAAACAACTTTAATTTTTGCCACTCGTTTTCAATGTTCTACAAGGCACATGCATCATGAAATGCATATAAGTGGTTCTGAGGATCAGTGTTGTATCCCCCCTTAAATTGTGGGATATTATTCATATCTAGTCTCTTGATCCTGCTATCTTTTTGGTGCCTTGTAGGTATTTTAATGGCCTCCATGATGTCTAACATGCTTCGGGTTGCAAGTAAGTATTCTTCGTGGTTATTCCTCTCATAGCATCTATGATGTCTACGCAGTTCCCTACTTTCCCTTCTTTCATGCCTTGATTCTCTAGAGTGCCCTCGTCCTCGCTCTCGACTCTCTCGTCAAGGTTTCTCACTGTGTTTACCCTTATCCTCACGGTTAGGTTCCGTATGACTACGTCTTGATGTTGAAGGAGAGGGTGAATGTGATGATGAAGGGGAAGAAGAAGGAGAACCATCGCCATGAAAATGTTTCCTACCCTCTCTTCGGTGGTCTCGACCTCGATCGTGGTGACGATCAGAATGCCCTTCCTTGTCATGTGTTTGTGTTCCCTCATTAAACACTTGGTTTTCATGGGGATCAGAACCAAGGTTATGAATCGTGGAGCGCAGGTTCTGATACACCACCTCCTAACCATCGTTAGGAGGGGGAATATTGTTTTGTGGAGAACCTATGAAAATAGGTTCACCACCCTCAATTTAGTTTAAGATGGGTAAAGCATTACAGGGGCCTTTGCCCCTCAAAGATGTATGGTAACTCTCTTGCCGCGAGTCCTGTTGACATTGCGCTTCTGTGGGATGGTAGTCCCTAGCGTTGTAATCACATGCAACGTACTCAGCATATAATTTTGACATGCCTATTCGTGCAAGGGCACGAAGGAGCATGTTGGGGGCTACTCTATCTAGAGGCAACACTATGTTACCCTCCAAGTCTCTTCAACATAGTTGTTCATCTTGATGGAAGACAAAGGTAAAGTTGGGTATATATTCATCGTGATGAATATATACCACACTGAATTGTTGAGGAACTAGTGATTCTTGGTTATGTGTGTTGTGCTGCCGACTGTCTCTAGTGTTGTTCCTAGGCAGTGAAGTGCTCTTGTTTGAAGAAGAAGACATTTTAGTCTTGTTTGATGTGCTATTTACCGTTATGTTATTTTTCTCTTGATTAACCCTAAGGGTTTGTTTAAGCTTCCCAACGATGTGGATGATTTCCTATGTTCTACATAGCGCACAAATAACTAAGTCCCTACCAACGGTGCCAATGATGAGTGGTGAGGTACCCCTACACTTAGCCATACGAATACGAGCGTCTCACGCATGATCCGGTCGAACTCCAAGGACTAAGTGCTTACATGCCTTAATGGAACACTTAAGGTTAATCAATCGTTATCTTCCCAGACTTACTTATATTATCACGGTTGTATGGTTAAGTAAGTCTGAGGTATTTGATTTTTATGTCTTTTATCTTTTTAACACCTATGCTAATAGGGAGAGGGTGAAGAGACTAAGTGACTAACTTATATTAACTAATTTCTAATTATCCTAGCACCAGTATCTGTTCCCACTTGCCACACACACCCTGAACCAATGCAACACTACTGGGATTACCAAACGCTACTCGTTACTAGGTTACCAAGCATTACACACATGCTCGAAGCGGTCGTACTGAATGCACTTAACTAGGAGAGTTGAGGGTTGAGAGAGATTTAATTAACTAGGAAAGCAGTTAAACATTTAACAGTAATTAAATCCTATTTAGCTTAGTCCATGCACTGCAAGGTTTATCAGAAAGTTCATCTTTATTGCCGTACACAAATGTATGCTCAGGTACAATTTGCTCGAATAAAGATCCGTTCACTTTGAGACTCCTATTGCAGGCACATGGAAATTATTCTATCTCTGGAATGGTAAAATTGCCAAGGTTTAGCTAAGGGTCTAGATCTAGATTTAGAAAAAATGAAAAGCTACCTCTTATTTATAGAACTGGTGATGGGCTACGATATCGCGTACGTGATATCGCAGGGGCCGACATGATATCGTGGATGCGATATCATTGCTAATGCAATATCACGTCTCATCAAATGTCACCATGAAACCATATAAAGATTATATTCTTAAACTTTTTAAAGAGTTTGAACACAACAATTGAACATATACCAAGAGACGAAAATTATGTTCCCAATGCACTAGCCCAAATAGCCACTACTTTGGATGTCCCTTTTAAACACAATGTTTGGGATTCAAAAATTATTATTGAAAAAGTTAAGTCTTATTCTATTCTCAATAATGTCTTTACTTTTTAAGTATTTTACAATGATAATCATGTTTGTAAATTTTTATTTTTAGAAGGAGAATTTGATGATTAAGAAGATATATCAAAGGATGTTATGTTCTTAAATAAAACATCTCTTAAAATAGCAATTAGGGAAGCATTATTTGATGACTTACATACCAAAATCGTAGATTTATCTAAAAATACTAATTGGTAAATGTTAGCTAAAACTAAAACAATTCAAAATGTTGGTTCTACCTTTTAAAGAGCTATGGACAAAAATTTTGAGGGGCTAATTAGGAACTACATTATTATTTACCAAGATGATTTAATCATTTTCTCCAAATAACGGGGTACACACCTTAGAGACCTTAGAAATATTTTTATAAGATGTAGATGATTTGGCATCACTTTGAATGTAAAGAAATCCATCTTTGGTGTTCAAAGTGGTAAATTTCTTGGTCATATAGTAACTAAATAAGGAATTATAATTGATCCTGAGCAAGTAAATGCAATTTTAGAAGTACCTTACCCTTTCTCTAAGACTGATCTACGGGCTTTCTTTGGGAAAATTAATTTTGTTAGACGATTTATCCCTATCTATGCTAAATTAGTTAGACCATTAAATGATATGCTCAAGAAACATAGTAATATGCATTGGACATATGAAAGAAATAATGCTTTCTATGCTATTAAAGAGGCCATTATAAATGCCCCTATCCTAGCTTCTTCTTGGTATGAAAATGATTTCCTCTTATATGATTTTTCTTGCAATGTTACTGTTGTTGCTATCTTAGCTCAAGATGTAGTTGATCAAGGTGAGAGACCCATAGCCTTTCATGTCTACACCTTTAAAGAATGTAGAATTAAAATACTCATCCATAGAGAAGCAATTGTATGCTGTGATAAAAGCCTTAAAGAAATTTCTCTACTATTTGTTAAACACAAAGGTTTTTGTCATTGTCCCTGATCCAGCCACCATTGCTTTACCTAAATTACAAGATCCTGGTGAAAAATGTGCTAAATGGGTTACGAAGTTGCAAGAATTTGATATTCAATGGAAGGTAGCCAAGTTAGTTACAAGAACTAGTCTTACCAAGCTAATTGCCAAAGCCTCAACCTTATAAAATTGTGATGCACCCAAAGATAAAGAATCAATTCCTCTTTACATATTATCCATTGATGAGGAAAATGATATCTCATTTGTTCCCAATAGATTACATGATCCATGGTATGGTGATATTAAATTTTATTTAACCTTCCATCGTTGTCCTTCGAATTTACCTAGATATAAAATAAAGCTTTTACTATGAAAATATCTAAATTTACTCTAATTAGTGGTGAACTATTTAGAAAAAATTTCCAAAGAATATACCTTAAGTACTTAAACCAAGAACAAGCTAACTATACTTTAATACAACTCCATGAGAAAGGACATATAGGATATCGTTCATTAGTTCATAAAATCATGAGGGCCAATTATTATTGGCCTACTATGATCAATGACGCTTACAACCTAGTTAGAACTTGTGTCCATGGTTAAATGTTTAAAGGTAAAGATCCCAAGAGTTCAGCCCCTTTATAGCCTATAATAGAAACCAGACCATTTGCATAATGGGCTTTAGATTTTATTGGAGTGATTAATCCTTTGTCTACTACCCTACACAAATTTATCTTAATAGCCACTGATTATTACACACATTGGTTAGAAGTGAAAGCAACTAAAACCACATCATCTCGTGAAGTTATTCACTTCTTAGAAAATGATATAATCTCTAGATATAGGTATCCTTACGCTTTAGTAGTCGACAACAAACCCACCTTCATCTCCATAGAGTTTACAAATTAGGCTAGAGAGAATAATGTTATTATCAAGGCTATAACCAAATATTATCCACAAGGTAATGTTTTGGTTGAGTCCTCCAATAAAATTATATTGGATGGAATTAAGAAAATGATAGCCCAAAACCCATGAACTTGGCATGAACAATTAAAATGGACAATTTGGGTAGATAGGATTTATTATAAAGAATCAATCAAAACTACACCATATGATTTAGTGTATGTACAAGAACCAATATTGCCAATAAATTTGCAAATCCCTACATATCAATTTTTCCTGGAGTATTTACCAACTAACGAACATTTAATATCACGTACATATGATATTTGGAATTTAGAGCTTAAAAGGGTCAAAGCAATCAAAAATCTATTTAGTTATCAACAAATTGTTAAAAATTGATTTGATAAGAAATATGCAGCCAAAGTGTTTTAAGTAGGTAACCTGGTCCTTAAGAGAGATAAGTCATCTGGTCAAACTAGCCCTCAAACTAAGTTTTCTCCTATGTGATCAGGTCTATTCCAAGTTACAAATGTCATTGGTCCCAATGTTTACAAAATTTCTAATTTGCAAGGATATAAATTAAATAGAAATTTTAATACATGTCATCTAAAGCATTTCTTCTCAAGTGCCCCACGTGGACACCTAGTAGGTCCCTAGTTTTATGCATTCTTCCCCTTCACCATGCATTTCATTTGTATATAGTTTCATTTGCATATTTTCTTTGTATTTCCATCATTTTCTCATGCATGTTAAGTCTACCATCATCTTCTTTTTAGCATTTCAGTTTTGGTTTGATCTATTTATGCTTTTCAACATGATTTTAATTATCATTATGATCATTTGAGTTACTAGGCATTGGGTCATCATGACAACATTTGAAAATAATGTAAGTATAATGCTTCATCTCCTATATCATATTACTATTATATAAAATCTCCTCATATGATATACATTAATATTTTGTTGATTCTTCCCAATCATTTAAAGGTAAAGGTTTTATTAGTTATGTTGGATTATGGAGGATGAAATTTATGTTAACTTATCATGTTATCATCGTGATCATGTGAATGTAGGATATGTGACGTTGAAGAATGATTAGCCACAATCACTATGTGACCTTGGAAAATTTCATTTTCCCTCTCATAAGCCCCAACCCTCAAGTGTGACGATCCATTGCTATCATGTGAGCAACAAGGTGAAGTATGTTCCTCTCCACTTAAGAACCCTTGGCCACCTAGGATACCTACTATGATGCCATCTAGATTATAATTAAAAAGGCACATATATGAGGGTTGAACTATACCATGGGCAAAGTTTCCAAAAGGAACATGTTCTTTGGTAGTGCAACTAATTGGCCAAACTCATGCTAGAATTCCTACCTTAAGAATGAAGTACACCATGAGCAAAGTTTCCTCAAAAAAAAAAAAAAAGAATGAGGACCATGTTCATTGGCAATGTAATAAGTTCTTAAGTGTGATGGGTTTCGGCAACAATCCTCATCCTAACCTTCATTCCCCTTTTTAAACCTATTCCCCCAAAATTAAAAAAAGAGAAAAGTAAATATTCCCTCCTCTTTTTCCAATTTTTCTCATATTCACTTATCCCTTTTCACCCATTCCCTTTCTTTTCATGTTTCAAAAAAAACTAAGGAAAAATCCAAAAGTTGTGGCTTGCCATGATCGAAAAGAAGCATGTCCTCTTCACTAAGTTTAGTACAAGTCTTGTGCTCAATGTTGTCCTCTATACTAATGACTTTACCTTTGGGATCATTGGGAATAAGATCTTAATTATATATATTAATTAATTAATTTTATATATATATATAGTTAGCTAGAATTATGATTTATAAAGAATATATGTTTAGATCTTGATTAAACAAGGTGCTATGATCAAGGGTTGCCAATGTTCAGTGCTCTTTTGATTATGTGATTATTTCAATTGTGTTTAAATATTATTGTTTACTTTCAAATTTCAATTTATCATTGTTTTGTGATCTTTTTGATTCTTTATATTTTATACACCCCTTTTAAAATTTCTATGGTTTTACTATCTTTGCACTTGTATGCAATTAAATGTTTACAGGCTAAGTGTACGATTAGAGAGTAGCCATAGCATCTTTAATTGTGCAAAATTATTAAAAGTTTTGGATTACACATGGAAAATTAAATTATGATTAATCATATGCAATATAATAAACTTTATCCCACAGGATTTTTTACTGTATTTAATATGATTAATTAAGATGATATGTTAAAATTATTTTTCTTAATTTGCCCACAAGGATTAAGAAAAGGAATATAATTTAACAATTTCATTGTAAGGATATATGAATCTATTTGAATTAAAATTTAGCCCACATGAAATTTTATGTCATTTGATTTATATTTTTACATGATTTGTCTTCTGGTATTTTAACCTCAAATTTAGTGACATAAGCATGTTATTATGCAATTGTACAACATGTAAGATACTCTGATTTTAAATGTGATATTCCTAAATTAAAGGGTGATAATTATAAGGTGTGGAAGGAGAGAATTCTTCTTCATTTAGGCTAGATGAACATTGATTATGCTATCCATAAGGATGAACCACCTACTGTTACAATAACCAACCATCCAGATGGTATTGGTAATTATGAAAAATGGGAGTGATCTAATCATCTCTATGTCATGTTCATAAAAACCAAGATCTTGACTAGTATGCATGATCCACTAGAATAGTATAATAATGTGCACATTTTGTTAAAGGTAATTGATAAACAATTTGAGTCATCAAACAAAGCGTTGGCTAGCACCTTAATAATGAACTTCTCATCCATGAAGCTCACTGAAATTCATGGTGTGCATGAGCACATCATGCAAATGAGGGATATAGCGGCTCAACTCAAAACACTTGAGGTTGAGATGTCAAAATCTTTCCTTGTGCACTACATCTTAAACACACTCCCACCACAATATAGACCCTTTAAGATTTCTTATAGCACATATAGGGAAGAATGGTCAATCAATGAACTAATGATCATGTGTGTGCAAGAAGAGTGTAGACTTGCAATGGAAGCGAAAGAGAGTGTGCATTTGGTTACACAAGAAAAGAATAAAGAACAAGCCAAAGGCAAGTGGAAGGTCAAATTGCCTACACAAGCTGATATTAAGAAGGAATCCAGATGCTTTTTCTACAAAAAGAAAGGGCACATAAAAAAGGATTGTTTTAAATATCAAAAATAGCTTGAAAAGAAAGGTACTCAACTCTCACTTGTTTGTTTTGAATCTAATATGGTTGATGTTGGCCATGACACATGGTGGATTGACTCTAGTTCTACAATCCATGTTACCAATTCCTTGCAGGGGGTGCAAAACCTAAGGAAGCCAGTGAAAAGTGAGTCATGCATCTATTCAGGCAACAAGATGCACTCACATGTGGAGGCAATCGAAACATGCAAATAGTTTTAAGTAATGGTTTTGTTTTAGAGTTGGAAAAGACATTTTATATTCCAAGTTTTTTAACGAATTTAATTTCTATTTCAAGGCTTGTATCATTGGGATTTTCCTTTAATTTTTCAAACACTATATTTAGTCTATATTATAAATCTAAACTTATTGGAAGTAGTACATTAACAGATGTTCTTTTCAACATTAATTTACAAAAGGAAACTTCTTATACTTCTATGCATGTTCATGCTAGCATTAAGAGATGTGTTATGAATGACAAATCCTCTATGTTGTGGCATCGTAGGTTAAGACATATCTCTATTGAGAGAAGAAAGAGATTAGTAAATGATGGAGTACTTATTACTCTAAATTTTACTGACTTTGACACTTGTGTGGACTGCATAAAGTGAAAGTAAACCAATATGTCAAAGAAAGATGCCAAGAGGAGTTTAGACATATTAGAGATCATACATACAAATATTTGTAGTCCAAATATAGATGCATATGGTCAAAAGTATTTCATTACCTTTATTGATGATTACTCACAATATATGTATCTCTACCTGCTTCATAACAAGAGTGAAGCTTTAGATGCCTTTAAGGTGTTTAAGGCTGAAGTAGAAAAACAATGCAATAAGCAAATAAAGTTAGTCAGATCTGAAGAGGTGGTGAATACTATAGTAGATATACTGATGATGGACAAGCACCTAGTACATTTGCTAAGTTTCTTCAAGAGCATGGAATTATTGCCCAATACACTATGCCTAGTTCTCCAGACTAGCATGGTATGGTCAAAAGAAGAAAATGAACATTATTGGACATGGTGCGGAGTATGCTTAGCAACTCCAAGCTTCCTAAGTCCTTATGGACTAAAGCTCTTGAGACAGCAGTGTATATATTAAACCAAGTTTCAACCAAGGTTGTCTCAAAGACACCATTTGAATATGGAAAGGTTGGTAACCAAGTTTGTGACATATATGCATTTGGGGATGCCCATCTGAAGTAAGAGTCTATAATCAACAAGAAAAGAAGCTAGACCCAAGGACCATAAGTGGGTATTTTGTTGGATATGTTGAACGGTCTAAGGGATACAAATTTTATTGCCCATCACATACTACTAGGTTTGTGAAATCAAGGAATGCTAAATTTCTTGAGAATGACATGATTAGTAGGAGCAGTAGATCTTGGAACATTATTCTTGAGATAGATCATATAAACACTCAACCCGCTACTTCAAATAGATAGATCATTTGAAGTAGCAAGTTGACCTATCATTTGAAGTAGCAGGTTGATCTATCATTTGATTTGATCTATCATTAGCAACAACCTATTGAGATAGATCATACAGGAGTTTGACTACAACATAGGAGCTAAAAATGATCCTAAAACATTTTTATAAACCATGAGTTGTAAGGAACCTAACTTGTGGTATGATGCCATGAAAGACGAGATGAACTCTATGTCATCTAATGGGTTCTAGGATCTTGTCAAGTTGCCTGATGGTGTAAAAGCCATTGGATGCAAATGGGTCTTCAAGAAACCAACAATATATATATGCAAATTGGAGGTGATTGGCTATTCCAATTTAGATTTTATTAGTTGTGTTGATTCACAGAAACCAACATCTGGTTATGTTTTTATGCTAGCTAGAGGAGCTATATCATGAAGGAGTGGAAAGCAAACTTTGGTTGCTACTTCCACCATGGGGGTAGAGTTTGTTTCTTATTTTGAGGCTACTTCACATGGTGTATGGTTAAAAAGTTTTATATCAGGCCTTAGAATTGTGGATTCTATATCTAAACCATTAAGGATGTTTTGTGACAATTCAGTTGTTGTCTTTATGGCTAAGAATAGTAAGAGTGGTAGTCGAAGTAAACACATCAACATAAAATACTTAGCCATAAGGGAACACATTAAGCAAAAAAAGTGGTCATTGAGGATATACGCACTAAATTGATGATAGCTAAACCTTTAACAAAAGGAATGCTACCAAAGCTATTTAAGGATCATGTAGTTGTTGAGGCCAACCTCACCCATGCTAGGCATAGGGCCTTGATCAACAGTGACCATCATTAAAAAAATAGTATTTTGATAAGCAACAGAGGCCATACATGTCACCAAAAATTTAAAACTGTTAAGAGTCTGAATTATTCATACGTTTGATAGAGTTCAGGGCACAAGTAGTTAAAATCGAGAAGAACCAAAGACAAGTCCAAACCCATAAAACACAAAATAGAAAAGGAATCCGAGTTAAATTAATACATAAATCATGAGCAACGGGACATCACACACCCCTAAAAATTAAAAATAAAAACAAAAGGAATGAGGACTGACCAATGTGCCTTTTAAAATAAAATAAAATATAAACTTGAGGCTTTTTTTTCTTGTGTTTTTATTTTAGGTGGTTAATGTGGAAAAGGTGGCCAGCTTTTTAGGGTTAGGTTTTCTCCTTTCTCCTGCAGGGCCACCGCTATTAACAGGGGGGGAGGATTCGGTTCTGAGGAGGCAGATCAAGCCCTGCTCACACCAGTTTCGGCCTGCGAAGCAGATCTGGCCCTGCACCGATCTTCAGCAGAGACAGCAGATTCGGGTGGCAGGTTTCCAGAGGTTTGGGGACGAGGTTTCAGTTCTCCGCTGAGTTTTCCTAGTTTTGACGAGATTTCAGTTCTAGCGGCCGATCTTTTTCCAGCCGTGGACGCGGCAGCCCTGCTGTCAGATCCCCAGATCTGCGACGCCCAAACCTTGTGCAGTCACCGAACCAGGGTTTCGTTCGACCGCCACCCGCGTCGTCATCTGTTCGTCCGCAACCTCCTAGCCAGATCTGCACTTTTCTCAGCCAGATCTGGCCACAGCCGAGGTCGCGGCCTCCACGTTCGTGACACAGGCCTCTCTTCTTCCTCCGTCGCTGGTTTCCCCACCGCCGCCGCTGCGCATCCTTCTCCTCCGCCTGCACCTACGCCGACTCTGCGTAGATCCTGCGCCCGCAGCAACGACAGCAAAGGTGACACACGTTTCTTGACGGCAGTGTGTGATCCGGCCCTCCACAGGGTGGATCTGGCCCTTCATGTCCCAGATCTGTCATTTCTGGGCCATGTCCACCTCCTTCCTCGCCTGCGCGCCCCGTCTTCTGCCTTTTCGCAGCCACGGTCGTGGCCGCAACAACGGCTAGTTCACTCGGGTGGGCGGCTGCGCTCGGGCTGATTTCTCCCACGTCCGCGGCAGCTTCGGCACGCGCACTTACCTTTCCCGTGGCGGCGGAGGCTCACAGCCTTCTTCCTACGGCCGCACATAGACCCTGCCCAGCCACAACACGCAGACCCTCGCCCTGCTGCTACACCCAGGATAACTTCTGCCTTGCGCTAGATCCCGGTCCTCATTCGTAACTACTTCAGCAACAGCGGGACATATGAAATTTGACTTTTGAATTATTTATCATTTTATAAATTGCACAAACGATTTTAAGTTCCCAAAATATTAAATCAAATTTAAGTTTTTAATATTTTGTTTAAAATATTGTTATTATTGTTTTGTCACATAGCCCTTTCCAGCTGAGACTATTCCCGGGTTTCCGTACCCATACGGGAGGTGCCCTAGGTGATAGTCTCCTCAAACGAGTTTTCACAGGTGTTCGCGTGCCCAAAATTTACGCATCAACACCTTTTTGGTGCTAGAAGGAGGGCAGTTTCCTAACCTTTTCTTTATTTTCTTTTTATGTTTTTTTTTCTTTAAAAAAAAAATTATCATTTCTTATTACTGTCTATTTAAATTTTGCCTCTCTATTTTCAATTTTACTGCTCTATTTTAGTTTCAAATTTCCAGAATTTCCAAATTTACATTTTAGCAATCCTTTTTAATTTATTTTTCTAAAATTTAATTTAGGTGATTTAAATTATTTTACTTTTAATTTACTTTTCTAAAGTTTTGCAATTTCAATTTTACTTTCAAAAATTTTAAAAAATTAAAAAATATAGTATTCAAATGTTTTTTTTATTTTCTTTAATTTTCACAGTTTATTAGCATTTTACATTTCTGGTTATTTTTCATTTTATGAGTGACTTTTCTTACGGAGTATCTCAACAAAGAACTCATACTCCTACCCCTAGTCAACCAGCTACTCGCCAATTTACTTTGAGAAAACAACGAGCTTTACTTTTTCCAAGTTCAATTCCTAAGAAACCTCGGACTAAGATGGCAGCCCATCAACCCCCGGCTCCCTTAGTAACAAACCCTTTTAACTTTCACAACTACCATGACATACCAAAATCCCTTCAAAACATACACTTGTTCTTCGATCCTTCAACCCCTACGAATGATGCACGCCAACACATACAATGTTTTGAAACTTTATTAGGGATCCACAACATTATACATAATGATGTGGCATGCAGGGTGTTTGTAACAACATTTAGAACCAAAGCAACCCAATGGTTCTTAATGCTTCCTGATGCCTCTATTAACACATGGCAAGAATTCAAAAACAAGTTCTTGAATCAATTTAACAAATTTACAAGCCCTGCTATCGCATCAAGCAACTTTACCAGCCTAAGAAAGCTACCCGGGGAAAACGTTAGGGATTATAATCTTATATTCCTCCATCAACTTGCCTATGTGCCAAATGCGATGCGACCACAACCAGATGGTATTCTCAACTTCTATCTCTCTACCATCGATCCATTCTTTGCTTATGCTATTAAGTCTGATCCCAACATAATGGAAATACAAGGTGCAATGTCAAAAGCTGTGGAATTAGAGCAAATAACCCTTATGAACAGCATCCAAACCCAATTTGGGATGATGAGTGTTAGCAACCCGATGCAATCAAACCCACTCCTACCAAGTTTTCAAACATCTAATGTTATGCCTCAAGTTGTTTCTCCTTTTCAATCAACTCCACCTTTAAGTAATTACTCACAAGGCCCCATGTCCTCTTCATTCTTACCATCCAACACTGGTTTGAATGATGACGAATCAAAAGCCTTGATTCAATCTATCATAAACCCAAATGGGACATCAAATTCTGTTGAACCACCAACCCAAACTCAAAATCAGATGACCCAAATACTCACTTCACTACAAAAACTATCCAATGAAGTGGTTGAGCTAAAGAGAAACAATAACAAAAGCCCTATACAACCAGAAAAACCAAGTGCATCAATCAACGATGATTATTGTCGTCTTCATAATACGAGGCAACATTCTGAAAAGACTTGTCCTCAATTCATGGCATTGTATGGTTCTTGATGTACCTCATGAGACAGAAAATGAAGAGGTTTCCTCATTGGAACAAGTCATGGTAGGCGACCCTAACCCACACAACACTCGCTATCGCAAAATCAGTGACATTATGAATACTGCACAACAACAAACTAGGAACAATTTCTATACACCCCCAAACAAAAGAGTTCCTATTCGAAACAATGCAAACAATCAATCCGGGCCATCCCAAGTAATTGCCCCACAACAACCGACCCCCCCATCTGTACTTAGGAGAGTTCCATCTCAACAAGAAGCCAAAGATGAACCTAAGAATTATGATTTGGTTGAGGTCTTAAAAAGAGTGAAAGCCAACATTTCGATGTATGACCTTCTACACTTTAACGAAATGAAAGAAGTGATTCGGGATATGGTTCATATACCTGTAGCACAAAGAGAAAAATCCCCAATTCCCTAAAGGCAAGTTCACTTTGCAGAAAGTCCTAACACGTTACCAGTACAAAACATGGATAATTCTATGTCTAGCAAAAAGGATCATCCCCCTTTCTTAACCACTTTGATTATTTTAGGAAAGAATGTCCATAACTGTTTAATGGATTCAGGTGCAACTGTTAGTGTTATGCCTCTTGACATTTGTAACACCTTAGGAGCACCAATGATACCACAAACTAAAGATGTGATTCAACTTGATGGATCTAGCGTACCTGTAGTAGGGTTATTAAAAGGAGTAAAAGTACAACATAACAAATACCCTATATTTACATGTTATACAGACATCCTAGTAGTTGACATGAAACCCACATATGGTGTGCTCTTATCTAGAACTTTTGGAGCTAAGTTTGGGGGCTTCTTTAGGTCGGATTTCTCAGAATTATTGATCCCAGTTAAAGGAAAATCTGAATATACGATTATACCTAGGGAACCCTTTTATAAGCAAGTCGTCACAACTTTTGATCAACAAACCACGTCGCAAGGAAATCAAAACAACAATCATTTCGTTGGAGTGGTCGAACTAGGACTTGGCGAATATTCCTTAAATGATGATATAGATGAGGCGACATACATAAATCCTTTTGCACACACATGTTCCACTCAATACTATCAAGCTTTTAGAGAATATGAGAAGGTGTATGAAGATATTTTTCCATATCACCAACATGATGGAAAAACCTTTCTTTTCGGTGACCCACCACCACTAGGAAATGATACAGACATAAGTGAGATTTTAACTAATGAAATATTAGAAGATGAACCAAAATTTGATGATGATCACTATTACCTTGATCAAAGGGCCAATTTTTCAGATTTTACAAACTTGAATACTTGGATATTGAGAGTGGATGGTGCTTCTTCCAAGAAAGGATTTGGAGCTGGAATAATGCTTATACCTCCTGGTGAAGCTCCTATTCTTAAAGCTATTAATTTCACTCAACCAATGACCAACAATATGGTTGAATATGAAGCACTAATTCACGAGATCAAATTAGCTAAACACTACGATTTGTCCAAACTTAAAATCTATAGTGATTCCCAACTGATAGTGAACCAAGCTAATGGTCTCTTTGACAATAAAGACATAACCATGAAAGCATACAAATCTTACGTTCTTGAGCTTATTAAAGAATTTGAACGTGTAACCATTGAACATGTGCCTAGAGAAGAAAATTATATTCCTAATACACTAGCCCAGATGGTTACTACTTTGGATGCCCCTTTTAAACATAATGCTTGGGATTCAGAAATCATTATTGAAAAGGTGAAGTCTTATTCTATCCCTGATAATATCTCTTCTTTTCAAGTGTTTGTTGATGATGACCATATTTGTAAGTTCCTATTTTCTGAAGGAGAATTTAATGATCAAGGAGATACATCCAAGGATGTTGTGTTCTTAAATAAGATATCTCCTGAAACTGCAGTTAGAGAAGCTTTATTTGATGATCTATACACCAAGGCCCCAGATTTATCTAAAAACAATAATTGGCAAACGTTAGCTCAAACTGAAACAATTCAAGTTCAAAAGGGAGGAAAACAATACCCTGTTAAAATAGGAGCTTGTCTACATCCAGATGAAAGACAAAGCTTTGTTGACCTATTACATGAATTTAATGATGTTCTAGCTTGGACGTACAAAGACCTTAGGACTTTCAATCCACTAGTGATGACACATACCATTCCCCTTAGGTCAGAAACAAAACCATTCAGGCAAAAGCTTAGACCTGTGAATCCAAAGATTGAAATCCTTATGAAAGCAGAAATTGATAAACTTCTAGAATCCAAAATAATTTATCCAGTAAGACATTCCTGTTGGATCTCAAACTTAGTACCCGTTAGGAAACGAACTGGTGAGTTAAGGTTATGCATTGATTTTCGTAACCTTAATACTTCTTGCATCAAGGATAATTATCCACTCCCTCTTATGGAGGAGTTATTGCAAATTGTGAATGGTGCTCAAATGTATTCCTTTTTGGATGGGTATTCAGGATATAACCAAATTTTAGTGAATAAGAAGGACCAATATAAGACAGCTTTTACAACAAAGTGGGGAACCTTTCAATTCGCTAAAATGCCATTTGGCCTTATAAATGCTGGCTCTACCTTCCAAAGAGCTATGGACAAAACTTTTGAGGGGCTAATTAGAAAGTGTATTATTATCTACCTTGACGACTTAACTGTTTTCTCTAAAGATAGAGGTATGCACCTTAGAGACCTTAGGAATGTTTTTATGAGATGTAGACAATTTGGCATCACCTTGAATGCAAAGAAATCCATCTTTGGTGTTCAAAGTGGTAAATTTCTAGGTCATATAGTGACCAAAGAGGGGATTGCGATTGATCCTGAGCGAGTAAATGCAATTTTAGAAGTACCTTACCCTTTATCCAAGACTGATCTAAGGGCTTTCTTTGGTAAGATTAATTTTGTTAGACGATTTATCCCAATTTATGCTGAATTAGTTAGACCATTGAATGACATGCTTAAGAAAGATAGTAATATGCATTGGACAAATGATAGAAAGAATGCGTTTCTTACTATTAAAGAAGCAATAATTGATGCACCTATCCTAGCTTCTCCTTGGTATGAAAATGATTTCTACTTGTATGCCTTTTCTAGCGATGTTACAGCCGCTGCTATCTTAACCCAAGACATAAATGATCAAGGTGAAAGACCCATAGCTTTCATGTCTGCACCTCTAAAGGATGCCGAATTAAGATACTCACCCGTAGAGAAGCAATTGTATGCTGTGATAAAAGCCTTGAAGAAATTCCGCTACTACTTGTTAAACTCAAAAGTCTTCGTCATTGTCCCTGATCCAACCACCATCGCTTTAGCCAAATTACAAGATCCTAGTGAGAAACGCGCTAAGTGGGTTATGAAGCTTCAAGAATTTGATATTCAATGGAAGGTAGCAAAGTTAGTTAGAGGGACTGGTCTTGCTAAATTAATAGCTAAAGCTTCAACCTCGGAAAATTGTGATGCATCCATAGATAAAGAATCAATTCCTCTTCATATATTATCCATCAATGAAGAAAATGATATCCCATTTGCTCCCAATCGGTTGTATGATCCATGGTATGGGGATATCAAGTTTTATTTAACCTTCCATCGTTGTCCCTCAGATTTACCTAGATATAAAAGAAAGCTCTTAATATCAAAATGTTCTAAATTCGCTCTAATAAGTGGTGAATTATTTAGAAAGAACTTCCAAGGGATATACCTTAAGTGTTTGAACCAAGAGCAAGCTAACAATGCTGTAAAACAACTTCACAATGAAGGACATATAGGATACCGCTCATTAGTTCATAAAATTGTGAGAGCTGGTTATTATTGGCCTACTATGATTAATGATGCTTATAACCTAGTTAAGACGTGTGTCCAATGCCAGATATTTAAAGGTAAAGAATCCAAGAGTTCGGCCCCATTACAACCTATAATAGAAACAAGACCATTTACCCAATGGGCCTTAGATTTTATTGGAGTGATCAATCCTTTATCTACCACTCTACATAAGTTCATTTTAACTGCTACTGATTATTGCACACGTTGGTTAGAGGCGAGAGCAACCAAAACTGCATCATCTCGTGAGGTCATTCGCTTCTTAGAAAATGATATAATCTCTAGATATGGTTACCCTTATGCTTTAGTAGTTGATAATGGGCCCGCCTTCATTTCCATAGAGTTTACAAATTGGGCTAGAGACCATAACATCATTGTCAAGGCAGTAACCGAATATTACCCACAAGGTAATGGTTTGGCTGAGTCTTCCAACAAAATTATATTAGATGGGATTAAAAAATTGGTAGCCCAAAATCCACGAACTTGGCATGAACAATTAAAATGGGCAGTTTGGGCTGATAGGATTCGTTACAAAGAATCGATCAAGACTACGCCATATGATTTAGTGTATGGACAAGAACCCATATTGCCAATTAATTTACAGATCCCTACATATCAATTCTTCTTAGACTACTTACCAACTAATGAGCATCTGATATCACGAGCATGTGACATTTTAAACTTAGAACTTAAAAGGGTCAAAGCAATCGAAAATATGTGTGGTCATCAACAAATTGTCAAGAGATGGTTCGATAAAAAATATGCTGCCAAAAAGTTTCAAGTAGGTGATCTAGTCCTCAAGAGAGATAGAGCGTCTGGTCAGACTGGCCCTCAAACTAAGTTTTCACCTATGTGGTCAGGCCCATTCCAAATTGTAGACATCACTGCCCCAAATGGGTTTAAGATTGCTGATTTGCAAGGATATAGGTTGAATAGGAATTTCAATGCATTTCATTTGAAACATTTCTACTCAGGTACCCCACGTGGGCATTTGGTAGATTCTTAGTTGCATGTTTTCTTCCCCTTTTTCATTGCATTTCATATGTATATTATTGCATTTTCATATTTTGCTTGCATTTCCATCATTTCTTTCTTAGCATATTGTTTTAATTATCGTGTTCTTCATATGATTTTAATAATCATTGGTCATTTGAGTTACTTGATATTGGGCCATCTCAACACCATTGAAAAATGATGTAGGTATGATATAATTTACTATTACTATGATATAATGCTATAAAGTCCACTTTATATTTTATACTGTAACTTTTTCCAATTGATTCCAAGGTTTCAGTTTATTTGTTATGTTTGATTATGGAGCATTTGATTTATACAAACTTATCATGCTATCATCATGATCATGTGAGTGTAGGATATGTGATGTTGGAGAGTGGTTAGTCATAATTACTAGGTGACCTTGAAAAATTCTATCCTTTCCTCTCATAAGCCGGAGCCCTCAGGTATGATGATCCATGGCTATCCTGTGAACAACAGGGTGAAGTGTGTTCATTTCTACTTGAGAACCCTTA
>MNCI01008566.1:371240-395249 GCA_015680685.1 Gnetum montanum
GAATCCGGGTTAAATTAATACATAAATCATGAGCAACGGGACATCACCCACCCCTAAAAATTAAAAATAAAAATAAAAGGAATGAGGACCGACCAATGTGCCTTTTAAAATAAAATAAAATATAAACTTGAGGCTTTTTTTTCTTGTGTTTTTATTTTAGGTGGTTAACGTGGAAAAGGTGGCCAGCTTTTTAGGGTTAGGTTTTCTCCTTTCTCCTGCAGGGCCGCCGCTATAAATAGGGGGGGAGGATTCGGTTCTGAGGAGGCAAATCGGGCCCTGCTCACACCAGTTTTGGCCTGCGGAGCAGATCTGGCCCTGCACCGATCTTCAGCAGAGACGGCAGATTCGGGTGGCAGGTTTCCAAAGGTTTGGGGACGAGGTTTCAGTTCTCCGCTGAGTTTTCCTGGTTTTGACGAGATTTCAGTTCTAGCGGCCGATCTTTTTCCAGCTGTGGACGCGGCAGCCCTGCTGTCAGATCCCCAGATCTGCGGCGCCCAAACCCTGTGCAGTCATCGAACCAGGGTTTCGTTCGGCCGCCGCCCGTGCCGCCATCTGTTCGTCCGCCGCCTCCTAGCCAGATCTGCGCTTTTCTCAGCCAGATCTGGCCACAGCCGAGGTCGCGGCCTCCACGTTCGTGACACAGGCCTCTCTTCTTCCTCCGCCGCTGGTTTCCCCACCACTGCTGCTGCGCATCCTTCTCCTCCGCCTGCACCTGCGTCGACTCCGCGCGGATCCTGCGCCCACAGCAACGACAGCAAAGGTGACACACGTTTCTTGACGGCAGTGTGCGATCCGGCCCTCCACAGGGTGGATCTGGCCCTTCACGTCCCAGATCTGTCATTTCTGGGCCGTGTCCACCTCCTTCCTCGCCTGCGTGCCCCGTCTTCTGCCTTTTCGCAGCCACGGTCGTGGCCGCAACAACGGCTAGTTCACTCGGGTGGGCGGCTGTGCTCGGGCTGATTTCTCCCACGTCCGCGGCAGCTTCGGCACGCGCACGTACCTTTCCCGTGGTGGCGGAGGCTCACAGCCTTCTTCCCACGGCCGCACACAGACCCTGCCCAGCCACAACACGCAGACCCTCGCCCTGCTGCTACGCCCAGGACAACTTCTGCCTCGCGCTAGATCCCGGTCCTCATTCGCAACTGCTTCAGCAACAGCGGGACATATGAAATTTGACTTTTGAATTATTTATCATTTTATAAATTACACAAACGATTTTAAGTTCCCAAAATATTAAATCAAATTTAAGTTTTTTAATATTTTGTTTAAAATATTGTTATTATTGTTTTGTCACATAGCCCTTTCCAGCTGAAACTATTCCCGGGTTTCCGTACCCATACGGGAGGTGCCCTAGGCGATAGTCTCCTCAAACGAGTTTTCAAAGGTGTTCGCGTGCCCAAAATTTACGCATCAACAGTAGTGTGGATGGAACTTGATTCCATAATGTAATTTGTTATACGTACAACTTTACAGTCTTAATAAAACTCTTATTCTGTTATAATATTTTCTCATATGCTTTGCACATATAGTAATGAAAGAGAAAATTCACATATGGCAGGACCTAGAATGAACATTGGTTTATTCATAAAGCTAATTACCATATAAGGAATTACATTTGAGAGATAATGTATTGTAATACATAGAAGATAATACTTACATTAAAAGAAACTATTGCCATAATTTATGCATTTATTTCTTGAACTTAGACTTTGATTAAATATGAAGACCAAGTGGGAGATTGTAACACGCATTTACATGTACACATCAAGTAACGTGTTTTCCACATTTACGCATACACATCAAGTAACACAATTTCCATGTTTATGCATACATTAATGCATTAAGGTGGCCTCCATATCTGTTTATACGTTGGCATTGGGCCTCTTTTTTTTTAATTTGTCATGGTAACCGATTTCATGACCTATACATTCGTTCTTGAGGGGAGCACAAGGCACCACAAATCACAGTAAGATTGCAGTTCTGGTCCCTTTCACAAACACTTAGAGGTTGCAGACATCATTGCTGTAGAGTGCCAGTGTGAAAAATGAATCCGAACATCAAGTTTAATTCAAGGCATCAATGGCTGAAGGTCAGTTCCATTTGCTTTCACATTGTGCATTCTATGCATGTAAATTTCTTATGTAATCCACAAATTTTGTTTTACACAAATGCCAAAAATCATAAATTCAAGAACTAAATTAAACTTGCTGCTGATCTACTTGTTCTTGCGTGGCTGCTTCCTCTTCTTCTATTGTACATCTTGGGAACAAATCCTCTGGGTCTCTCCTTTGCAGTCTCCTAAGCGGGCTATGGAAGGAGTATTCGCGTCAATGCAACGACATGCGCAATGCGGGAAGCCGACAATTCACAGCTCTGATCGGTGCAGTTTCTAAAAGTCTATGGGCCCCATTAGGTGCATGGTGGTTGCCACTGCCATTTCCTGTACGCAACAGCGGTGGATGCTGATGCTGCTATTTTTTCACATGATCCTCAACATAGTCATTACTAGCCAACCCCCGCAGCAACTCAACAGAGGCCACTCCCTATACAATTTAATGAAAATTCTCTTTACAACAGTTTCCATGACAATATCTCAATTGTGATCCTTGACGTCAACATTTTTCTTGCTACTACTGTATATTACGCATTGGTGGTGGCAATGTACGTTACGCGTTACGAATGTTACGCACTGGTGGGGGAGAGACAGAGTGCACCAATCATCTACAATTGGAAGGCCGTATTTTTTTATATTTACTGCCACAGGAGAGAGTTATCTAAATTGCATTGCAGAGCAGAGCAGGGGGTTTTTCTGTCCAGGAGCGGTGAGTCTTTGTCCATGTTTGTGTGATTTCAAGTAACATAGTAGTAGTGGATTCTAGCACTTTTATTGGTGTGCATTGTTGTGCTAAGAGTATTTGATTTTTCTTTATCTTTTTCTGCGAGCAAGGATTTTGGTTTTGGTTTTCAACATCTGTGCTCTATTTTCCTCTCTAAATCAAAGCATTGGGAAAATGGAAAGGAAGACCAGGGCCAGAGGACAACAGCTAGAGCAACTGCAAAGGATGGGCTTCTAAACTAAGAAGTGCAAACTTGACTAGAGAAGTGTGTGTTTCTGGGGAAACACATGCCAACAAGCCCATGGAAGCAACCTTCACTTAGCTAACAAGATGTTGTGCTCATTTTGACCTTAGTTCTATTGCAGTCTTTTATTTACATTCAAGTGATTATGAATGTAAATCTTTATTGCATGCCAAATGTTTACATCAAGAACCTGGTTTGTTTACGAACGTTGGATTAGTTAAGGTTTCATTTTCAAGAGCTACTATAGCTCATCCTTTTATGTTACATTTAAAGGTTTCTTTTTTTTAAATGATTGTTATTTCTTTGGAATGCCCTAATCTAAAGTAATTTAACCATTAAACATTACATAGCCCTCTCTAACTAATACTATTCTTAGGTTTCCATATACATATAGGAGGCACCCTAGGCAATAGTCTCCCTAAATGAGTTCTTTTAGGTGTTGATGTGTCCAAAATTTATGCCTCAACAGGTATGTTCCTTTCTGCAATCATAAATGAGAAGAAATATTAATTAATCACTTCGATGAATGAAAGAAAAAAAATTTCAAGTAATGAATGATAATAGTCATGCAGTTTTAGTATATGGCCTCCATCATTCTTTGACTATTCACTTCATAACCCATGGGAACATATGCAATAGTTCCTCTTTTTCATGTGCTATTTGTATGATCTCTTACAAGTAATGCTATTGGTTAATATTGGTTAATTTTCTGTATCTAAGCATCTCCAAATTTTTACACTAAGCATCTCTATATTTTTACACTTTCAAGCCTTTTACCATATGTTGTATCAAAATTGAAAATTATCTTGATTGTGTTTATTTTTAGCTCTTCATGTTCTATTATTGTGCATCCCCTACAATCATTACATGGATTCATCAACATAGAAAATAAAACTAATTCATATAGGTTTATACCATAATTATAGATCTACAAGTTTCATTGTCAAAAAAGAGTCTTAGCATTAGATAAAGATAAAATGAAGGAACCTAACATCCAACTTTAGGTTACCATGCATGAAAAAATATGTGTGGGAGATTGAAATATCCCTATAAACTTATCTAAAACTGAAATCTTTGATAACCAACATAATAGTTTAACATTTTTCTAGTACAATGAGATTTTCTATAAATTGAAATGAAATGAAATGAAGCTTTATTACATCAAAAGACCCATACTATCTATTGGACAAATATTACATTTTCATGAAAAATAAAGATATACTCTATAAATTGACCAAGTACTAATGGAAGCATCAAAAAAAAATCATACAAGATTTTTGTTGTAACATTATATTGTTGTCTCAAATGGGTAGTCATAACATAAGAAAAAAACACATGTAACTCATCTTCAAGGACTCATGATCTGCATAACCTACAAATGTGCTCTTCTCAGGGGAGTTGAATCCATCTTCTATGTTCAATTCTAAGATAATAAAAACTTAAGCAAAGGTTGTTAATAGTATTCTGGTACTTGATCGGAAAAGTAGTTAAGATATAGTGAGATTTTACATCTAGTTTATTAGATCTAATGTGATGTATATAAAATTGGCTCTTGTCTTCCTCATTATCCCATGTCTATGTTAAAACCTTCTCCTTGACTAGTTGGTGAATATTCTTAGGATTTTGTTGCACATCCTTACAAGAATATTCCATTTTCTCAACCATTGCATCCCTTGAAAATACCAAACATATTCCCCTGAATCTTTAAGAACTACTCTAGAGAATTTATCTTGCCTTGAGATATGCAAGCTATGAGTGTATATAATGAATTGACATAAGGCTTTTGCTTCTAATGGTAATAAATTACATTCACATAATAACATTAAAAAAGGTATTTGCGTCTTCACCTTTAACTCATCAAGAAGAAAAGGTTTTTATACTTTTTCAATATCTTTCCAAAGTTTAGCACTAAGTCCAAGTTGCCAAACAATACATCCATACAATACAGTAGGAAAGATAATTGTATCAAAATTACTAATTTAGTTCTAGCATCAAAAATAATGGTAAGATAATCAGGAAATATCTTACAAATTTACATTTCTACTACATCTTCTTCTTGACTAGTTAAAGAAAAGAAAACCAACAAAATCTTACTTAATCATGACAAGCCACCAAAAAAAATAGTCCCTTTCACTTGTTCTATTCTAAAAAAATACTTGCTAAAAATTAGATTTATGTTGTTACTGAGAAGATTGTCAGTTACATAATTTTAATTTGATTTTTGTTATAATTTGGTAAACATGCTTTGGTAATTGGAAGTGACATTAGGAGATTGACAAAATGACAACTCCATTCATGGGTGATGTTAGATAACAACTATACAAATCACTATCATCCCCATATTGTATTTCACTCAAAATATATTAGGACTATTTCCTTTTTAATTACTCTAAGTCAATGAGTGATCTAATAATTTCATGACATTTTTTTCATTTTTATGGATCTACATCTTCTACTAATCACATTGATAGTTTCAAAACTAATTACTTTCAATGCTAGGTCTTATTTATTTTCCCTCCACATCATTATTATTGGAATAGTGACATGTTAGTACTATAAGAAGAACTTTTAATAACCACATTGTTTATTTATTATATTTCTATGAAGTGTTTATAATGTGAAAATAAATACACCAAATTGGAACATTAAGTGTTCCTCTTCCTTTCATACTAATTTCCTCTTTATTTTTTATTCTAATTTAGAATATCACAATAGATTTTGTTCATCTAGTTCTTTACTTTTACTCTATTAACTTCTTCTTTGATGTTATCTTACTTGCTTTGTATTTCTTGAAACAAAATGATGATGTTAATTGCTCTTTCAAGTATATCTCCTACATCAATTTGGAGTCTCTCAATCATAGATTCTTTATTAAATTTTAAAGAAGTTTTCTCCACTTTCTTTAAGATATCAAACATCTCTTTTAAAACTACAACCAATTTTTGGCTACTCTTCAATATCCCTTTTCTTTTGATGACTAGGTTACCCATTTACTCATATTTGGCCTTGTTAATATACAAGGTCATTTCTTTTGCCTTTAATAATTACTTAGTCTTCTCTCTTCCACTATCTTAGTTTTAACTACATTTTCCTAGTTCGAACTTCCATTCAAATTTCCACTTAACTATTTTTTAATTTTGTTCTTATTTTTCTTGGAACCTCACTTTGATACTATATCACATTGATTACAACAATTAATATGGTATCCCTGTAAGGATCAATATTGAAATCATAACTACATTTCTGTAAGTTTTACATTGTGATTTGATTCATTACATTATAAATTTTTAAATCTCTCATGGACTCTTATTACTATTGCATTCTCCCATGCACCCTTTTGTGATTGCTTCTTTTATGGTTCATCTAACTCACATTTTATATTATCTTTTTAACTCATTCATTTCTCAATTTGAGGAATCTATCTTACCCACTCAACTCTTTTAGTTAGGAGAATGCCACTTCTAATGGTAGTTTTGTATAATACAAATGGTTATATGATTATTTCATCTTCCTCATTGCATGGTTTCCATCCTTCACTATGGGTTAGTTCACATCTTCTATGTAAGACTTCACCTTCTCTGTTCTTCTCATAGTTTGATTCCCACCATCCAAATTCCTATATGAATGATATTTCTATTTCAATAGTGTGTTAATTATAATCAATGAATGGACTTGATTCACAATTTTTCTCCTAGAGTATTTCACCTATTTTTGGACTTAGTTAATATAGCACAGATTGCCACTTTTCTATATGTGTACTACTTTCTTCTATGTGTCTTCTTCATGATCTAGTTGTTATCTTCATTGTTGACTTTCAACTACTATGCTTACTACATATTTCTTAGCTTCCCATACTACTTGGGTTTTATCTTCTTTTGTATGTCTATAGATATATATATCACTTGGATGCACAGAGATTGTTTTATTCTTTCCTTAATGGTTGTGTCTTTTTCATTTGACTATTGTGATTTTCCATATTTGTTATTGGGTTTATTACGCTGCACATAAATAGCATCTCATAGGATTGGTTATGTTTACAATATTTAGAGCTATCTTCTAATAATGTTAAGGACTAGTCCAAAATAGTCACAAAATATTCAAGAGACAAGTTTGGCATGCTAACTTAGTATAGCTTGGAATCAATTCTAGTTGGCAATACTAACTTATAAAGTTCTAATTTGTCTATATGTCTTTCAAGATAAATATTTTTAAAAAATTATTTTAGGTTCCAACAACCCCTATGTTTTATAGGTTCTAAAATGTAATTTTTTGTGTTTACATTGAATTTTTCATAACTTTTCATAGGTTATAGATTGTTTGTTGTAATTCTTTTTAGTGTTTTTTTTTCATAGCTTTCGATTGCTATTTTATAGGTTTAATAAGTCATTTAGATTTGTCAAAACTTGTTATCAATTAGGGGATGTTTTCAAAGAATGTGTTCTAGTTAAAGATGCATTTTAGGCAAAATTGATGGGGAAAAAATAGTTTTACAAAATCATACCAATATTCTTAAGAAGATCGATAGGGTATTTAGAAAGATTATATAGATGTTATCACTAGTATACATAACTTTTACAGTAGCAAATGGTAACATGATGTCATGGTTTTAAAAAATTCTACCATGCCTCTCTATCTCATTATGACATTTTTCATGATTTGGATTATTCTAGTTATTTCTCTCCAAATTTGAGGGATCATTTAGTAAAATCTATAAATTGCATCAAGTTTGGAAAGAAAAAAAATACGTTTGAAGATTTTTGGGATGCTTTTAAAGAATCTAACAATTAAACTAAAACCAAAACTAAGTTTTTACTTAAATCCATTGAAACTCAATAGCTCATTAGAATTAAACTTGTGATTTAGGATTTTTGTGTCAAGACTCTTACCATTAAGTTAACACCTCATTATTGTAATGTCTAATAAGTTTTTTAGATATTATAATAAAACCAGATTTTTAGAAAGATCACATGGTACCTATACCAAGATAAACAATTGGAAAGATGCAATAGTTTTAAGAAATGTTTAAGTAAAGGGATATAGTTGGAATGATTTTTCAAATGTTTATAAAGAATCTAAGCATGCCAAAGAAGGCATTGTAAATATTCTATATAAAAAGATGTACAAAAATACTACAGTGATGTTGATAAGATGATTGGAAAATATTTAGGAAGATTCTCAGCAACTATTAGTAATATAGAAAGAGATTTTGTAAATACGTAAGAAGATTTTTGTGAATGTTCATATGGCAAGACAAACAAATTGCTTTACATTTTTCAGAAAAAGATCACTTCAATAGCATAGGAGCATAGGAATATACATAAAGTCAGAAACTTTGATCTTGCTCTTGTAACTACTCATGTATTAAGTTACTTGTTAAATAGTATTTGTGTTTAGCAATGATTGAATCTACAAAAAAGTTTAACCCTACAATCTAAATATCTTCTAGTTGTGTATCACCATTGCTTAAAACGTTAAGTTAAAAGTTAAATATGATTTAAAGTAATTTTGGTAATGATCTTTAAAATATTTTCATATAAATAATGTTTATATTTAAAATTGAATCTTTATTTAGTGTATTATTTTCTTTTCATGGTAGGACAACATCAACAATTTCCATAATTTTTTATGGATATTTCGTTAAGTATAAAGTAATTTCTCTTAACTCTAATCCAGTTTCACTCTAACTCAATTTCAATTTTGCTTAAAATATAATTCAAATCTACTTTTTGATCACATCAATTTCACTCAAATTTTTTAAAATGAAATTATCCAAAGTTGCAAAATCAAAGATATGCATGTAAAGTACTATGGATTGGGAAACCTTTAACAACTTTGAATAAATTTGTATTTTAACTTTGGGTGACATTGATAAGATAAAAAAGCATATTTGAAACTGATAATTTTAAGCAAAAGTGAAATAAGGTAACACCAAAATTGAATTAAGGTTAAGTAAACTTGCTTTACACTACAAAACTGCTATGAAAATATAGCCAATTGAAGGAACAAGTTGAATCTGGTAAGTGAAACTATTTTTAATCGTATTTTCAACCATTTTTTAAATGATGCTTGTATATCTAAGCTAATTTGTGGGCTGTAAAATGCAAACAATTCGGTTTAACCAACAAGGTACAAGCCTGTGCAAAATTGTAAGGTGACACTGCTGAGCGACTCTGTAATAAAATGTATACTGTTTTTTAATTGGCTAAAGTTTATCTTTACAGATTTGCTTTAAACTTTCTATGATGTTGTTTCACAGAGAATCCGCGCAGCGGAAGATCCATGGAAGACTACCTAAGATAAATATATATTTCCTGAAATTCCTGCTTACTCTACGTATGCAGCGACATGATATGGCCCCGGCGTATCCATGTGATATTACAGCCACAATTTGCATCCTGAAGCTCACTTCCTCAATTCCAATGGGTTATATCGATATTTTGTATACAGAAATAATTAAAACTGAACACTATAATAGATGTAACGTATCCTTGGGATTTCATGATTTCTTATCCTGGAATTTTATTTTATTTTATTTGTTTATGTCCCTCTATCCATAATGTAGATGGTTCTTCTCCTTTTGTCTCAAAACTAGTCATTCAAAGAAATTGCATACTTAAATAACAGTGTTCAGTTAATTCAGTGAAAACAACCGGCACTGCTGAAACAAGCTTTCCATTTTTGTAGACTCTTCAAAAGTCTACACAGAAGGCAAAGTCGCATGAATTTGTGGCTGATTTAGTAGTAAAATACAATCTTATATTTCTAGAGTAAAAAGCCACCACATCAAAAGAGTCTACTACTCATGAGTGGCACACAGTGGGCAGCAATTATTGCAGTTAATCTAGTTGGTGGATACATCTCCTCCCTCAGTCCCTCCCATTCACCGTTTCTGCGCAATTCAATGTATGGGCACTTCTTTTATATTTAATTTATGGGTAGTGGAGGAATCTACTGACATGGAAATTTTCTGGGTGGACACTTTGTAAGAACAACACCACAAACATATTATATCCTGTCAATTTAACGTCTAAATATTGAATCTAACACTTATATATTCTGTACATACTGATGCTTTCTGGTACGCTTTTTTAACCTCTGATCTAGTTGTTTACAGTTACTTAAACACCTCTGCTCCGGTCCCTGTTTGCAAGAACATTTATCTATTTGCTCTGCACTTTTCTTGTAGTGGAGCACATTCTGAACTTGTACACATGCCCATCAGTGAATGGATTGTAGGTTACTCTAAATGGGAATGAAGTTGCTATCCAGGCTTGAGCTTTCTAGGTAGATATTATATATTCGAACGGGTAAAGAAGAATTTGGTGCATCATGCAACATTCATTAGTGTGGGTAGCATATATTTGAAGGAAGTTGCTGTCTGGACTTCAGCTTTCCATCCAGAATATATATAAGTAAAATGTTAAAGCACCATTTAATTTGGTGTATCATGCATATCATTTGAATGAAGTTGCCATCTGGACTTCACCTATCTATCCGGAATATATATAAGTAAAAGGTTAAAGCAGCATTTAATTTGGTGTAGCATGCATATCATTTGAATGAAGTTGCTATCTGGACTTGAGGTATCTATCCAGAATATATATATATATATGTAAAAGCTTTCTATCCAGAATATATATAATATAAGTAAAAGGTTAAAGCAGCATTTAATTTGGTGTAGCATGCAACATGCATTCCTACGAATAGCATAAATGGGAATGAAGTTGCTATCTGGACTTCAGCTTTTTACCCACATCTCGTATAAGCAAAGGACTAAACCAGCATTTGGTGGAGCAACATTCGTAGAATATTTATACCTGAAGCTTCTGCTAAAAACTGCACCTTCTGAAAGTTGAGTAGCATTCTACATTGTTCGATAGTTACAATTATCTGTTGCACATGATGGGTAATTGTAGCCAACGGTATCACTGATTATCTCACTGTAATCCACGTTCAGTGTCAATTTCATGCATTGGTTAGGGGCCAGTATTGTGATTTCTAGTAGCGTTGAACTGTGGTTGATAATTTAGACTATCAGTAGTTCAGTACACAGTGATCTGCACTGGTTAAGTTTAGTATCCATGGATCAGGAAATTTTGTTTCTGGTTTTAAGGTTGACAATCTTGGAAGCCAAGAAAACCCACCAGATTGCAAGCAGTGGAAAATTGTTCATAAGGATTTTTGTGGATAATGTTGTGGTTGAGAGCAAAGAACTGAATGCCGTGGACCCAGAACCCTGCTGGAATCAGAGTTTCCGCCTTCATTGTTATCGTTCGGCAGGTGCAGCACGTGGCCATAGTGCTGTTTCAATATCAAATTTGATGCAGGGGTATGGAATAGCATTTGAGCTAAGGTTGAGGCAGAAAACATGGATTTCCGGATTGTGGGCAAGATCCAAGGTTGTAGGTAGAGGCCATGTAAGTTTCCAAGATCTGCTTTCAGGCCGCCCGGATTCATTGGTTGTGATGCAGACCTCAGAAGGTGCGACAGAGACTCCTGTTTTACATATCTCTGTTACTCCTGTTCATGATGACAGTGCAGGGATTAATCAGAACAGCAGTGTTCTACGAAGTTTTCCAAGTATAAACTTAACTGCACTCATTTCATCTACGATCATTCTTCTTATTCTTTTGTTATCTTAGCTGATTTTAATTTGTGCAGGGAAAAATGATGGTCTGAAAGCTAGGATGACGCGTCTAGAACGATGATGTTACAATCGTAGCTACTGCATTTGCGGACGATAAACGAAACTCCACTTCTTACCTCATTTCAATTATCCGTGGAGAAGATCTAAGATTTGGCTTTTATAAATGTTGAAATTAGAATAATCATAAGACCTTGTATCTCAAAGATACAAATTTCTGTTTCCTTATATGGAAACCTAAAGAAAGACAAATATGTATTAGTGGTATAGTAAAAGAAGTTTATATAAAGTGGAATCTATACTGTTTGATTATATGTATTTAAGAATATATAGCTTGCATGATATTTTGTTGGACTTGAATAGTATATAACTTAGTTAGATGTGCATACCTTTGAAATTCAACTTGTCATTTACAAACTAAAAAGATACATGCTCTAACGAAGTGAGCAATATGCCATTAACAAAGAAAAAATTTATTTAAACTTTTTGGTTACCCTAGCTGTAAGACTTTGGATTTGGAAGCTCTAAATTATGGGTTGCTTTGGAAGCTCTAAATTATGGGCTGCTGCTAGTGATCAATGTTAAGTTATAAAGTTCTAATTTGACTATATGTTTAAGTTATAAAGTTCTAATTTGACTATATGTTTTGGGGTAAATATCTTTTTAAAAAGGTTACGGATTGAAAGAACCAAGCTATTAGTCATAGTTCTTTTGTAAATATTTGGTGTAAAATGATGAGCTAGCCACCAAAAAGCAATACAACCAATTTTAGTAGCCAAAATTTTAGATAGGTGGAAAAATTATTTTTAAGAATTATAAATTGAAAAATTCCAAAGAGAAGACATCCAAGAAGACCAAATTTTGGTTTGCATGATAAACTTTCCTTCTCTAAGGTGAAAATAACCTTATTAAAATTAAAAAATGGAAATGTTGTTGAACTAGACAACATTCCTATAGAAGCTTAGAAAGCATTAGGAGATATAGGAGTTTCTTGGCTAATACAATTATTTAATAAAATTTTAAAGAATAGAGAAATGTCCAACAATTGGAGAAAAAGTTTTGAAATTCTGATTTACAACAATAAAAGAGGAGATGTACAAAATTGTGCAAACTATAGAGGGATCAAGCTAATGAACTATACCATAAATTTTTGAGAAAGAGTTATAGAGTAGTATCTCAAGTTTGAATTAATAATGTCAAAAAACCAATTTAGATTTATGTGAAGGAGATCTACTATAGAGGTTATTTTCTTAATACAATAATTGATAGAGAAATTCAAAAAATATAGAAAAAATCTACATATGATCTTCATTGATATATAAAAAGTATATGAAAAAGTACCTAGAGATATTATTTCATGGTTCTTGTGAAGGAAAAACATCCCTGATAAATATATCAAAGAGATTCAAGATATGTATAAAGGATCTACCACTAAAATTAGAACATCTTATGGAACAACATCTGATTCTTCAGCCACAGTAGGTCTACATCAAGGATGTGCTAAGCCTATACTTAATTGCCAATATTTTGGATAAATTAACAAAGAAAATACAAGATAAAATTCCTTGGTGTATGCTATCTGCAAATGATATTGTGTTGGTGGATACCAATTAAGAAAATGTTGCTCTTAAAATGGAGAAGTGGATACATGCTATAGAATTAAAAGGCTTTAAAATTAGCAAAAGTGAGATAGAATATATTGAAAGCAATTTTAGTAACAACATAAACAATGGTAAACATGAGTGACAATTCAAAGCAAAAAAGTCCCTCACTACAAACAATTCTGCTACCTAGGATTTATCCTTCAATCAAATGGTGAAATTGGAAAAGATATATGAAATAGAATTGACATAAGATAGTCAAAATGGAGACAGGTTAGTGGTGTTCTATGTGATAAAATAATACCAATAAAATTGAAGGGAAATTTTCATAGGACAATAATCATGTTTGCTATCTTATATGGTGTTGAATGTTAGGCAATACAAAAGATACATGAATAAAAGGATATTGAATGTTATGAGAAGAGATAAACTATATAATAAGCATATAAGAGGATGACTTGCAGTGGCTTCTATTTCAAATAAGTTTATAAGAATGATGACTTAGATGGTTTGGACATGTGCGAAGAAGATCAAACAATGACCCTATAAATAAAGATTAGTACATCATTATTCTAAGAAAGCCACCAAAAGGAAGATAAAAAAATGCATGGAAAAAAATGATGTAACATGATTTGAAGAAACTATAAATAAACAAAGATCTAGCATTTAATAGAGGCAAATGATAGAAAAGAACACATGTAGCTGACCCCATTTTGTTGGGATAAGGCAAGGATGATGATGATGATCATTCTTAGTAGAAAAATTTTAAAATGTCTAGAATAAATGAATTTGATTAAATTACTATCAAATATTTTAAATTCAATTAGTAGAAGTAAAGCCTCTTGGACAAAATTTCAAGTTTCTAAATAAGATCTTTGATGAATGGTATGAGATTTTGGGTCAATGACTAAATTTTACTTTTGTTTTTTCTCAAATCTTTTAGTCATTTTAGGACCAAGTTATAGTTGTAGATAGTAGAATACATAAAGAAAAGGGGTGATGTTTCTAACTCAAGTTATAAAGAGAGGTCATTAACCTCCTTCTAAACACACAAAAGAACATTGGAAAAGTGAATGAAGATCTAAACACACAATTTGATAGCACAATGCAAGATCATCATAGCATTTAACTACTACTCATATTTAATTATAAAGAATTACAACCTTGTAATGACTACCAGTCAAGTCACAGTACATTTGGAAGTAGACAAGAAGAAATTTGTTGGAATATTGGAGACACGGAATAAAGCCCCTACGCCAACTCTAACATAGACAATCAATCAATTTATATAGCATTAAACAATAACCTCTTGAATTTTATCCTAAAAAGGTTACTCTTAAGGCTCATCTTCATTTTGAAATTGTTTGATCCAACTAATGATAATAATGAGTTTTAAAGAAAAACAAAAAGTCTTCAATTCTAAATCATCTTTCAACTTAGGCATACATACTGCTTTCTAATTTACTTTAAAAATGTTGTTGTAGTTTAAAACGTTTTCTCCCAAAATTCTACTTTGTTGAGAAAAAAAAATGCTTAATCTACTTGGTTGAGATATTTTCATCATAACTTTTGAAAATCCATCTACATTACTAATTATCTTTTATTCTTGAGCTTGGAATTACTCTAGTGACATATGACTTGCCTTCTTCTATTATTTCAAAACCAAGGCTCTTGTATCAAATATCAACGATAGTGCCTTTTCAAGAACTTTTCAATATCACTATGAGCTTAGGTGGTAAAAGACAAACTCGTAGTGGACTAAGCCTCAATGATTCATAAAATCCACAAACACTCAATTCACCTTGTTGAAATATTCTCATAATAACTTTTGAATTTTGCAAGCATACAAAAAGGCCACATAAGAACCTAAGTTAGTATAAATAAGGAAAAGAAAGAATGTTCACTGTATCAAAGATGCATGATGCATAGAAACTACTCAAAAAATCAAACTAATGTTATCTAACAAAACTTATGTTAACTCAAAGATCAAAGTGTAGAAAATAAAGTCTGAGCTTGCTTAATCAATAAGTATTTGTTCCAAATCTTCTGTACATATTCTAAACTCACATAATCATCACTGGGTTACTAAGAATTTATTGTTGGGTGTACCAAGTAAGAGCACTATTAGGATTACCAAATGATATATGTTTATTCTCAAGATCAATTGTACTTATTCTACCATCTTCTAATATGCATGGAAATGTAAAAAAATTATTCTAAAGTAATTAGGAAAAGTAAACATTAAGCTAAATTCATGGAAAAAAATTGCAAAGAAAGTAAATTCTATGCTAAGCCAAAGTATTGCAATGGAGTAAAATAGTTTCAGTTTTTATTATCATTCATGCGTTGTGTCTAAATACATTGCACTCAAATAAAGACTTCAAATAATCACTTTAGACCATGATCTAGGCACTCACTGACTATTCTCTAACTTCTATAAAACCAAATTGATAGAGTCTCCCTACAATTAATGCTACCGATACTATAAATGCAGTAGGTATAATTGTGTTTATAGGCATTTATGGCTACTACATCACCACTGATGCATCAACTCAACCTAGGCTACCACAACACTAATGCATTGATGCAACCAACTCAAAGATTATTCATCAAATGATAACAATCACATAGTCATAGTAGATGGCCTCCACCATTTTTGGACTATTCACTTTGTAACCCATGGGACGTATATAATATTTGCTCACCTTCATGTTTTATTTGTATGATTTCTCACAAGCAATGTTGTTGGATAATTTTTTATACATAAACATCTCCGAATCTTTGTCCTTCCAAGCCTTTGATCATATGATGTACTAGAGTGGCAAATTATCTTAATTATGTCTATTTTTACCTCCTTGTGTTCTATTGTTCATCCTCTATAATCAATACATAGATTCAAAAATGTAGAAAGTAATACCAATTCATAGGTTTACCACAATCATAGATCTACATATTTCATAACCAAAAAGAGGCTAATAGTACTGCATAAAGATAAAATGGTGAAACTTAATGATGGGATGCGATATCGCATGTCCCGCGATATCGCGTCCTCACTGCAATATCGCGTATGCGATGTATCGTACACGATATCATGTCTTGCCCGCAATATCGCATACGCGATATCGCAGTCCATCGCCATTTCTATAAATAAGAAGCAGCTCTCCCTTGTTTTAGATCTAGATCTAGACCCTTAGCGAAAATCTAGCAGTTTTACCTCTACATAGATAGAATAATTTCCATGTGCCCACAGTAGGAGTCCCAAAGTGAACGGATCTTTATTCAAGCAAATATTGTACCTGAGCACAAGTTTGTGTATGGAAATAAAGAGAAACTTTTTGGATAAACCTTGCAGTGCATGGACTAAGCTAAATAGGACTTTAATTATTGTTACTTATTGTTCATCGTTTAAATGCTTTATTAGTTAATTAAATCTCTCTCAACCCTTCTCTCCTAGTTAAGCACATTCAGTACGACCGCTTCGAGCACATGTGTTATGCTTGGTAATCCCAGCAATGAATAGCGTTTGGTAAGCCCAAAGGTTGCATTGGTTCAAGGTGTGAACGGTAAGTGTGAATGGATACTGATGCTAGGTTAATTAAGGCTTATTTAGTTAGTTAAAATTAGTTAATTAGTCTCTTCACCCTTTCCCTCATTAGCATAAGGAGATAAAACAGAAAAGATATAAAAATCACATACCTTAGACTTACTTAACCATACAACCGTGACAAATACAAGTAAGTCTAGGAAGACAATGAACAATTAACCTTAAGTGTTTCATAAGGCGTGTAGGCACTTAGTCTATGGAGTTCAACTAGATCGCGCGTGTAACGCTCGTATTCGTATGGTTGAGTGTAGGGGTACCTCACCACTCATCATTGGCACCATTGCCGAGGACTAAGTTGTTTGTGCACTAAGTAGAACATAGGAAATCATCCACATCGTTGGGAAGCTTAAATGAACCCTTAGGGTTAATTAAACAAAAAATTATATAACGGTTAATCAGCACACCAAATAAGACACAATGTCTTCTTCTTCGAACAGGAGCACTTCACCACCTAGGGACAACACTAGAAACAGTCGGCAGCATCAAACACATAACCAAAATCCACCAGTTCCTCAACAATTCAGTGTGGTATATACTCATCACGATGAGTATATACCCGATTTTACCTTTGTCTTCCATCAAGACAAACAACTATGTTGGAGAGATTTAGAAGGTAACATAGTGTTACCTCCAGATAGAGCCGCCCCCAACATGCTCCTTCGTGCCCTTGCACAAATTAACATGTCATAATTATACGCTCAGTACGTTGTGTGCAATTACAACACAAGGGATTACAATCCCACCGAAGCACAACGTCAATGGGATGAGCGGCAAGAGAGTTACCATACATCGATGAAGGGCAAGGGGCCACGGTTCACCCGTCATAAGTGAAATCAAGGGTGGTAAACCTATCTCAATAGGTTCTCCACAAAATGATGTTCCCCCTCCTAACAATAGTGAGGAGGTGGGGTATCAGAACCTACACTCTATGATACACAACCCTGGTTCTGATGCCCATGAACACCAAGTATTCAACGAGGGAACACAAACACATGACAAAGATGAGAAATCTTATCATCATCATAATCGGGGTTGTAGCCACTAAAGAGAAGGTAAGAAACATCATCATGGTGATGGTTCTCCTTCTTCTTCCCCTTCATCACATCATTCACCCTCTCCTTCCACATTAGGACGCAATCAAAAAGAGCACAATGGTGAGGATAAGGGTAAGCAAAATGAGAGACCTCGACGATAGAGTCGAGAGCGAGGATGAGGGCAATCTAGAGAATCTAGGCATGGTAGAATGGAAAGTAGGGAACCACGTAGGCATCATAGACGTCATGAGAGAGATTATCATGATGAACCCCTACTTGCCACCCGAAGTATGTTAGACATTACAGAGGCTGTGAGGATAGCTACAGGGCATCAAAAAGATAGTCAAATCAAGCGATTAGACATGAATAATATCCCACAGTTTGAGGGGGGATACAATGCCGATCCACAAAACCACTTATAGGCATTCCACAATGTCTGCGCCTTGCAAAATATTGAAAATAAGTGGCAGAAGTTAAATTTGTTTCCTAGGACACTCATAAAGGAAGCAAAGAGTTGGTACCAGTCCTTAGAGTTGGAAACCATTAGAAGGTGGAGTACGATGTTAGAACTATTCAACTATAAATACCAAACGTACTCCAGAGTGTCTAACTTGCGTAAGCAGATCCAAGGATGGAAGCAAGGTACTCATGAACCCTTGGATGCTACCATGGGCCGATATTATGCATTGTTACATTGTTGCCCGGGCCATGGTTACGCACAATAGGATCAACTCCACCACCTTGTAGATGGGCTAAGACATGAAGCCAGGAGAACCCTTGGGACATATGCCCAAAGGAGATTATCTGAACTTAGATCCCATGAAGTTCATAGATTGTTGGAACAAGTAGCTAAAGAAGAAGGGGAGCTACGAAAAAGAGAAAGTGTGGAAGAGTACAACCACGATCCTTCCCTCCGAAAGAGGGGAGTGAGATTCTACGATGAAGAGGATGAGTCACCACTTGAAGAGTTGGTGAATAAAAAAACCTTACTGCTTCAAAAGCTAACAACGGAAGTGTCGGCTAAGGTAGATGAAATATGGAGCTCCTTAGATAATAAAATTGAAACTGTCCTGGAAATCGTAGAGGAGTCTAAGGAGGAACGAAGTAGTGACCGTGATAAGAAAAAGCAGAGAGATTTGGACCATGCACGTAACAAGGGTAAGGGAAAAATGACTATCGCTGATGAGGTTGTGGATTCAGATATAGATAATGACGGTGGATGTGAGATTTGCCAATATGATCATCCTAAGGGATGTTGATCAATAATCTCACATCTACAAGAGTCTGGGGTGTATGCACTTAACCCAAGACTTAACAGACAGCAAGCACCCCAAAGGTTATCTTATCCCCAAGGTAACCTGAGGCAATTCCACCAACCATTAACATATTATCCAAATGGAACTCTGCCACAACCTATCAGGCAACATCAACAGTGGCAACACCCACAATCATGGGGGATTCCACTGCCTAGACAACAATACCCTTACCGGTAGCCAGACCTGTATGGCTACTACGTGCAGTAGCTGATTTCTCCAAGTGACTCGATGGGTCACGCAACCCCACAACATCACTACCAAGTTCGGGAGTATTTTAGAACTCCTCCTCCGAGAGACACACCACATGCATACCATCCTCTGAATCTATCCACCACTCATATGCCGATAGTTCCACTACCACCCGCTCCAACAATGCAAGGGGAACTTCCCACTCAACCGCAGCAACATAATGCTATGAGAGCCGTAAACCTTCAACCCGCTGCTAGTTCTGACAATCGTATAAAGAGAAGACCATTCTTCAGAACCAAGAGTCCAAACAAGCTCTCCCAACCACAAGTGGTTGAGTCCGTACACGCTCCTCCAGCAAATAAGGCTTCGGAGCTCCCTTCAAACCAACAACAGAGCTCAACGCACACGGTTATGTTAACACATACCGTTGCTAACTAGATCAAGATGGGCCACCTTCCCAGGAAACTCTATGATCCTGGGAGTCCCTTAATCTATCTCCAAGTCACTGGGAATGAACCTCATAAGGCTCTTCTCGACTCAGGTTCTGGAGTCAACTTAATCTCATGAGAAATGTCTAAAGCTTGGAACTTGCCTCCACTCAAGAAGAGCAATATTCAACTAGAGCTAGCTAACCAGTCCATCACCATTCTTTTGGGATTAGTGGAGGACATCGTTACCACTGTGTGTGGTTGGTCATAACCAACTAATTTCCTAGTGATAGAAGTCAATAGTAACAAAGGGAACTTCCCAATTATAATGGGAAGAGCATGGCTGAGCACAATAGACGCATCCCTAGGGATCCGCAATCTTTCCTTGGAGATATCTAAGGAAAATATTTATGGAAAGATCAAGAAGAAGAAAGTTCCATGCATTACATATAGTGACTCAAAGGGTGATGACATGGAGGAATGCTCAACATCTCCTGCATGCAACTGATGTGCCCAGGAAACCCAAATACAAAGGTGCCTGTATGTAGCAACCACTCAACAAGAGAACACCCAGTGGTTGACAGTTGATCAAGAGAGCAGCCCACCAACATGCATGGAACAAACTAGGGGAACAACTCATGCCCACAACGAAGGCATAGATACATTGGAGTATGAGTGTCGCCGACTTCCACCCCTTAACCTGAAAACATCAATCGGAAGAAGTTGGACACTTCTAAGAAATTCAAATAGGCATTCATTATTTTGGATCTCTCCCTTTTCATTCAGTTATGGGGGATATGGCCACCTATGCTAACCAATTGAGGCCCTTAGTTCTTTTTAGTTTTTGTTTTACGCATTTTTTTTTTTCACATTTTTCTTTTACGCATTTTTGTTTTACACATTTTTGTTTTACACATTTTTTTTACGCATTTTTGTTTTACACATTTTTCTTTTACGCATTTTTGTTTTAAACATTTTTTTTTTTTTGCACATTTTTGTTTTACAAATTCCTTTAACTTTTCTTGTTTTTGTTTTACAACATCGTTCATCCTTTTTCATTTCTTTGTGTGTGTGTGTGTATGTGTGCTTATCTATTTTGTTAAGTTTGTCATTTAATAAGTGCTCCGAAGATGGTATGAACCATACTCCATTGATTGCTAATGTTTGATTTTTACCTTTAAGTTACAATGTTGATACTAAGGTTTGGTTCTTTTGATATGGCAAGCAATAAGTTCACTTCATCCATACATCCACAAATTTCTATGGTCTCTCTTGGCTTGGAAATGTACAGTCCCTTTCTAAATAAGAACTATAAATGAATCAGTGACTGGGCATTTCTCAAACTAAGGAAGGACTCAAGGATTGAAAAGGGTGTGGCTTCAAGGGAACTTGATGCATTTGTGTTAGCCATTCTCTTGGGTGCTTGGATGTTTTCTTTTTCAGTTTTCTTACCATTCTGACATTGCTCCATCATCATGAAGTTGAGCTAATAAAAATAACAAAGTCTTTGCATGGTGTGGTTCTCACGCAAAAACACAAAAAAAAAAACAAAACTAGTGAGAATTCAAAGCACACCCCTTAGACGAAATAATCATTCGGGCTACAAGCATTGGTTATGGAACTAAAATAAACATGTTCCCTTTAACTAAGGCCCTTATCGCTTCCCATTCTCTCCTCTTTTGTTTCGTCGAAATGGTGGTGGCTCTTGAGAGATGCATTCTTGTCACTTCAAGTGGATGGATTGGCCGAATGCATTAATGCGAAGTCACTGGATGTGGTTTGTTGAGGCCGGACTTGGAATGGGCTCTACCAAGTCACATTAATCATTAAATACACAAGGGGTTGTACATCACCTTGTTCTTGAGATTCCATTCCATCCTCTTCTGTCTATCATTATTTCTCCATTGTCCACCTCATTGCCAATTTTATCATCAGTGTATATTCTAGTTGACGCATTATTTTCTTTTTGGTAAATTCTTATGGTTAAGACTTTAACTCTTGTTTCCAAATGACATTCCTAGAGCCTACGGACTCTTGGAATGTGGGTTTGTCAAGCCATTAAGGGCATAAGCCTACTTTGGGGAGGACCCATTGACATCCCTATTTGGTGCACTAGTTAAATTTTTTCCCTTAACATTTTTGCAATCCACTCTATTTTGGTCATTTCCATCTTGACATCCATTTCATCGATGTTATAGTTGTCTCTTTTTCTCCATCTTTCTTGTTCTTTATTCTCTTTCCATTCTATTGCTACCGGAGCTCTTAGTCATGGGGGTCCGGAGCCAATTTTTTTTATTTTCTCCTAACCCCTACACCTTTGGTAGTCACCATAAATACATCTCCAGACCCGCATCAGCCATACCGCAACCCAGCCAATGGACCTTTCACTGAAGCAAGGTATCAATTGCATTGTGATTCATTTACCCTTGCTAATATAAAGACTATGTTGTGTGTGCAAATGGAAATCATACAACAATGGATTGGATCTAGAGGGAACACTTGGAATGGATCGATGCTAAAGTAGCTATGCAAGGAATGAGATCAATGGTGCACTTATGGATGGACAACAAAAGGTGTAATCTTGGCATTGGCAGCAGTAAAACTTCTTTCTCTCTCTCTCTCTCTCTTTCAGTTACCAAATAAGACCTGATGTTAAATGTGTAAGGTGTTCACTCCTANACAGTAAAACTTCTTTCTCTCTCTCTCTCTCTCTTTCAATTACCAAATAAGACCTGATGTTAAATGTGTAAGGTGTTCACTCCTATTGTCGTGAACACCAATTTTGTCATGTTCTGTAATGATGATCTGTTCACATGTCATCCCATTCTCCATTAGTTCCATTCAAGTTAATAATCCCATACCTTTCCAATATTTTGTAAGGAACTCGAGGATGAGTTTTTAATTAGTCACGGGGGTATGATCAGACTCGATATCGCATGGGCCACGATATCGCGTCCTCACTGCGATATCGCGTATGCGATGTATCATACATGATATCGCGTCTTGCCTGCAATATCACGTACATGATATCGTAGTCCGTCGCCATTTCTATAAATAAAAAGCGGCTCTCCCTTGTTTCGAATCTAGATCTAGACCCTTAGTGAAACTATGGCAATTTTACCTCTTTAGAGATAGAATAATTTCCATGTGCCCGCAATAGGAGTCCCAAAGTGAACAAATCTTTATTCGAGCAATTTTGTACCTGAATGCACAATTGTGTACGGAAATAAAGATGAACTATTGGATAAACCTTGCAGTGCATGGACTAAGCTAAATAGGACTTTAATTATTGTTATTTATTATTCATAATTTAAATGCTTTATTAGTTAATTAAATCTCTCTCAACCCTTCTCTCCTAGTTAAGTGCATTCAGTACGACCGCTTCGAGCACGTGCGTTACACTTGGTAATCCCAGCAATGAATAGCATTTGGTAAGTCCAAAGGTCGCGTTGGTTTAGGGTGTGAACGGTAAGTGGGAACAGATATTGATGCTAGGTTAATTAAGGCTTAGTTAGTTAGTTAAAATTAGTTAATTAGTCTCTTCACCCTTTCCCTCATTAGCATAAGGAGATAAAACAAAAAAGATATAAAAATCACATACCTCAAACTTACTTAATCATACAACCATGACAAATACAAGTAAGTCTAGGAAGACAATGAACGATTAACCTTAAGTGTTCCATAAGGTGTGTAGGCACTTAGTCTGTGGAGTTTGACTAGATCGCGCGTGTAATGCTCGTATTCGTATGGTTGAGTGTAGGGGTACCTCACCACTCATCACCTAACATCCAACTTTGGCATGCATGAAAGAAAAATTGTGAAAAACTAGAATATCCCTATAAACATATCTAAAACTAAAATCTTCAATAATCGACACAATCATCATCATCATCATCCTAGCCTTGTCCCAATAAAATGGGATTAGCTACATAAGTTCTTTTTGCCATTCACCTCTATGAATAGCTAGATCTTTATTTATTTGATATTTTTCCTATTATTTTCAATCATTTTTTATGTCTTTTATGGTTGATGAGACGCGACATGCACTGAGCCGCGATATCGCATCCCATGCGATATCGCATACGCGATATCGCGTCTTCCCCTGCGATATC
>MNCI01008566.1:396096-406709 GCA_015680685.1 Gnetum montanum
CTCAGTGCATGTCGCGTCTCATCAATGGTCTTCCTTTCAGTGGCTTTCCTAGAATGCTAATGTAGCAACTTTTTTTTATAGGCTCTGATGAATCATGATTTGTCAGGCTCCAATATCAGATTCACGATATTGGGTACATGATATCGTGGCCTAGCTAATGATATCAGATACACAATATCGTGGTTCCTATGTAAGCCTATAAATACCACATTTAGGCACACAAGAAGGGCAGTAAGTTTTAGAGTCAGTAGGTGTAAGTGTAGAGTCTTTTTATTCATTTTATTCATTTTTAGTTCATCTCAAGTCTTTCCCCAGTGCATGCCTGCAATGTGATGATTGTAATTGTACGAAACATTTATTTGAGTGTGATGTACTTGGACATGCACATGATCGACAATAAAGATCAAGATTACTTCATCATTGCAACATTCACTTAGTTTTAATTGCTTACTGTTATTGTTATTTATTATTTTCCTAATTAATATTTCTTACCCTTCATTTACTATCCCTATTATTAAATGCGGAGTGAGTACGACTTAATCACGAGCATTTAAGTGTGACTACTTGGTATCCTAGTAGTGTATCTAGGAGCGCTCAAGTAATATACACTTGGTAACCTTAGCAATAGTACACAAGGTCCAAGATGTGTATGGATGATTAAGGATGGATGCTCATCACACTTAGGCTAGCTTAGATTCTCTTCTCACATTCCCTCTTAGCTTAATCAAAGTTACTTTCCATTGTCTCTAGGAGTAGCCTAGTGTTAGAAATCATATCATATACCTCACTCTAGACTAAACCATATGTGACAAAGCAAATACTAGTCTAGGTGGGAAGATAATGAACTGCAATCAACATGTAACTATCTAGATACCACAACTAGTCCATTTGCGGAGTTCGACCAGATCGTGCATATACGCTTTTATTCGTATGGTTGAGTGTAGGGGTATCTTGCCACTCATCATTGGTGTCATTGCCAGGGATGGTGCTAGTTATCTAGATTAGTTATATCATACAAGATCGTTGTAACAAAGTATTCACAATATATCTCTTAGAAAAGAACTATAATGATGTCACACACAAATTCACAATAATGTCTCTATCACAAGACTATGATAATGTAACAACTAGTAAGGTAATTCATTGGAGAACCAATGAATTATATGATGATGAAGACGAAGTTTGGAGTACTTGATCTTATGTAGGGGTCTCCTATGTACATAAATGAAGATAACATCATCCCGATTCACAAATTCATAACCTACCTAGTGATGATGAACCCCTACTGGCCACTAAGAGCGTAATGCATATACAAGAGGCTGTTCGAATATCCCATAGGCATCGCAAGGAAAGCCCTCTACCCAAGCTTGATTTAAACAACTTTCCCAAGTTTTCAAGAGGCTATGATTTAGATCCACAACATCACTTACAAGCCTTCCAAGATGCCTATGTATAGAATAATATTAAAACTTAAGCTCTTCCCTACGACACTCGTTGGCCAAGCAAAAGTATGGTATAGATGTTTAAAACCAAAATCAATTCAATGTTGGCTGACAATGGTGGAACTATTTAATGAAAGATATCAAACCTATGCAAGAGTGTTAGCCTTAAGGAGACAAATCCAAGAATGGAAACAAGGATAACATGAACCCTTGGACATGACCTTAGAAAGATACTATTCATTGTTAAACAAATGCCCAGGCCATGGGTTCTCCAAGGAAAGGCTAATGTATCACATCATGGATGGGCTCCATAATGAAACAAGGGAGACCCTAAGGATGTATGCTCAAGGTCAATTATACGAGCTAAGAACCCACCAATACCAAGAGCTTATTAAGCGGGTAGCAAAAGAAGAAGGAGAAATGGCTAAATGGAAGATTGTTGAAAGTTCTCAATAGGACCAAAATCTCAACTTAGCAAGGGTCCTTGATCATGAAGAAGAGAAATCAACTCACCTCAAGGAGGTGGCATCATCTTTGCCAATACTACAATCACTAGATGAAATTGAGGTAAAGACCAATAATATGATGGACTGGGTACATGAGAGATGTGTAGAATATGCCAACATTATTAGAGGAAGAACCATGATGAACCAAGAAACAAGATAGAACACCACTAGACAATCAGAAAGAAGGGTTAAAGAAAATAAGGATAAGAGCTCAACTGCAAACCACTTATATCAATGTGACATTTTCCTGTACCATCACCCCAAAGGTCAATCCCTAATCTTGTCACATTTACATGAGTATTAGAAAGGAATGTTACATCCATAGTTCATACAAAAATACCATGTTCAGTCACAATGGCCAAAATTCCAGTCATGGAGGAGGCCACCCTCAAACTGGTCACACCCTTCATATCATCCAAACCCAAGCACTTATCAAGTTCAGCATCCTATTTCCCCAACTGGGTCAACATCCTCTATCTCACCACATCATTATCATTCTCCTAAGTACTATCAACCCATGTCCTCTCCAACAAGACCACCACCTCATGTGCCTTTCACTTCTTCTTTCCCTCAATGTTCTCATCCTTCACCTCCTTCTACATCACCACCAGTTGTGCAAGAAGGATTTGCACCACAACATTGACCCACAAACGTTACTTGTGCTACTACTGTAAACTGCAATGGGAATCCTCCACAACATCGAAGGCGTCCCTTCTTTAGACATGACCATAGAAAGGGACAGCACAGTTCTGAGACCACTACATCCTCCCACTCAGCATAAGTTCAACACTATGGTGCATCTTTCCCCTCGAACCCAAGACCTTGTGTTACCTTATCCGGGCCACCAATCAACACTCCAACAACTATGTGGCCCAATGAATATAGCCACGTAAAGAGACATATTGATCCGTGCATACCATCTTACAGTCAAGGGTGCCATAGTGGGTCAACTCCGTATTAATTAAACTCATCTTCTAAGTTTCCCCGCTATGTCAACTTTAATACAATGTGTGCACCCCAATTTGGGTACATCCCAACCACGACATCAAAAGACACCCAGTGGTTTGCATATGACCAAGTTCCAATATTTATGAAATGCATGGATCCAACCCTTCCATTTATTAATTGTCACTATGATCAAAAGTTTAGTTATGGGGGATATCCCCCATTCTAACAAACAAAATTAATAAATGTTTTTTTCTTTTCTTTACTTTTAAAATTTTCTGTTTTCCAATTTTTTATCTTTCAATTTTTTGTTTTATCTTTTTATTGGTTGGTTCATCTTTTTATTTATTATTTTATCTTTTTATCTTTTTATGGGTAATCTCATCTATGAATAAAACACTCATGTGACTCATTAGTTGAGGTGTTGTTCTATGTTATCAAGTCTCAAGTGGCTAATTATTTGGATAATGAGCCCATCACATCCACCCATCTATTCTATTAATAAGAGGTTCTACTTTGGGTACGATGATATTCTTGACATCATTAAAACTTAAGGTAATTTTGTGCTCATTATGCCCAGAGCGAAGAATGATGGGCTAAGAAGGAATGACCAGGGTGTGACATCAAGGGGACTTGTAGATTCTCTTAGTGACATTTGTAGGTGTTATCATGTGGCCTGGTTGTACTAAGATCCTTGTAGATCCAACGAAAAATGAGAGTAAGAGTACTAAAGGCACCCAATAGAGAAACCCAATGCTATTTTGGGGGGGTCCCACTGGAAAGACATGCACCTATGCCTGAAGGTAGGCGACTTCTCTAGATTACGCACCAAAAAAAAAGAAAAAAAAAAAGAGGAAGAAAAAAAGAAAAAAAAAGAGAAAAATTGTGCCAAAGTGGCCAAGCAAAAAGTGACAAAAAGATCAAGACAAGTGTGCCAAAAATTTCCAATAACTCCTCCCTTGAACAAAATGTCAAGTGATCATACGCCTTGCTGTCATGAGGCTCTTATGGTTGTTCATCATTGGATGAAACAATGCAATGTCACTGATCAGATGAATGGACTTCATCTTAATTTTGGAGTGATAGGCTAATAACACATTAATGATGTCCTACACTCAAGATTCATTGTGCCTTGGGTTAGTTACCTCATGTCCCAATCTCTACAGTCCCTTCTACAATTTACCTCATCTCACTATTCATGTATTTGTGACCCATGTCTTGTGTAACATTGAATTCACACCTCATCATGGTGGTATCTACATGTGTGTGTTTTGTGGAGCTAGTGTGGATTACATCTAACCCTTTTAGTACCTACAGACTATTTTGGGTATAGTTACGTAAGGCATGATAGGTAGGAACCTACTTTGGGGAAGATCCACTTGCGTGACTTTTGTAATTTGTACTTGTTGCACACCACCACATCATTTTATACCCTTCAAGTACTTCATTGCCAAATCTATTCTTTCCCTTATCATCATTTTATCAAATGTTCCTCAAAACCATTACATGTCCTTTTATGTGTCACCTAAACAAATCATATTTGACATTAAACTTTTAGGGCAACTTCCTTAAAAAAATTTCTAACTCTAAAATCACACTAAGCAAAGAATTCAACATTTATTAAAGGCAATGAGTAAGGTATGAAATAATTGATATTCTTTTAATAACCTTACTAACAATTGATCTTTGTGTGATTATAAATGGCCCCTACTAGTGGACAGCAAGGAGGACCCTCTCAAGGTGCATCCAAGTGACCAAGGAGAGGCAGCGGTTAGGCATCTCTCAAGGAACATACAGAATAGGAGGCAGAATCATTCAACATCCATCAAGAGCTTCTTGTTACTATCTAATTGGGACAAGCTGAAAGAGGAGCCACTAGATCACCTGAACAAGGGCAACATCTCATGTTATCCCTAGAATGTGTTCAAGCAATCCACGAAAGGTCCACATCAGCAGCTGTGATCGTGGAACTCAACTGTGGACCTTTTACTAAGTTTGCTCCTAAAGCATTCAGGGACCAACTCAAAGGGTCCCCATTATGACCTATCCTTTTTGAAAGTGGTGCCTGGTACTTGGGAGAGATGTATTAATTTTGGCACAATAAAGAAGAAGGCACCATAGTTGATATTGGTGGTGTTTCTATAGATTTCTCTACCACAGCCATTTTGGAAGTGTTAAATCTTCCAAATGTAGGGCCAAAAGTTGCTCACCTACCCACTCGCTTTTATGCTAATGCATGAAAACTTTGTTTGAAAAGAGCATATGACAAGGAAAATAAGGCGTATGGAGAGTTGACCCTAGAGGAGAGGATTTATTTAAAGATTGGTACTTATCACATCTTTCCCACAAAAGGATTGAACAAAATCTCCATGCATGCGACCAAAGGAAGTGCTATATTGATGGGCAAGGTTAATGCTAACCTACCCCATCTGTATCTCACAGAGATTCTGAGGTGATTTAAGGAATGCAATACAAGGAAGTTCGCATTGCCATTCCCCTGTCTCATCAGGAAGCTGTGTTAGTGTGCTAGAATTCTGGGGCACACCAATGATGTCCCCAGAAGAGCCCAAAATGCTTCATTTACTGAATTGTTGAAGCCATGAGCCCCAAGGAAAAGTGCTAGTGAGACACTAGAGCCAGAACAACAACAGACGGTGGGGTGTAGGGCCTAGCCAACTTCCAAGCACAAGGCCTAGTCAACAATAAGAAGCAAGGCCCAGCACACGCCAACAAGATCAATCGCCACCACCATCACAGGATTATCGACCATCAATGAGCTGTCTCAGGCCTATTGCTGAGATAGTTAGTTGGGGAAGTCGTGATGATACTAATCTCTTCCAGGTCATCGATGATATCGTATGACCCATAGTCTCCATCGATTGCACACGGGGCAACATGTTAATCCAAACAGGAGGAGGGGAAATGCACTGGTCACAATAGATCTCAAGGAATGCTGCATCTTTCTAGATGCAATTAGAAACCAGTGAAGGGGCCATAATAGTGATCATACAGCACTAAGATGTAGTGGGAGCTGCAGAAGTGGTCATAGACCACATAAAAGAATTGTTCAATGTTCCTATTGTGCCACCAGCAGACTTTACGGAAGCACATGATGCTTAAACTTTGGCTGACCCCTCAATGACTCCTACAGAGCATGAGGATGTTCTTGATCAGTTGTTGTAGATAGGACAAGTGATGGCGTCCCTATTTGACATCCCTCAAGATGTCACAGTAACTCAATCAGACCTCATCTCCACCAAAGGAAAGCTGGTCATGGCAAAGATCAAGGCCAAGCAAGCTGAAACAGAGTTGGAAAGACTTTAAGAGAAGCTCATCACCCTGCAAGCTGCACAGCGAGATCCATCTCAATTTATTCCTGCAAACCAACTAGAGTCTTTCAGGATAGAGCAAGTTACTAAGTTGTTGGTAGAAAATAAGAAGGTGGTAGAGGAAAAAGAGAAGGTCAATTGGGATGCTTCAAAGGCACAAGCGTAGACATATGCACATGCCAAAGCACTCAAGGCCTTGTAAGAGAAGAATAAATAACTTGCCACAAAAAATCTTTGGTTGACCATTGTGGAAAAACAAAAGAAAGTTCTTGAAGAAAATTTTCAGCAGTTGCGAGAATAATTAGTCAGGATTAACCAAGACATAAATTACTTGGCCAGAGAAAATAGAACCCTTTCAATGGAGGAGGTGTGCACAATCTATCAAAATATGGCAATTAAAATAAGTGCATGGAAAAACGAGGCCAAGTGACATGAAAACCTAAAGGAACACTTTAGGGACCAGGTGGGGATGTACAAGCAAGTAGTTGAAAAAGAAATCCATATGGCCAAGACCCATATCATCACTCTCAGTGCTCAAAACACTAACTGGCGAGCCATATTGGATACGTATGCATTTTTCCACAAGGCAAAGCTTAAAATTCAGGGCCTACAAATACAAGATCTTATGAAGTACATGGAATTGGAAAACTTGCAGTATGCCAACTTAGCCATGTTAACAGCAGGATGCCCGAGAACAGAGCTAGAAAAGTAGGTAGTTACCACCTATGCAAAATACGAAATAGAATTTGCTGAGCACAAGAAGATGCTACAAAAACTAGAAGTGGCAAATTTTGAATTAGAGGTGGTCAAGGCTAGCTACCAGGGATAAAAGGATGTTGCGGCAGACTTGGCTCGATGGCTTACAAATTACCAGGAATACAAGGACAAAGCCAGAGCCTATGAAGAGGAATGATGGTTGTTTGCAGCTTGGTATGTCAAGGCCAACCAGATGTTCCTGTAACTACTATGTCCATGGGAGGTGCCGACTCTATCAAACATTGGAGCATCAACATGGATGGCACAAGACCCTTGAACTGAAGAGGAAAAGCTACAGGCACTCCTTTAGAGCCATCAACTTCCAAAGCCTAGAGCACAAGATAAAGGGAAGAGACCCATGGAGGAGCCACCACCACCAAGAACCACATGAGTTTCAATAAATTATGTAATTTTGTGTCTGTGTCCCAATTTTGTCATATTCAATTCTCTACTATGGCATGAATAAAATTCTAGTTAGTCAATAATCCCATACTTATCCACTGTGTAATCAATTGGGCTTGTTCTCATTTTGTTTGACTCGAGGACGAGTTTTTATTTAGTCGTGGGGGTATGATGAACCATGATTTGTCAGGCTCCGATAGCGGACCCACAATATCGTTCTGATATCGGACCTATGACATCGGGTAAACAATATCGCGACCTAGCTAATGATATCAGATACGCAATATCGTGGTTCCTATGTGAGCCTATAAATACCACATTTGGATGCATGGAAGGGCAATAAGTTTTAGAGTCAGCAGGTGTAAGTGTAGAGTCTTTTTATTCATTTTTAGTTCATCTCAACTCTTTCCCTAATGCATGCCCATAGTGTGATGATTGCAATTGTACGGAACCTTTATTTGAGTGTGACGTACTTAGACATGCACATGACTGACAATAAAGATCGAGCTTACTTCATCATTGTAGCATTTACTTAGTTTTTTTTTTTGAGAGAATGTTCGGGAATGTATTACTGAAAGAAAGGTACATGACTATACAAGTACAAGTGGGGGGTGGCCCACCCTGAAAGGGGGTTGGGGGGGAGCCCCTGGCCCCCACAAAAGACTGAAAAACCATGCCGACCCCCACACGGCGGCCGAAAACCTCGAAGCCGTACAGACGTTCAAAAGACGTTCAAAAGACCCCCCCCCCCCCACACGGGGGGGGGGCCCCCCCCCCCCCCAAAGGGGAGGACAAAAAACACCGGGGGGGGGGGGGGGGGCACACCCCGCACCCACGACGAACCCAACAAGGAAGGGGCGGGAACAAGGGAGAGAGGGGAAGGGCTAGGGGTGGGTCGGCAGCTGGTGGCAGGCACACCGAGGCAACTCCAACTCATGGAGCATGTCCAGGGTGGCCCGATGATCCTCCGTGTCGACGAAGCTCGCAGCCTGCTGGAACCCCTACAGAAGAGCCTCGCGCCTGCGCCGGTCCGGCGACGAATCCCCCTCATCTGGGTGGAGTCTAGCGGACGTGCGTCGGATGTGCCTTCTGAGCTCCCCCCAGGAGCTCTCACAGCTAATACCAAGGACGGTATACGGGCAGCGCCCCCCCCCTAAGCCACTGGCGGGCGCTGTGCTGATGCGCCCGGTCGAGCTGCCGCTGCCGTTGCAGCTCCTCCTCCTGCAGACGCTCCTGCTCCTCCCGGGCCGCCGCCTCCCGGGCCTGCCGGTCCGCCTCCTCCTGTCGCAGCTCCTCCCTAATCCGGTCCCAGAGCTCATCCATGAGCTGGGCACGCAGGGTCTCCATCGCAAGCGTATGCTGCCTGTTCAGCTGCTGCGCCTACTCCTGGAGCTGGGTTTCATGGTCTGCCCGCCACTTGGCCAGGGCCTCAACCCACCGAGCCTCCGACGACCGTTGTTCAGCCTCCCTGGCAGCAGCAACCACCCGCCGAAGCTGCGCCTCCCAGTGCGGGGGGGCGCTGGGGGGGTCGGGCGAGAGGGCAGGGTTACGGTGGGAGCGGCGGCCCCAGGAAAGGTGGAGAGCAGCTAGCCGCCGAGGAGTAGAGGAAGGGGGAAAGCAGGAGGGGAAGCAGGGGGAGGGGCAACGCGACGCCCCCTGCTCCCCCGCCCCCCTCCACAGGGCCAAGATAAGCCCCGACCGGCGACCCCGCCGCTGGAGGAGGAGGGCCTCGAGGAAGAAGCGCGGCAGGTTAACCCGGGTGCCCTCCTACAAGCACCTCAGGAAGGTGAAATGCAGCCGCTGGAGCTTGGACACGTTTCCCGACTGCACAAAAAAGTGCTCAACTAAGATGGCCGCATGAGCCCAAAGACGCGGGAGGGAAGTCCGAGGGACCTGACGGCTCTGCGTTCTCGGGGAAAGGCCCTTGAAAAAGATCGTCGAGTTATGGAGGCCACGGGAGGTTGGCAAGATGATCTCCCCAGCGGCCGGGATCCCCAGGTAGTTGGCCAAAGCAGCCTCTGTCAGGCGAATAACTCGGCCACGGAAGAAGGTTTGATCGCTGCGCCAGTTGGTAAAGAAGGAATTGTCAGACAGGTTAGGGTTCCCGACCAACCGCAGCAGCAGCGCGTCCCATCCGCATTGGCAAACCATCCGCCACAGCTCCTCATCCGCCTAGAAGTCCGCGCAACCAGGTTCGTACGTCGGCGTCTACCCCATCACGGCCACCGTCTCACACCAAGCCCGGCACGTCTGCTGGATAAGCTGCTGGGGGGAGGGGGTAGCCGCCTGAGAGAACACGGTGTGGTTCCGCGCCTTCCAGGCGAGCCAAAGTAAAAGCGACGACCAAGAATCACCGTCGAATCACCGCGGAGGGGGTCTTCTGCATGCGCGCCAAGTGGCGCGCATGCAGGGGCAGTCATAAATGAAGTGGTTAAGAGTCTCAGGGTCGTGGCCACAACGCGGACACGTGGGATCCTGCAAGACGCAGCGCTGCTGCAGGAACACGCATACGGGAAGCGTGGCGGATTTAAGCAGCCAAAGAAAGATTTTCACTTTTTCGGGGAGCCGCCCGCGCCAAACCGCCATCCAACCGTCTTCAGGAGGGTATTTATAGGCCAAAAGGGCGCGTGGCTCGAGGTGGAGCCAGTTCTTGTCCAGCATCCACCGCACGTGCTGGCAGAGAGACGACCAAGGCCTCGAGACATGCGAACCAGAGATCCAGGGTGTGTACTTCCAGTGAACGATACGGCCCCACTGACTGCACTCCCCCCGAGGCCGAGTGAGCTGACAGGCCAGCTGCTGCTGCCCCATCGCACACTCATCCTCGAACGTCGTGACCCCCAGCCCCCTCGCCGTACGAGGACGGGCCGTGCAATGCCAATTGACAAGGTGGATTTTGCTCCCCCCTTTTCCCCCCCGCCACAGGAAACTGCGAATCCGGGCATTGATCTGGTGAATGATGGCCGCGGGGGGCACAGCGACCGTCGCCACAAAGCGCGTGGTGGCCGCAAGGATCCTAGTGGCCACGAGGAGACGGCCTTTGCACGTGAGGAAACGGTTGGCCCAGTGATTGACGCGGTGCTCAAGCTTGGCCAGGAGGGGGGTCCAAGAATTGTTCCGCCCCCACTGGAATAGCGGGATGCCCAGGTAAGTGTCGGTGTGCTTCCCCAGTTGCACATCCAGAGTTTGGGTCACCCGGAGCCGCACCTGCGGGTCCACATTAATGAAGTGTG
>MNCI01008566.1:409441-420175 GCA_015680685.1 Gnetum montanum
CCCGAGGCGCCAGGGGGTCAGTGCGAGACCCCGGGCCCCGTAGAACCAAGGTCCGCCGAGAAGGACGAAGTCGCAGGCCTGCAGGGAGGGGAGGACGAAGAGAAGCAGGTCCTCCGAGAGGCTCCGGACGGTCACGCCCTCCAGCTTCCACTGCTCCCTAACCCAGCGCCGAATCAGGTCTAAACGGGGGCGGATCCCCCTGGAGACGAACCGACCGATGAGGCTCCGTTCCATGGTGCGCACGCCGTTTGTGGGGGGGGTACGGATGCGAAGGCGCAAGGTGTGGTTGGAACGGGAGTGGGCCTCGATGGCCCTGCGCGGAGCAGTGGGAGCCGGGGAAACCGCGGCCGTGCCAGCACCCGACCCCTGAGACTCCACATCCGAAACCGTGGGGGTCCCGGCGCCACCCGTCGCGGCCGCCTGAGTCGTGGCCGCGGTTGCGGCCACCGCAGGCACTACCGTGCCTGCAGCCGCCAAAGTCGTGGCCGTCGCGGCGACCGTAGCCGACGTGGCCATCGCGGTCGTCGCGGCCATCGTAGCCGTTGCTGTCGGTGCTATCGCGGTCATGGCCGCCGTTGTTGCTGCCGGCGCCGTTGCTGCCACCGCCGTTGCTGCTGCTGCTGCTCCAGCATTTACTTAGTTTTAATTGCTTACTATTATTTTTATTTATTGTTTTCCTAATTAATATTTCTTACCCTTCACTTATTATCCCTGTTATTAAACGTGAAGTGAGTACGACTTAATCACAAGCATTTAGGTGTGACTACTTGGTATCCCAATAGCATATCTAGGAGCACTCAAGTAATATACGCTTGGTAATCCCAGTAGTGATACACGAGGTCCAAGATGTGTATGGATGATTAAGGACAGATGCTCATCACACTTAGGCTAGCTTAGATTCTCTTCTCCCATTTCCTCTTAGCTTAATCAAAGTTACTTTCCATTGTCTCTAGGAGTAGCCTAGTGTTAGAAATCATATCATACACCTCACTTTGGACTAAACCATACATGACAAAGTAAATACTAGTCTAGGCGGAAAGACAGTGAACTGTGATCAACGTGTAACTATCTAGATACCATAACTACTCCATTTGCAAAGTTCGACCGAATCATGCATACACACTGGTATTTGTATGGTTGAGTGTAGTGGTACCTCGCCACTTATCAGGCTCATTATCTAATTTTCTTAACATATATCCAAATCATCTAAGACATTATTCTTGTAACCGATCCAAATAGAAGCTACTCCAAGTCTTTCTCAAGTACCCATATTATGTAGTTTATTTCTTTTGGTAATATTCAATATGCATATAAGCATTTGCATTTCTACTACATTGATTTGTTGCTCAAATAACCAACACAATTACTTCACTTCTGTGAGTGTAATGAGGTTTTTTCTTTAAACTAAGTTAATTACATCAAAATTATTAATCTAATTTTAACATTAAAAATAGAGATATGAGAAGCTTGAAATATCTTACAAATTCACATTTTCACTATACCTTCTTAGCTTTTTAATTGATATTATAGATTTTAATTTGACTATTTATATGGTTATTTATGGTTCAAGCTTGGTTTTGTATGATGGGTTTATGAACATGTAAAATTATAATTGGTAAGATGTGTTATTAACATGTAGGGTCTCTTGAGGATTATTAGGTCCCATTATTATTTTTGGAAGACTACTAAGACATGTAGCTATGTTTACTTGAGTTTGTTTAACTATTAAAGATTTTATTGAAATGTCATGAATTTTGAAACTATGCAAATTTTTATTATTACAATTAGGTTGAAAGTCATGATGGCCTCATGGCTAGGTTATGCTAGGACTAGGTCACGATGCCTTCATGCTAGAGTTGCAATGGTATTAGTAGGGTTGAGGATAGGACATGATTGCTTGGCAACCAGGTTGTAATGAGAGTCCTTTGCAAGGCACAAGTTACACCAAGGACACAACCATGTTGCAATAAGTAAATTATTAGTTTAAGCATCTATTTTTTATTAGGGTGTCTAATGACTAACTAGGTCATGATCAGCTCATGATGAAGATCATGATCCCATCACGAGTTACAAGCATAACACAATTAGGTTTAAAAGGTTAATTATGAGTGATAGTTTAGTGTTTGAATCATGATGGTTATAAATGACTAGGAAAACATGCATGGTATTTTGTAATGGATGCATGATGAGCAACAAGTATACCCTATGTCTAACCATACGAATCACAAGCATGCACTAGCAATCTGGTCAAATTTCGTGGACTCAGTTCCTAACTTTGTCTATATTCAAAGATTGTGAACCAAAGGGTCACATGATTGTTGTCTTCCTAACTCACACTTGTGTGTGCTTTATGTATAGTCAAGTATGAGTTAAGGCATATGAATTTTTTTTATTTATATTTTTATATATTTTTATCTTAAGTCCTATATGGAAAGATGAATAATTGATGATTAACTATTTTAACTACCTAACTATTCTAACAACTAACTATTCTAAGATAAGTATCCATACCCACTTGTCATAAACATCCCAACCTCATATTAATGCTATTGGGTTACCAAGTGATGATTACTAGGCATACCACATGGTTACTGCTAGGATTACCAAGCATTATATGTTATGCTTGAAGTGGTCATACTTATGTATTTATGATTAATTTCTTTAATTATTATGACATGGAATGTAAAATGCATTTAAAGTAAAGTGCTAGTTAAGAAAGATTAAGCTAATCCAAGTGCTACAATGAATGCCAAAAATCTTAACTTTATTGTCATTCACACCAATGCATTCAAGTACATGGCATTCAAGTACATGGCCCTTGAATAAAGTTCCATACAATCTTTTTCATTCATACTATGGGAACTCAGAGGGAAAATATTCTAACTTTAGAAAGAACAAACTGCAAGGGCTTCACTACATAATGGATTTCATGTGTCATAAATGTAATTGGTATGTGCATTTATATAAGCTTGATTGCATTAGCATCAATGCATCTGCAATGCATTTGACCATGTGTCGATGAGACTATGTTGATGGGGCTATGTTAATGAGGCTGCATCAACGCATGCCTATTGATGCAATCAATCGAATGACACTTCATCATACCCCCACAACTGAATACAAACTCGTCCTTGAGTTAACAAAAATAGGATCAAGCTTCTTATAAAATTTAGAAAAGTATGGAATTTATTAACTAAAAATAATAGACAAACTAATTGACTAAATGACTTTGAGTGCCAGACTATACAAAATTATAAAATTGGTGTCCATGAAAAAAAATTATATACTCTTAAAAAATTATCAACAAGTCCCTTTAAATTACCAAAGACAAGGCAAACTCTAAAACGATGCTAGGAGATGGAGGCTCTTGAAGTGCTAAAGGTCCTTTGCCAAGTTCTAGCACTCATGGTGATGGAGGTGGCTGAGGCTATCCTACTATTACCGTTGCTGCTAGTGGAAGCTTGAAACCATCTAGTAATGCTTTCATCTTCTCTTCCTTACCATGTGGGTCATATGCAATCTATGCAACTTTGCCAATGTGGGCTAACATGATGATATCCCATAGGCATGACATTGTAGGAAACATCTCCTTGCATTAACAACCCATGTTGTGAATTATTTACATTTGATATTGAATGTCTTGACTAGATTTTGTAGCTCATGGTAGTCATTCATCCTCTTGGCCAGGTTCTTAGTGTTATATCATTGGCCAATGAATCTACTTTTGAGAACTTTAAGCTCTACATTGGTTGTCTCCAACTATTGTTTGGTTTTCTTATGATGCTTGAATTCTACCTCATATAAGAGGTAAGAACTGGCCACTTACTTTTCTAACTTGGTCCTTGGCCTCCTGGTGGTTGGCATAGCAAAATTTGTGTAATGGAGGTTGTCAAGCTCCATGTACTCTATCATCTCTTTGATTTGCAACTCCTTCAAGTGGATTTCTACCTTGTTGTATGTGTTTAAGCCAAAATATTGGCTACCACATATCACCTCTTTAGTGGAGTTGCTGGAGTGCTTCATTTCGTCTTCACCTTGGCTAATTGTATCTTTTTTTCATTCACTTCCTTGAAGAGCCCAACTTGGTCCTTGTAATGATTCTTAACTCATTCAAATTTTAGGGCCTCATTTTTGAGGTGACTACCTCAATGGTTATTTTCTAGTGAAGCACTCAAAATTCCTCCATTGAGAGATTTCTATTTTCCACTACCAACCTCCTCAAATCAAGGTTTACTTTAGCTAGCTGCTCTTATTATTGTCAAACAAATTCCACCATCTAGTCCTTCTACTATTTGACATTGCACAGGCAATGGATATCCTTGGTGAGAACTAAGTTCTCCTTGTAGACTTGTGTCAAATCCTTGTCAATGTCGAATGTCAAGGCTTTCAACAAGGATGCATCAAAGACTATAGCCTCCTTTGCATTGTCAACCTCTCTAATCCTCTATTACAGTTGTCGAAAAGCTTCATATCATGTCATTTCCAAGTTGAGAATAGCGAGGTCAAAGAGATGAGCTTACAACTCTACAACTTTGGCAACTAACCGTTGATTTTTTATAGTGGATACCTATAGTTGGGCACTAACAATGATGAGCTTATCCTTTGTTTCTAGCATCTATGACTAGGTTGCTATGATTTCATCTAGGAGATCAAAGATCTCCAAAAGTAGTTTCCCGGTTGCCACCAATCTTTCTAATAGTTCTTTGTGTTGGGCTACACTCAACCAACCATATCCTACTCCTATGGATATATGAACATTCACCATTGTGGTAATATCTAGAATAGATGCTATAGGAGCATTAAGGCCTTTTATCAACCACCACTTCCATCATTATCTCTTATCCTTGGTGCTACATCACCAGGACAATCGTCCCCTCAACATTCTCTAGGTGCACTATGAATGTTACGATATTCCTAGAAATTTCAAGGAACTCTTGTCCAAGAATTGACATCATAAATTCCCAAGTGCTAGGATTCATTCTTGTAAGCACTTGTGTTTACTGTGTTGAGAATAGTGGGGTGGTTTCCTCTAGCCAATTGATGGTCCTAATGACTTCATTGAGATGGCTTAATGCTGGATAGTAAACCAATGGCTCCCCACCACTTTCTAAACCTTGTTGTTATTACAACTACTACTTATAGAGTTTCTAGAGCCTTTCTATAGCTACATGTGCTTCTAGTGTGGTCTCTCTTGTAGGTGGTGGTGGTGGTCACTCCTCTTCCTATAGCTTCATGATTACCTTATCCTTCTTAATCTCTTACCAAGATGCAATAGGAGTATGGTGGGCTATGTCATTGGCATAGCCCACTATGCCTCCTCTCTTGTAAAGTTTTTTAATAAGGCATGGAAAGGGAAGTGTCTTCCTTCCTTTTTTCTATAGCTGCATGTGCTTCTAGCGTGGTATCTCTTATAGGTGGTGGTGGTGGTCGCTCCTTTTCCTGTAGCTTCACGATTACCTTATCCTTCTTCATCTCTTGCCAAGATGTGGTAGGAGTATGGAGGGCTATGGCATTGGCATAGTGCACTACCCCTCCTCTCTTGTAAAGGTTTTTGATAAGGCATGGAAAGGGAAGTGTCTTCCTCCCTTTTTCATTTTTCTTAAATTTCTTTTCTATCTTCAAATAGAAATGTTAAGGAAGGTTGACCAAGAATTTGTCACTTAGAGCACTACATGCATAGGCAGAGAAGGCTATGACCTTGCTTAGCCTCACTATGGGATTTAGATGATAGGCTAAAATTTTGAAGTAAACATGCTTTGCCTTACTGAGTACACAATACTCCTTACAGTGCACCCTATAGCAGTGCTAGACCCATTCTTTCTTGACTTCTGGATTTGCTTAAGTTGATGTTTCCACCAAAGTTACCCTAGTATCAAGCAAACTAAGGGCCTCTATAATGGCATCAACCGAGTAGGCAACAGTGATGTCTTTGATTTTAACAGGTGCATCTCCCTGTCGGTTGTTCCAAAATATGTAGGTCTCCCCCAAATACCATTCTCCACTAGAGGAAAGAATGGGCCACATGGGAGACCCCTACAATTGTGTGCAAACTTCCTCAGGCACCAACTCCAAGAAGGATCCAAAGTTTAGTTATTAGATAATCAAACTCTGAACCTCCTTGGTTCAAATCTTTTCTAGGCAAACCTTTGTTAATGTGACCTCCAAGTTAGGTCTTGGTCTTGGTGCTTCATCTTATCTAGATTAGCTAGTTTCAACAATTAAAATTTTCCAAATAGATTCCACTTCGAGATCCCCTCAAAGAAGTCCCATCGCATGAGTTGCTTTGACCTCTTGCTCTTGAGCTTGCTATTGTTATTGCTGATGCCTTCCTCCTCATGGCTACTTCTCCTTCAATTGGGAAGGTCCTCTTATTAGTCATCCCTCTTTGGTACCATCTACAATTACAAACGTAACCATGGATTAGTGTTTTAATGTATAACCCCTAGTTCCTTTTTAATACCTTTCTTGTTTGGTTAGCTTACACTTAGGTTCGTTTGTGATCTTAGCAGGTTCATTATTTTATTTGTTGGTTACCAGAGTTTGTTTATGAGGTTTAACTTGGTTGAACTAGGATTTTAATATTATTTTAATATCATTTCAATTGTTAAGCCTTGGGGAGTTAGAAATTTTTTTAAAAATTTTCTATCATAATCCAAAGGTTTGTGGCCCCCATAACGTAAAGCTTACCTTTGGTAGTTAGGAGATGGAAAAACAAGGTAAATCGGGCAAGCAGCTTAGAAGTTATGGTGTTTGCAAGGTCTTTTGGGCTTTGAAAATGATAAAAACTTCTCCTACATTTAAAGGAAAATGTGAAAAAATGACTAAGTGTCAACACATATTTATAGTATTTTTACTTTGCATTGATGCAACTATTCTCAACAATTTTTTCCAATAAAAACTAAGTATTTTGGAAGAGATTTTGGATGAAACAAGAGTCTAAAGGAAGCCAAAAAATCCTAGAAGGATAACAAAACATGGAAGAGAGCATGAGATTTCTTGGAAAAAGAAGAAAGGAGATTTGGTAAAAGAACTAATATGCTAAGGTTTTTTAAAAAAAAAACTAGATGCTTATGGGATGTTATGATGGGATTGATTGCAAAATGACTAGAGGATAGGAAGTTTAACTAAATAAGACCAAGGCATATGCAAGTGGATCCTCCTTAAAGTAGGCTTATGCCATTAATGTCCTTGCATGCCATCATACCATGGAGTTTGTAGGCCCTAAGGATGATGAATGATCATTGTTAGTTAATGATCGAATCCACATAAGAAATCATCAAAGGATTATGACATACCAAAATAGATACAGTAATTGACTATGGTAGGAGATAGTGAGGTGATCAACGATAAGAGTAGAGGGATGGAAGAAATAAAATTGAATGGATTTTCACATCCTGATCACATGAATTCCTTATGACATGGCTGATTAAGATGACTAGATATTGTCCCATCCTTAGTTGGAATCAAGGCCATCCACTTGTAGTGACTTCACGTTGTCATATTCAAATTGTCCAATGCCCAAGAGTTCATGACTACTCACAAAGATCAACCACCACTCCAAGTAGAAAAGAAAAGAGAAGCAAGAAGATACGAAGGACCTTAGTTAGAAGGGTATCTTTAGGCATGGGTAACATATCTTTCCAGCCCCATAACTAGTGCTTGTAGTTCATTATTGTGTCTAAGGGGTGTGCTTTGAACTCCCATGTTGTTGTTTTATTTTTTTATTTTTTTGTTTTTTTATTTTTTGTTTTGTTCATGGGAACCACATCATGCAAAGACATGCTTCCTGTTATTGGTTGATGGTAGGAGTGTTAAGAGACCAATGGGAATACCCATAAAATCTCAAGAACATAGTTGGGTACAGAAGGTGACAAATCCCCTTAAAGCCACATCCTTGTCTATTCCACTTCGTTCATTCCAAGTTTGTTAAGCATCAAAGTCATTGATTCCTTATAAGTTATAATTAGGAAAGGACCTCATGCTTCCAAGATGAAAATTCCCATAGAATTGAGAGGAATGGATGGATGAGATGGACTCACTGCCTAATACCATTAGAAAATTAATGTTCCATTAATCAATGTCATAATCTAAAAATGAAATCTAATTATTAAATAATCAATTCAAATGTGAAGTCTAGCTTTAAATGAACTTCCAATAGTAGCAACTATGGTAAAAAATCAAGATTCCTAATGAACAATAAAGAAGAAAACAACAAGGAAAAATATATAAAATAAGTTGTAAAATATTGAAGAAAATTGAAAACATATAAAGAACAATGTAAAACAAAAAAGTTGAAAACTGAGTAGCTATCACAAAATCTTAACATGGATGGTTATCTATCCCATGACTAAGTTAAAAGGAGGAGATCTAAAAGATAGAATGTGCTTGGTCATCGATTGAGGTGTTTGTGCCACTAGTTATTCTTGGTCCCAAGAAAGGTTTCACTTATTGTATGTTGACTAGCAATTGTTTGTCCAAGCTAGAAGGATGGTAAATTGTCATGGCCCCAGATGGAAAAGTTTCATGAATAATATAAGGTCCTTACGATAGCATTTTCTGTATTCTTAAGTCATGACATTGTTTGGTGTGTGCCTTGTGCACCTCATTCATGGATAGGGCTATACTAATCAGTTCTCATATAGCACATTTAGTGTCATTAATCGTTCTATTTGTGCTATACTTAGATCAAGGTCAAGTTCACAAGATATTGAAAGTTAAGCCCCATTGATGTATCCTCGTTGACGCATGGTCATAACCTCATAGACCCAGCCTAATCGACATAGCCCCATCGATGTATCCTCATCAATGCATGGTCACATGTATCGACATAGATGCATCAACACTAATGTAGTTAAGCCTATATAAATACACATACTAACTACATTTATGATACATTAAGTTCATAGTGTAGTGAAGCCCTTGTAGTTTGTTGTTTTCAGAGTTAGAATATTTTCCCTCAAAGTGACCACAGTGTGAGTGAAAGAGATTGCATAGAACTTTATTCAAGCACCATGTACTTGAATGCATTGGCTTGAACAACAATAAAGTCAAGATTTCTAGCATTCATTGTAGCACTTGGATTAGCTTAATCTTTCTTAACCAACACTTTACTTTAAATGCATGTTACATTTCACATCATAATAATTAATGTAATTAATCATGAACACATAAGTATAACTACTTCAAGCATAACGTATAACGCTTGGTATTCCTAGCAGTAACCATGTGATACACTCAGTAATTGTCACTTGGTAAACCAATAGCATTAATATGAGTTTGGGATGTGTAGGGTAAGTGGGTACAAATACTTATATTAGGATAGTTAGTCTTTAGAACAGTTGGGTAGTTAAAATAGTTAATCATTAATTATTCATCTTTCCACATGGAACTTAAGATAAAAATATAAATAAAAACAAATATCATATGCCTTAACTCATACTTAACTATACGTAAAGCACACATAAGTATGAGTTAGAAAGACATCGATCACATGGTCCTTTGGTTCACAGTCTTTAACTATAGGAAAACTTAGGAACTAGGTCCATGGAATTTGACTAGATCACTAGTGCATGCTTGTGATTCATATGGTTGGGAGTAAGGTATACTTGTTGCTCATCAATGCAATTGTAGTTCTAGCTATTCTAGAGCTTCATATGTCATTAAGTATTTTATGCATGATGTGTATGTATGTTGTGGAGACCATGTTGATATCTTAGAATGCATATGGTAGTGATGTGAATTTGTTGAATATGTGTTGGTCATGTGGTTGTGCACTTGTTATGCATGATCATTTCTAGCATGATGGTTTTGATTGTGTGTGTGTGTTGTGTTATGGCTTCAACAAGCCTAGTTTGGTATGAATACCTTTGACAACATAAGTAGCATAAGTAACATGTGGTTAGTTGATGGGTAGAGTTAACATAAGTGTATAGACCAATTGGTGGTGAAGCACTCAGAGGTGGATGAGGATGACCCTCATTGTAATGCATCAACAAGACCATTGTTTCAAGCTTCATCCTATGATTGGACAAGTATAGATGTGTTTGTTCCTACAATAGGTACAAGGAATAGGAGAGGAATGAATTGCACCTATGTCCTATCATCTAGAAAGCTAGTGGTAGTGGATCATGGGTTGATAAGCATTAACACCAGTTGGGATAATAATAAAGACTAATAAGTAGTCATGGCAAAAATTACACATAATACATTGAGTGCAAGTATGTTAGTTGCCACACAGTGTAAGGGTAATGCATCAATTTCTTAGAGCATATGCTACTATATGAGTTTATCTCGTTTATGTTATACATTGCTAGCTATGGGTTATGGCAACATTTGACAAGGCATGGATACAATGTGATGTAATAATATTATAATATTATACTTTGAGTTTGAACTTGCTATGACTAATGATTAGATTATGTAGTTATGCTTTGCATGCATGTTACATGTAGTTTGAATCTTAATGCAGGGTGCTCTCTTTTCCCAAACCTCTCCTCCAATATAGCATCTACAAATATTTATTTGGAGAAGTGTAAAAGCTTCCCACTCAATTTATACTAACTATATTTTATGTGGGTGATTGATGAGTGGTGAGGTACCCCTACACTCAACCATATGAAATGAGCGTAGCACGCGCGATCTAATCGAACTCTGCAGACTAAGTGCCTACACGCCCCATAGAACACTTAGGGTTAATCATTCGTTGTCTTCCCAGACTTACTTGTAGTTGTCACG
>MNCI01008566.1:420407-492549 GCA_015680685.1 Gnetum montanum
CGTTGCGATGAGCAGCCGATTCCTTAACTATCCGTACACATCCTTAAATTCTTGTAATCAAGTCGTACTCATGAGCATCCGTTCCTTGATTATTCGTACACATCCTTAGATGCTTGTAACCAAGTTGTACTCATGAGCATCCGTTCCTTGACTATCCGTACACATCCTTAGATGCTCGTAGTTAAGTCGTACTCATACCGCATTACTAAAAGAAAGCAATAAATAACAATAAATAAAATCCTATTCCATGCACTGCAAGGTTTATCCAAGAAGCTCGTCTTTATTGCCGTACACAACTTGTGTTCAGGTATAATGTTGCTCGAATAAAGATCTGTTCACTTTAGGACTCCTACTGCAGGCACATGGAAAATATTCTATCTCTGGAGTGATCAAACTGCCAGAGTTTCCCTACTTCTAGCCTAGGATGAGGAAACAAGGGAGAGCTGCCTCGTATTTATAGATATGGTGACGGACCGCGATATCGTGGCGGCCGTGATATCGCGGCTCATGCAAATCGCGTCTCATCAATGATGGAGCTAAGAGTGTCAAAGTGCGTAGGATTGAGGGAAGTGTGCCAAGATTGAGGAGGATGGATGTTTTTGATAATGCCTTTGGTATAAATAGTCATTAAACTTGTTAGACTTTGTGATTAGATGAATGTCCATGTTGTGTATATTACTGACAATGTAGATGTTGATGGTATGTTTATATTTCTAATTATGCTTACAATTAGCATGCTTTGGACCTCTAGTTTATATAATAATGATAATAATAATATATAGTGGTTGTTTGTGGTTATGCATATATTCATTGCTTTGTGATTTTAATTTAATATGATTTCTTTTGTTGTGTTCTTCAATTTGTCATGAGTTGTCATATTTCTCTATTTGATATGCATTCTAAGCTTATTCATACCCTTAACTAGGTGCATAGGTATGGCAATTATAGGATCTTCCTAGCCTAACTCCCTTAGAATCATCCATGGATAATGACTCTACGTACATGAGTTTGTAATCAATGAGTTTTGGTAGGAGTTCATGCATGCATTGTTAGATTGTAATGCCTTATAGGATGGCACCTTAATGCAACTTGATACTTATTAACACTATGGACAACAACATTCATGGTGCGATGACCAACGACACTACTATCATTGCCATAGATGCTTAGTTTACAATGAATGTTATAGGGTCTCTTACTATAGCTCAATCCACTAAACCCCCTGCAAAATCTAAGAACCACCTATCTGTTGCCTACCTAGAATCCTTCCATGACTTCATCCTTACACCCCTGATGCCACTACCTCTAAGCCCTATTTATTTCATCTTGTCTACACTTAAATGCATTGCTTCGCCATCCCATGCTAGCACCCTTAACACAATCCCTATCAAATGTCCAAGGACTGATGTTAGTCGTTAGCAAATCTAGATTTTTTATAATGATTGTGGCTCTTTCGGTTCTTATTATGCTACCAAGCCCACCAGCACTATCACTAGCCTCATCTTTTTAATGATCAACAAGGTGACCTGTTCTACCCATAGCATTATTTTGATTATCACATGTATAGGGATTTCTAGGACTTTGCCTTGGTGTGATGAGTATTGAGCCTTTAGGGGATGATCTTTGTTTAGGTATAGGGATTTTCAGCCAACTCCCCTTTAGGTTGGAGATATATGCTTAATTAGTTCATGGCTTCCTTTGTCAAAGAGGCTTAGTATTGGATTCATCTAATCCCTTGGCTACCTCATAGCTCTATCAGATTTCTCAATATTTAACAACTTTGTTACTATTTGTTTATTTCATGCTTGCAATATCTCCCACTTGATGATGGTTGTAAATATAATTTTTGTTTAATTTGTTTTGGTGGGCCTTAGGCTGATTTTGGCTATAAAACTTTTTATTTCTTTTTGGTTAATAGTTAATGCATTTTGAGTTTCTACTTAAAAAGAAAACTTTCTTGGACATTTTTTATTATTTAAAACTAACCTTTACCTAGCACATCTCAATTAGCTAATGAAATGTAATGTTATTTATTCTCTTTCCAAATCTTAAAAATCTAATGTAACTAGTACAATTCTTTTCACTTTGCAAAATACATGTTTTTACATTGCACTCATTTGATCGTAAAATTTTATGATTTTTTTTATTATATCACTAATCTCTCTTGTATTTAGAGTTTTATTCCATGATGAAATTGAAACAAACATAAATCTAGGTGGCTACAATTTGGTCATGAACTTTTACTATTCTTTTTTAATTATATCACTAATCTCTCTTGTACTTAGGTTTTTATTCCGCGGTGAGGTTGAAACAAAATTAAATCTATAATTTATTTCAGCTAGTCTAGGATGACTAAAACGCTAGAGGAATTTTACCCTTAACATGGAATCTTTCAACCCATACTTCAATATTGCTTGAGAATGACCATACATGAAACTTATTAAACCTCTTTTCAAAAGGCTCAAGTATGCAAGATGGGCCACGTAGGGCTCTTGCAAGAAGCATGAAGGCCACTTTAGGCTTAAATCTTTCGTCCAATCATGATCTCTGAAAGTGCCCGGTTGACTGATTATGTATTTTAACGCCGAACGCCAACTGCCCGGCACTTTGAGTTATCCTCCACGGCTGTGGATGTGACAAGGCGAGAAAAAAGCAGCGAAAAGGTTGGACCATTGATTCCAGATCAAATTCCACCATGAACAAATGCTCAAACAATGTTCAAAAATGGGCGTTGAACGATTGCGCACCTTATAAGTGTAGGCTGGTAAGCAGACAACGTTGCTGCGCACTTTACGATGAATTTTATGTTTCAATGATTTTGAATCCAGGAAGTTTACTTTTCCGCGATGTCCTTTAAGACGGGAGCAAACAGTTATTATCATTCTTCACATGATAACTTAATGATTTTAGGTCTGGCATTTTCGTTGTAAGATTTCTTATGTTTTGAGGCTTTTGCTTTAATGATTTTACGTCATGCAATTTCACGTTTCATCGAGTTTTCGGATCGCCAGATTTCTTGGTTTGAGATAGGTGAGCACCTTTCTTCCTGGTTGCTTTTTACGATAAACTTCACATTTCAATGATTTCTTCAGGGATAACATGTTTACTTTGATGACTTCTGTAATTTTTTGTTTAGACTGCATAATCAGTTTCTTTTCTTTATTCTTTGTGTGGTTCGGTTTCGAGTAAGCAACTTGCGACTTGTTTGTTGCTTTTTATAAACACTTTGCGCATCTATGGTTTTAGGAAAAGCAATTAACGGTTGAACGACTCTGTAATATGCTGTTTAAATTTTAAAATGGAACATCTTGTACATGTCTATCAACTTCAAAATCATGTTGGACATTATTGTTGGAACATACATATCTAAGACATATCGTCAATACAGTGCTTTTCTAAAGCAAACAATTCTGTAATTTATTATATGATACGGCTCAAGCTCACTCAATAGGACCAGAACTTTAACATTTACTAAGTTCATAACAATGTTTGCAAATGTCCTTGGCATGACTTCCTTTCATGGTGTTGTATTATTTAAATCGTTTATTTAATTTTTGCTTCGTTTTGCCTATACGTAAATAATGCAAGAATACAGTAATCTGGCAGGAACGAATTTTTTGCGAGCTTTTTGATGATCTTTATGAGTTACTTGTTCGGTTGCACTTGTTTATGATCTTGCACGACGAATTTAGATTATTTTTTTTCAGAAGTTTTTCCATCACAACAAAAAAAAGTTTAAATAAATGATTTAATTTTTGCGACTTATTCATTTGCTTTCTATGGGTCTATTTGTTGCGACAACTTCTGTCTTTGATGTTTATTCCTTTTTTGGGGTTCAAGCTCAGGAACCTCAGCTACGTAATTTAATTTGTCTTTGTTGTTTGCACTGAACCTTGGATTTTAATAAACTTCTTCGATATATAAATCTCCAAATCCGGTATATCAGATATTTGAATTTGTCTTTAAAAGAATTCGCGAGCTCTATAATTTTTAAAGGGTTATTCTCTTACACTAACATTTTAATATTTTCAGTTATCGCTTTGGGATAACTTTAATCCTATTTTTATTTTTATTTATTGTATTGCAAGATTTGAGGTGGATCAATTATCCTTTTGCTTCTGCTCATTAGTTTCAAGAAGCAATTTAGATGAGGATATTTATATTTTGTGGACATTTAGTTCCAGCAACAAACTCCATTGCTGATTCGCAAAACATATTCAAGAATTACTAATTCCATTCCATGCTACGGCTTCGAATTGTTAACAATCTCACAAAGCTTGGCAATGTTGTTGATCAGCCAATGCCCGAGTAATGGAATGTCGATCAGCCAATTGAATGTTGGAGGTATGTAGGCTGCTATAGGCCTGCAGGGGACCACCGGCACAGGTCAGAATTGTACGGGTTTTGTACTACCGCGTGGCGAATGGGCCTGTTGATCATGGATGCCTTGTTGCACTTTGTCATTTTCATCTTTCTCATCTTAAAGGAATCTTGGTCGGCTGCTTTCCCTGCTTCCTCCTTGACAACAATTCAGTTTTCTGAATTAGATTACGCGTTTCTGAGTTTATCACGCTGCTCGCTTTGTCCCTGTCTCTCAATTTATCCATGATATCCGAAATCGACAAATTTTCTGACTTGCATACCTATTGTTTTCTTCAGCAGTTCATGCTTTGTTGAAATACTTCCGACCGTTGATGTTCGACTGTACATTGCAGTGCTTTTATTGATATTATAGCTTTTCTATTTCGATAGCATTCCAACAACCGTGCTTTGGTACTGAGTATAGCACTCCGAAGCTTCAATTGAGAGAAGACATTGATGATTGAACAAACATCCTATTGATTAGTTTGACAACAGCGTGCGAATTTTCTTAGAAGTTTTGGTTTCTGGATTCTTGTATTTCTGAGCTGATAAATTTCGGTAGACCTTTTGCAGGTGAAACGGATTATATAATCGTGGGCTTTTGCGCAAAAGAAACCCCTTCTGCTGATGCCAAGAGCATCTCCAACTGCAACGGCGAATGCGGGGAGCCGGATGGAATTTGGAACCCGCGTGGACGCTGACTGCATCTCTGAGACACAGGATGCTGCATGCCTTGTGTCGTTTGAAGCAGCACGGCCGGCATGATGTTTTGGTGCAGATTTGGATGCCTCAATGCTTGAAGGCAAGTCCGTCCCGACGACCTCAGAGCTGCCTTTTGCTCTGGATGAAGCGCAAATTCTAACATTCTTTAAACACACAAGTATGTTTTGGAAGCGATCTAGAAGATTGACAATCTTGTAATGTTTCGCTTTCAAATTTTGAAGTTTTCTGTTGTGTTTTGCTTGAATAGATGAGCGGTGTTACAGGAGCATCAAGTTAATTCGAAATAATGAGATTTTTGTTATATAGTTCCTGGGTTGGGGCGATTTTATCATGGGTGTTGGAAGTTCGAACGTTAAGCTAGCAAATTTGAATTTTTTATTTGTACTGCGAGATCCTTCATGGACTTGCTGAAAAACGGATCTTGGAAGTTCTAAGGTATCTCATGTCATGTTAATAAATTTGAAAGTGATAAAAGTTGGTTGCTGCAGGTTTCTACCACATATGTATTCTCTCCTGAATCCTGCCGTGGAGTCTCTGCAGGGCTTCCTGGCAGGGTGTTCATCAGAGGCATGTCTGAATGTGCTCCATATATTCAGTTTTACAAAGGCAGCGTGTTTTTAAGTACAGGGGATGCTCATACTTACAATGTTCAAGGAACGTTTGGCCTGCATGTATTTGATGCAAAGGAAAGTTAGTGTGTGGCAGTTGCCGAATTCGTTACTACGACAAAGAAGGATGACTTAAGCTTTTTGATTGAACATGTATGTCAGGCTTTAAAGTGTGCTAATTTGATAGACTGGAATCTCTTTTGCTAGCTATTCGTTTGCTAGGGAGTGGAATAGATAGATCAACTTGTTTATTTTTCCCCGTATGTTTAAATTTATATTTAATCTGAAGTACTATTTTAAACTGAAACTAAAATTTTATTATCTATATAGTTCTTGGTAATATTTTTGGGATGTGACCTAGGGTTACCAAGCCAAGATCTGTACCACTAGGCTAAAACCTCATTGTTTTCGAAAACATTTTGAATAAATTAACCAAATTTGTAAGTGCAATATCCTACTTATGTCTAATTTGCACACATGCACAACATAAGAACGCTCATTTGATTTCAACTACTAAGGTTTTTTGAACCTCATGCTTTCCCATTGGATTTGTTACTTTAATTTGTTTTTTCTTCTCAAAAATGGTGTCCACTATGTTAAAAAGGACTAAAGAAATTGATCGTAAATTGTGTCAACATAAGGCATCGATATAGGAAAAAATTAGAATAGACCGTAGCCGTTTTGTTAACACAAGTGCTGAACGTGTCCATAACCATTTAGCCATTCTTATTTTTGACGTGAATTATGGTGTTTCAGACAGTAAACTTGAGCACAAGGGAGTTATCGAGTCATCCGAGCTCTCAGGTAGAATCTGGAGTATCTGAATAACCTTTAGATTTTGTCCATATGCTTGTTTGAAATTGTTATAGCATAGACAATTATATTCCTTCGTTTTTCATGGCACTAGATGGAGTCATCTTAACGGCTTGCTGCTCTAACTGAAATACTAAAATTTTTGAATCTTAAGCTGTACATATATATAGATTGCCATTATCCCAAACTTGGATACTGTGCAAGCATCCTTCTCTTGCTTACGATGAGAATTCAAACATAAGCTATCATAAAGCCTCCATTGTAAAAAAAAAAAAAAGAAAGGTCATGAGTATCAATATAAGCTATCATCTTCAAATATTTTTCTTATGACTTTTTTTATCTTCCTTTTGGCAGTTTCCTGGAACTGTGATATGCCAACTTTTTTGAGAGACTCATTATATGATATTCTTTGAACATGACCAAACCATCTAAAATGCTATTCCTGTAGCTTATTTGAAATGAAGTTACTCCAACTTTTTTATAATGTTTGTATTGTGCAGTTAATATCTTTTGGCAACATTTAGCATCTAATTAAGCATTTGCATTTTTGCTACATTGATTTGTTATTTGTATTGCTTTTTTATGGCCCAACAATTAGGATAATATAAAATAGCAAGCCTGTTCATTATCCTGTAATTTTTTTTTAGTTTTATTGGGATACTTTTATTATATAAAATGCCACTAGCCTATCTTTATTTTGACCAACCTACATCAATTGTATTTCATACATCATTATCAATTTCATTATCTAATTGAAACATTGGTCCTAGGTAATGAAGCTGGTTACTATAATAGAATTTTAGCCTTAAATTGTTATTTCTATTTCATTACTATTTATACTTTCACTGAAATTACATCCCATGTATGCTGGCTTTCTTCAACTAATTTTTAAGTCTTTTGATTCTAGTGTTCATCTCCACTTTTTTATTTTAAAAGTAATATTTGCTCAAAATGTATCGACCAACACAAGTATGTACCAAGATATAAGTTTCATAATTAATAAATAATCCTTTTGCCTATAAAAAAGGTAAAAAAGAACTTTCAAACTATCTTTATCTGCCCTTTTGTACTCATGAAGTTGTTGCTGTATATGACATTATTTTGTAAGATAATGCAGTTACTGCATTGTCCTCAAGGAAAGATAGGCGTACAGTAATATCTATATTGTTTTCTTTTTCATAATTGAAGATGGGGCTGTCCTGTCTAGGAAGTGTCGAGAAATACTACTTTTAAATTTGAAATCGTTTACGGTGTTCATTTTTGGTCCTTAGATTATGCTTTTTACAGTGCAAGGTGCACAATTTGATGAATTTGAAGTATGATAAATAAATTCAATCATTAAAAAATGACAAAGACAATGAATTCAATAACAAATCATTAGTTTACTTTGAATGTGAACTTTTCAAATTAGAAGGGTTACTGGATTACTTTACTTTGTTAATTCCATTTGTGGGAACATTACAACTATGCACCATTGACATAGAAGCTTTTTTGTGATGACTGGAACTACAGATTTCTTGATGAAGCTTGGGTAGGCTAAATAACATGGACAAGTTTGATAAAAGTTGGAATGTTTGTGATGATTTGATCAATGCTTTAGTAAGCTTACCAAACTAAACCGACACAGGAAAATAAAGCCTTTTGCTGGGTTTTCAAGTGCATTTTCTTAAGAAAGCGCTAGTCAGAGGATCATAGACATTCATGATGACCAAATTATGAGGCTGTCTATCATTTGATTTTCTGACTATTAATACCTTAGTTAAGGACATTGTGGTTGGTAATTGATTGATATTCTTCAAACTTTGACCAAGAATATTGGCATTGGTATGTGCAAAGCTGTATATGAAATCTCTTAATTATTTTCAATGAATTAACAAGCCCATAGAAGCGTTGTTGAGGTTAGAGTGAAGTCACTTTCACATATCAAAGAAAGTAAAGATCAATATGCATTACTGATGAGCGATTGCAGCTCGAGGGTACACTAAATTAGATGTAGTATTCTAATATGCTAGGGATTCTCCTTAATTTTCTATATTGATTATCCTTTCTAGTTGATTACCTTGAATTGCTGCCTTCAATGTCTGAAAGAAGCTGGTATGTTGTTGATATCATGGGATATTTGAATTTAGTGAATAACATTATGAACTGCACAGAGAGCACACTTACTAACTGAGACATATTAGTAAACAGGCCAAAGATGTCAAGAAATTTCATGCAAAGGACAACTTCTTGTGGTTATTGTTATTTGTAATGTTTTCTTTCTGTTTTAGAAGGATTGATTTGATTAAGAGTTGTAAAATGAAAATATTCGTGACTTCTAACATGGTTTTATTGTTCATTGTAGTGTTTAATCATGTTTGTTAGTCAAAGTTGCCAACACTTATTTATTATTCTATTTAACAGTTAATTACCTGTTATTTCATATGTTATAAAACAGAGCAATGACAGAACTCAGCAGAGAGCAAGGAAGCGAGCCATAAATGTGAAGATGAAAAATTATCGTATTTTGCAGCAGCACTTTAGTGGAAGCTTGAAAGATGCAGCAAAACACATTGGAGGTGCAGTATATTAAATGATGGTTTTTATCATTTTGAATTAGGTCCTTGTTTTTAAGCTTTTTGTTTAATCATCTAAAGAATTTTTTGAAATGAATTTATCGTATGACTGGCATATTATTCAAGCTCTTAGATAATGGAGTATCTATATTTGAGCACTATTTCAATAACATGAAATCTCACAGGTTTTTCTGCTTCAATCTGTGGTCTTGTCATTATGAAGGATGTAACTGGCTAGCTACAATAGATCTTGTTATTAGATCATGAAAAGTATGGACACAAAAAATACATGTTAGCACTCAGGAACCTGGCCTCCAAAATCAAATAAATTAAATTCAATATCATATTGTGAAGCCTTATTCCATCTATTTGGCTTAGGCTTTTAATTAGTGAGTTGATTATTTTTTTGATGGTCATGTACCTGCCTGACCATCTTTTAGTTGGTGGTTTTTGATCTCAGGAGTCAATATGACTAAGATTAAGTGGCTAATTTAAAAGTAGAATACCCTGCTAGATCCTTGCAGTCACTTGTTTAGATGGATGGAAAGGTCAACATTGATGTGTCAATCAAAATTGAAGTAGGATGGATGAAATGATGAGAAGCTAGTGGTATGCTTTGTGATAGAAGAATCCTCATTAGGTTGAACAGAAAGTTTTACATAACTACTATTGGAATTGTGATCCTTTATGGTTGTGGAATGTTGGCCTATTAAAGAGCATCAGGTTCAATGCATACATGTGGTAGAGATGTGAATGCTATTGAGGATGTTGAAAGATCTGAATCAACAACTCTCTTATTAGGGGAAGTTTGCGAGTAGCACCCATAGATGAGAAGATTAAAGAAAGTTGTCTTAGATAGTTTGATCATGTGCTAGAAAACCAAAGAAGGCACTTGTTAGAAAAGGTATCCTTTATAAAGTTAGGAAATAACAAAAAGGTAGACCTAAATATACATGATTTTCAAGCATAAAGAAAGATATCTAAGACTTTGGTTTTAATACTTATTTGACTTTTAATAGAAATGAATGATGTAAAGGAATTCTTATAGCTGACCCCATTTAGTTCAGACAAGGCTAAGATGATGAAGAATATGGCTCTAATACCAAATCCTAAACCAGCATCTTAGAACATAGAGACTAAAGCCTTGGGAATAGTTTCAGTTGGTAAAGCCAACGGATTGATATGAAGATTATATAAGTAGAATGCATATTTGTATGAATGACAGAAAATAAAATATTTCTGAATACACACACATATACATTATACATATCTTAAAACTTTAAATAAAGCTGAAACAACAACAACAATAATAATGAACAGCCAAACTAAAGAAAGATAAAGTACCAAAATTGGAAATAATAATAGCTTAACTAAAGCCAAATAAAATATTTAAACTAACAAACCATTCATTAGAGAATATCTAGAAAGTAGCTCTCCACACACATACACACTCATTCAAACTCAAACTTAATATTAAAATAAAGACAAGCTTTGAAACTTAGCTTTTTTATGGAGCCCTAATATTATTTGCCAAGTCTATCGCCCTTTGATAGATTTTTTCAATCTATATTTGCAGAAGATAAACAACTTTAACCAAATCCAGACATTTGGGTTTTTCTGGATTAAGTGATTCTTAATAAAAAAAATACTTTGTTCAAATAAGTTTTTACATTAAGATCCTCTTTTTTAACAAGAAGGGATCTAAATTCATTAATGAAAGAACAAATTAGAAAGTGATGGAGATGTAGCGCAATAAAGGGTTGATTTGGGAAGCACTACAGTTCTACTCATAGTAGTCAAATCAACTTTTGTCAAAAAAACGAGAATGACAAAGTTTCAGGAACTTTTGGCTCACTAGCCTGCTCTCATTTTGCTTCTCCTCTGCTAGCATCCACTCTTCATAGTCCTAGTCCTTTGCCTTTTGAAGGCTTGTTCTTCTTGAGACTTCTGGGCTGTTGGTTTCCTTCATCCTACAACACTTGGTATTTCCTACCTGCAATGAAGCTAATACAGTATCAGTGTTCTTTAAAACAAATTAAAAAGAGCAGTTACTCTGAAAACAGTAAAGTGACTATTATTAAATAACATATGAGAATAATTGATGTAATTAATAGTAGGCCTTCTACTGATTAGTGGGACTACCATAGATTCCCTGTACTTTTCTTTGAAATAATACCAATGGAAAGAAATTTGTATGTTCATATAGTTTATTATGTGATACATGTAGACATTAGAAGCAATGAGTAGATCCAAAAACATGTTAATGTACTCGCCTTTTATTGTTTACCTTGTTAAAGCAAAGGTAGTGGATGTACGGAGATGCTATGATTTATACATTGGAAGAGAGCAAAACCAAAAACAAATAGAATGTCATTTTGTACATACAAATTGTGACGCTCTTCACACACACTTAGGAGACTGAACAAAATACAAAATGCTGAAAAAATCTTTCTTTACACAATAACTGCTTAAATAGCCAGCTCTGTTTCATGACTATTTGGATTGAAAATAAATAATTTTATAAGGCAAAGTTAACTGTCAAAGCAAAAAAAATTCTTCTTCCAAAACGTGTATTTTTATATCCCATACTACATTAACTTCACTGCAGGTAGAAATTACCAAAAGTGTTGCAGGATGGAGGTAGCAATGAAAAGACCACTGGAAACCAACAACCAATAGTCAACCAAGAGTCTCAAGGAGAACCAAACTTCAAAGATAAATGACTTGGGGTTATAGAGGGTGGATGCCTGTAGAGGGAGGGGATGGAGGTACCAATGTAAAGACCAATAGAAACCAACAAGCAATAGTCAACCAAGAGTCTCAAGGAGAACCAAACTTCAAAAGATAAATGACTTGGGGTTATGGATGGTGGATGCTAGTAGAGGGAGGGGATGGAGGTACCAATAAAAAGACCAGTAGAAACCACCAAGCAATAGTCAACCAAGAGTCTCAAGGAGAACCAAACTTCAAAAGATAAATGACTTGGGGTTATGGATGGTGGATGCTAGTAGAGGGAGGGGATGGAGGGGATGGAGGTACCAATGAATAGACCACTAGAAACCAACAAGCAATAGTCAACCAAGAGTCTCAAGGAGAACCAAACTTCAAAAGATAAATGACTTGAGGTTATGGACAGTGGATGCTAGTAGAGGGAGAAGCAGAATGGGTAGTTCCTATGTTTCACAATTCCAAACTTAAATCTTTGTCATTCTCATTTTCTGTAAGAAAGGTTGATTCAACTACCATGAACAGTACTGTACTGCTAATCAACCCTTTATTCCACTAGATTCCCATCACTTCTATTCTCTTATTGATGAATTTATATTCCTTTTTGTTGAAGAAAAGGATCTTAGTGTGAAAACTTATTTGAATGAAGTTTTTTTTTCTTCAAGAATTACTTGATCCTGAGAAATCCAAACATCTAGATTTGTTCAAAGATGTTTATTTTCTAGAAGTCTGGATTGGAAAAATCTATCAATGGGTGGTGAACTTGACATAATATTAGGGCTTCATTAAGTTTCAAAGTTTATTTTTATTTCAATATTTAATTTGAGTTTGAATGAGGGTGTATGTCGATAAGATGGTAAGAGAGAGTTTTTAATATATTATTTGATAAATGGTTTGCCAATTCAAATATTTTATTTGGATTTAATTAAGTTTTTAATTCTCTTCTATTTTTCCACATTTTTGTTTTGATAATTTATTGCTATTTACTATTTTATAAATTTTCAATATATATATTCGTAAATATTTTATTTGCTATCATTGATACAAATATTTGTTCCACTTATCTGATTTTTGTATCAGTTAATTTACCAATTGAGATTATTTCTGGTTTCCATACCCATGGGAGATGCCTTAGGCTTTAGTCTCCTTAAACATGTTTCTAAGGTGTTGCTTTAAGATTTCGTATTAGGCTAAATTTATGCATTAACACATGCCGGATCCTCTTCCATTTTATATGTGCATGTTTTATTTGTAAGCCATACAATTGTTTTCATGCTTCAAGCTGTCTGAATCCAGAGCTTTCAGTGTTCATTTCCTGATTGCTGTTATGCATTGGTGGAAGGTAGGATAAGGATGAGCTTCTCTGTCACTTTTTAAAGTTTACATTAAGGATGTGCTAGATTTTGGTGGTGGTGAAAATATTTATTTATAGTGGGTTGATGAAAACACTAAACTTTTTCCTCTTTAAAATAAAATGCAACTACTGTAATACCAAGCATCAATTAATGGATAATGAGACATTGGAATCAGATCATTGCTCAACATAGATATGTTTACATTTTATATTAGTCATTTTTAATCTCATAAATGTAATATGTATCACAATGATGGAAAATCATTTATCAGTGTGCATTGAGCTGAAAGTAAATTTTCTTCAACACACATTTATGCGTTGTGTTTCAGTATTTATTATCTGAAACAGACAGTTTAATGGATAAATAAATGCATCAATCTTTAGAAATCTGTTTTTTTATCACTCAGTACTGAACTTATTCTGGTTTTATTTTAGATGAATTACCTAGAGATTCAGTTATTTTCAGTAATATAATCCACACAAATAATAGTATTTTGCTGGGAATTGTGCTAATCAAAAAAGGTCATAAATTGTACTGGTAGGACAGTTGAAAGCATTAAAGTAGCTTCTAGTGTTTTGCTAGACTCTGGATACATGTCTAAACAGATTATAAATTGTGGGAAATATACAATTAATTAATATCCTTCAAGATAATGATAATTTTGGATAGGTGATAAAATGATTCTCTTTTTTTCTCTGTCTGTTGATGCGTTGTAATGGTCACTGGCCAAATTTGAAAATTTACTATTTCATGAATATTATTCCAAGGTGTAGAAAATTAATGCTATTCCAAAAGCTTTTACTTTGGCCATAGTATTTCTACAAGTCATCCTGGTAGTTTGGAAGTAACTGTGCTTTGTATCTATTGGTTTTTATAATTTGATTCCATGTGCCCCACCACATTGAAAAGGATATGTCATCAACATGGTATCACAAGATGGCCAGCTCGGGAGCTAAACAAGGTGAAACGGTAATTGAAAAAGCTTCAAGGTATGATAAATTCTGTAGGTGGTGTTGGCAGGACTTTAACATTGAATGCTGCTATATGCGATGCTATGACAGAGTCAGCTGTGGTTCCATCTATTTACGACGAATGGGGATTTTCTCTCATTGACTCATCAAAGCCAGCTGAGACTGAAGCCTTGGCTAGAAATCAAACTATTGGTTTTTTTAGGATTTCCTCTTGGTTCTAAACAAGCAACAGAGATGCCCGCTATTATTTCAGAGAAGCTTTTAATTGTTCAAAAGGAGTCAGTGCCATCTCATGGTAAATTAATTGCAATGAGCGTTAAAGAGGAACCAGAATATTCCTTTGTTATAGTAGATGGTTCAGTTATCAACAAAGCATTTTTAATTAGTTCAGGATCAAGGATAATACAGGAAGATCCTTCTTTGAGCAGAGAAACAAGCAAAATTTTGACATATTATATATTTGGTTATGATGGCCAACATGTACTCAATGACAAGACAGATGGTTCCATTTCCATGGAAGCAACCTATGAACGTCTACCTGAAATAAAAAGAGCATCTGACCAGAGAAATCTTCTACAGGTTATTACCCCAGGCTTAACCATGATGGCTTAACATCATTTTTGTATACTGATTCTGCATCAGATCTGATGAGTCCTAATGGTGATTTTGATCAAGTATTTTGCCAAAATGTTACAGAGGCTAATGCAAGTGTGCAAACAATGTACAGAAATTACAAGGTCAATTTGAAATGCCCCTTAATTTAGATTTTTCTGGATAATCTAATGAACTTAAGATTTGCCGTGGAACATGGGACATTCCAGTTAAAATATCTTGATGATGAAGATGATGGGGTTCTTTTAGCTAGTAATGTTAATGTACAAGATTGCCTTGAAATTATGAGCTCCTGTTAAAGGCTTGTTGTGAACCTTGTACTGCAGGACTTGGTATCTTATCTGGTAGTGATAGGCCCTGTTCAATCTTTATTTTTTCAGGTGGACCTCTCATATATAATATATTTCATTTCTTTAAAATACAATTTAGTGAAAGCTAATTCAGTAAGCTCACAGTTTTAGGTACTTTTTAAAGATGTTTGCAATTCAATAGTTTGGGCTAGACATGAGCAGCTGAATAACTGTCTTGCCTTTTGTCCCAAATGTATGGCAATGAAAGATGCATCAACCAAAGCTTAAAGGAACTGTTTCAATATTTTCATTTCATAGATGCTATTATTAATTCAATAATTCAAGGCTTAAGCTTATCTGTACATATTAATATTCACATTTTGCATCCAAAGCTTTGGAGATTTTTTCTATGAAGTGTAGAACACATGATTCTTAACGGTATTAAACAATTTTTGCAAGCATTTTTCCAATAATATCTTAAACATTGCTATGTTTATAGATTTACTCTCTCAGAATCCCAAAACAGTTAATTCATTTCTGAAACTCATGGAGGCTCACCAGCTTGGCTTTTGTAAGTTGAATGGAATAACAATGGAGACCATGAACCCAGGCTGAAGTAGAATTTGCCTACTGTGCTTGTCTGGAAAACCAAGGAGTGAGTATTTAAACGTTCACTCTTTCACGTTGTATTGCTTTTAAATGCTTTAATCTTTCTTTTTCTCAGGGTGAATCATTTAGAAAGTAGGTAGTAACGTTAGAGACAACAAGCTCATACTTACTACACTTGCTATGAAGACACTTATTTACAGGTTACCGTAGACATGGTTTTAAGGTCCTCAGATCCATCATGCTGCAGTATAAATAGGTGAGGCTAACGTTTTCTGCAGCTTTAAAGGTTTGATTTCTATGTACAATTTGAGATTCTAGTTTGTTATTTCCTTTAATACTCCATATTTGGTGGAATGTGCATATGAAAAGAATCTAGATACCAAGAAATACTACATTAAGGTGCTATCTCATTGAAGAAAACATAGGAGAGAGAGCAATGGCTGATTTCATCTCCATGTCCTTAGTGACTTGTAAGGTAACCTTTATGAGTTGCCATCATTATTATTTTTACTACCGTATTTAGAAATTGTTTTTTTTTAAAACGAAACTACGTATCAAATATAATTGTTCTGTGCTATTATCACTAAAGAAATTACATGTTAAATCTAAAGCCTTTGTTTTTACCTGTCTTACATTAAATATTCTTAATGAGTTTAGTTTAATAAAGTTTGCATAATTCTGGTATATCAACAGTGGTTCATTGTCACATAACCTATGCACTCTGGAATCCAAGCCATACCTATAACCAACAAGTTACACACACCTTAATATTTGGTTGTATTTCCTACCCTATAAGTGAGTAGGTTTGGGGAACACTTTATCACTGCAACCTGGAAACCTTGATGATAATATTATTGGTTAGGGAGCAGATGATTCTCGTGTTTACTAGATTACTTATCTTGGATTTTATTACTTAATTAACCTTTTATCCATTCTAACTTTTTTAAATCCATGCAATGTCTTAGCGATCTTTTCTTTCTTGGTAGGCTTGCTTTGTGATATTGTTCTAATGAATACCTCCATGCTGATGATTACAAGGCACCTCAATTTGCGCATTCGACCTTGGCAGGAATTTACTTTATAACTGGATTAGGTGATATCATTACAACAGGTTGCTTTCTACGCAGGCTACCTTTATGTACAAGGGACTAATATACAGTAGGCTTGTACATTTAGATTTCTTTTAATAATAAATCTTGAAAATGTTAATAAAATTAAATAATTTTGGTAACAAAACATGTGACATGTACATGTAATGTTTTTAGTCAGCTTATTATAGTTTATAGTTGTAGAAATGTGAAAAAGAAAAAAATGAAATTAAAAGTGAAATCTTTAAGATTTTCATAGGTCTCAACATGGACAATGTTAACAACAACTACTTAGTATTATTATTAAGTTTACTGGGTAATGTGAGATTAACTTATGATAATATACAAGAGCATTGACAAATCTTAAAACCAAGGAAAATCTAAATCTAAAAAGTTATAATGACTGTGTCATAATAGGAAAGTCTTACATCAAGTTGGGCTGTTGCTTGGTTGTACCTTGCTACTTAAGTTTGTCCTTATTTTCAATACCAAAACATCCATCCCTAATGAATAAAAGTAGTACATAAGAGATTATTATATCAGGTTTTAAAAATCAGATATCTAGATTTTGGTAGGAGTTTAATTGCGATAGATTAGCAAGTGATTTTATTAGATAGTCTTTAAAGTCTTTATTTGGTTCCTTAAGATTATAAAGATTTAATTCTGCATATTAAGTTAGTGCATTTGTATCTTGAGATTATTTAAAAATGTGATAAGTGAAATTGAAATGGTATTGATATTTTATTACGTCCAAAGGATTTGTCATATCAATGTAATACTTTTAGAGGACTTGAAATGTGTCTAATAATCATGAACATATGTAAGTTATTATCCTAATAATGATAGAATATGTTAAATAATTCATACAAAGTGATGTAAATAGTGTGATATGTGTCCTCTTGTGGACCATCATCTAAACCTTCCATTTGATGTTTTATCTTATGTTTTAAAGTTTGCTTTATGTTGAGTCCCTTAAGTTTAAGTCATGTTATGTTTAGGAGTTAGCTTTATGCTTTATGTAATGTGAGTAGATTTCCACTTTTGGAATGGAGCGATTGATCATTCACATAAACCTCATGCCATTGAGGCAACCCTAGGAACCAAAAACTATAAAAAAGACTCTTTCTCTTCTTTGTAAACTTGATGAGAGCCATTTTCATTGTATGTTGGTGGTTCCCTAAGCTTTTGTGTGTTTTTCTCTTTCTTGTTCTTGCATTCTTGCAGCAAATTATTCTCGTAATGGAGTAAAGATCCTTACAAATCCTCTCACAAAGCTTGTTACTCCTTATTACTAAATGCAAATCAAATTGACGTCTAGTGATAAAACTTAATTCTAAAAGGTAGCCTCACATTTAAGACCCATTTTGCCTTAGTCCCTTGTCATCTCAAATCCTTGTCCAAAGCCTTTTGATGTGCTACCTAAACACAAAATTTTACCTGCAATATTCCATGTTGAACACTCCAATAGGATATGTCATTAATATAACATACACAACATACGCATATACCTAATTTTTTTATAGAACATTTTCCCACCTTTAATTTTTACTATAACATGATGAGATCCCATTTTTACTCTAGCAATCAATGTTCACATTTGTATACATCAACGAGGTTCTCTCTTTAGTACTTTTCAAAAATCCATTAGACAAGGCTTCTTGTTAGCCCCATAGTTGTTCATTATTGCAGCCTTATACTTGACCATTTTTGCATGAAGTCTCTTGCCAACTTCTTCATGGCATTTGGGTTTTGTATTGTTCTTTTAAATTCATCATGAATTAGTATGCTAATGAAACTGAAACGGAGGTTTTATTATATCCAAAGATTTACAAAATCTATTGGATAGGCCCTACATTTGTATCATGAAAGTTAAATATCAACTCAACAAAGTGGTCAAATAATACTAAATGTAACCAGAAAAGATCGTATAGACCTTTCACTACAATATTATATTGAAACTACAACTGAAGATTTTATCATGTTTATATACCAAAAAAGACCTCTTGGATAGATAGTACATTCATCACATGGAAAATAAAAATAGATTCAACAAAGTGGCAAGCATCTCTGCATGTAACAAAAATAGATTTACAAACTTTTTGTTGCAAGCATATACTTTTGATGAAGATGTTCAGTCAAAGAACAATTTAGAAAAACATGCTCCTCATACTCAAGAGCTCGACTAACATAACCTATATGTGTGATCATCCTCGAGAGCTCCTAACTACCATATTTTTATTTCAAATGTTTAGTCTTAGGGCAACTTAGAAAAACGTGATACTCATGTTTAAGATCTCTTAAACTACATAACCTACATATGTGTTCTTCTATAAGAAGTTGCATCCATCTTCCATTTTCTATCCTAAGATGTTAACTCAAACGAAGCTTATTAATGAAAGTGCAATATCTCTTTGGGAGTACAACTAATAGATAGTGAACTTCTGAGTTTAACTGATTACCTCTTTTGCATTCCAAATTAAATTTTTTCTTACCCTCTAGATTTGACCATAGCTTTAGTAGAACCCATTGCTGAACCAACTTATGAATGTGCTTTGTATCTCCTCCAAGGAAATATCCTAAGTTTTCAACCATTGTATCTTTTGGAAATACCATCCTTACTCTTTTGTGTCTTTAAAAACTACTTTAGAAAATTTTATTTGTTTTGTTTTGCCACTTTTTGAGTACAAGCAATAAACTAACAAATAGGTTTTGCTTCTAGAGGAAGTAGATTACAGTCTAATGAAAGCATGAAATAGGGTGTTTGTACTTTGACCTTTAATTCATCAAGTAAAACTATCTTTTGTATTTTTCAAAGGCCTTCCAATTTTTAGTACTAAGGCCTTGTCTCCAAACTTTGCATCTATATGACCCAATAGAATAAATGATTGTTTGAAAAATTTGTTTTTAAACCTTCCAAGCCCAAACTCCTAATGACTTACATGTGTTTTTAATTGTATAAACAACTTTTATTCCTCAATGCTATTCTGTCCTTAAATTATACTGTGTTTTTCATGTGCCATATCATCATCTTAATTATCCCTGTGTTGTTCATGTGCCATATCATCATCTTAATTATCCCTGTGTTGACTTACAATCTAGAAGAATACAAAGTTTTGCTAACATGTGCAGCATATTAAATATACCTTTCTCAGAAGTAGATATTAAAGCAGGCATCATGTGCATAGAGAAATAGGTTCACTGCTGGATAATGATTTTTTTTAACATTGTACATCTAATCATGCAACTCATCAATGACTGGACGAAAGAGAATTGGAATAAAATTAGTTTGTAATGCTATGTCACTTGATATCTTGTTTTGTTATAAAACTTATTCTATTATTGCAAAACTTGAAAAACTGGAGCATGTGTTCCTTTGGTCTCATAGTGCATTCAAATCTTTCCATTCCCTAAATTAGAAAAGTATTTGTAAGTGTACAAAGGTTGGGAGGTATTTGTGTGGCTAGGATCACATTAATACAGCTCTGCCGGGCAAGTTGATATAACAATTATATACTCCAGGCAAACCCCGGGCCTAAATTATGAGCGTGAAATTTCTCTATGGGAATTTTTCATTTTATGATGCTCCTTCTGTTATATGCGCTAGCCGGATTTCGTGAAACTTTCAGGTTTTAAAATATTAGTTTGAGAAATACCTCAGGATCCATGGGCAATTGAACGATTTAGAAAGCGACCCTATGAAAAGAGTTGCATCAATTTAATGATACCAAAATGATAATTGTAAATACATGTGGTGGCGCTTATAGACCCAACGCTATCATCAATTTGTCTTTTCAAAATGTTTGCATTATAAATTACATGTTATAAAGTTATTAAAGGAGGCATGGATATGTGTGGATGAGATTTGGTGCGTATTCAGAAATTCAAAGTCACTGCTTGTTCCAACGTAAATATGTGCGCGATTTTGGGCTGCGATGGATGTTATAATTGACATTAACATTTGGACATACAGCACCCTTGAAGATTATATGTGCTTTTGGCCAACAAAAGGAAAATGGAAACGCAGAAAAATTAAAGCTTTGTTTCTTTGTCTGCTATATGTCTTTAGGTCTGCCCGAAATATGCTTTAGTTTTAGGGGCTATCATTGGAGTGATGGTAAGGGGCTCGTTTTTCAAATTGAAGACTTGGATTTGACCCTATGCAGAGCTACTCAAAGAGGTCAGGCTTTCACTCATCTACCAACCCTCCCAATCCAGCTTAAAGGGATGAGCGCTATAGCTCCAAGTGATGATCTTTTTTGTAGGTTCCATAGAGCTTTATAACAGTGAGATCTCTAGCAACTTGCTGCCAACCCTCTTGACCAATGTGATGGTCTTAATGTTAATTGTGCTGATGTTTGTGCCTAATTGAAATGGTCTCTACGTATAATTTTGTGTTATTGAGACAAGTCTTGGTTCTTGTTAGTGTGGCCTTCATATTTTTATTTAGTGTTTCAGTCTGTAGGGATATTTTTCAAAACATTCCTTTGCTCTTTTGTATCCTGATTAGTTTAGGTATCCTTGACAGATTGGTGCTGTATTTGTTTCTTAAAAAAGCTCTTCAAATATTTGGTGACTAGCTTATCATTTTATCATATTTTTACAGAAAAATTATTACCAGCCTTTATTGGAAAAATATTTTTACTTTTAGGTGCATTCGTAGTTGCAACCTGGTTTTTCTTTTAGTAAAGTGCAGCATGCTTTCGTCACTCAGGCTTGATCATTTTTTCGGGCATAGATCCTTTTACTTTGCAATCAATCTCTTTAGCAAAACTTTGAAATGTTACTGTAGAAAAACCTTTAATTAATCCCCATAAAATATATATATACATTGTCTCATAGCACTCCAAAACTCATTACCTTAGTTAAAAATGAGGGCCTAAGAATTCAAATGCTTGAGTTGCACAGATTCTTTAAAGGCCTTTGGAAGATTCCTGTCATCCCTATCTTCCCAACTTTATCTTTGGTTCAGAATGGATTCTAACAAACGCTAGACCTTTCTTTTTAGGATGAGGAAGAATCTATCATACATTTTATTTTTTCTAATGCTAGTTCATGCATGTTCTCATGTTCGAAAAGCATCTTCATTTTTCCATTTTTTTTCCAGCTTTAGGTTTCACGTCAACAATTCTTTGTTATACCTTTCTTGTTATATCAAAATAAAACAACTTGTGGAACAACATCTGATTTTCTAGTCACAATACGTCTATGTCAAGGGTTTGTACTTAGGCTGCACTTATTTGCCATTATTATGGATGAATTAATAAAGGAAATACAAGATGAAATCCCTTGGTGTATGTTATTTGCAGATGATATTGTGTTGGTGGATATAGCTGAAGAAATATTGTTTACAAAATGGAGAAGTGGCAACATGATCTACAATCAAAAGACTTCAAAACTTTTGCAAAAGTAAAACAGAATATATGAATTGCAATTTCAATAAAAGCATAAATAGTGGTGAAATAGAAATAACAATTCCAAGCTAAAAAGTCCCTCACTGTAAATAAGTCCACTACCTATGATCAATCCTCCAAAAAAGATATAAAAAATAGAATTAAGGTAGGTTGATTAAAATGGAGATAGGCTAGTATTGTTTTATATGATAAAAAAATACTAAATGTTGGGCAATAAAAAAGAAGCATAAACAACAAATTAGTGTGGCAAAAATCTAAATGTTTAGATGGATATTGAATATTACCCAATAGAGATAACCTACATAATATTTCAAATAAGTTACAAGAATAGTGGCTTAGATGGTTTGGACATATGCAAAGGTCAATAAGCCTATAAAAAAAGGTTGTTACATCATTGTTCCAATAAAGCTATTAAAAGGAAGACCAAAAAAGATATGGGAACAAACAGTTGCACATGGTTGGAAGAAATTGCAAATAAAGAAAAATCCAGTTCTTCATAGAGGCAAATGACAAAAAATAACTCATGTAGTTGATCCCATTTTGTTGAAACAAGGAGAGGATAATGATGATGATGATGATGATGATGATGATAAGGAAAAAATCTTGTGAAACTTCTTACATCAAAAACCTTATCCAAGTTTTTGGCTTGTTCGTGTATTTCTAAGGGTGATTTTTAGCCTTTCTTCCAAGTAGAGGGATAGAATTGGTTGAATTCTAGGTTTTAAGGTTTGTTGTAGATTGTTTTTCCTACTTTCACTACCATGGTTGTGGTGATTTTTGAGGAAAAATAGCTTTATTTCCTTGGAAAAAAATTAATGTCTTTTAATGTTATGATTTCTTTTCTTAATTAGTTAGTATGGAAGGCCTTCTGTTGTTTTGTATTGGAAGCTCTAGTAGCACCACTTTTGTATGGCCTCTTTTCCTTATTTTCTAATTTTTTTAGAATTTCCAATTCTATCTCTAGTATGGTTAACAATGTAATCAGTCCTTAGTTTTTTGAACATACCCTAGTATCTTAAAAAAAAGATACAATAATAATCCAAGCCATATTATCCTTTCAACTTATGCCATTTCAAGTTGAAAGTCTAAAAGTCTCATCAAATTTAGAACCTTTTTTTTTTTTTTTTGGTAGAAAAATATGGTGATAGAAGGTAGATTCAAGGGTGTTGAAACATAAAATTATCTAATTATGTTTATACTTAAGACATATAGCCAACATGGTACCTTCATAGAACTTAAGCAGAACATATAGTGTCATATTAGTGTAACCCTTAAAATAAAACTTGGGATTTGCAAATCACTCTAACCAAATGAGCAATGCCTATTATAGAGCTTCAATGAAGAAAAAATGCTTTAGATATTATCATGCCTTATTCCAAGGCACATATATAAGCTTATTTTGCAGACCATGACTAAATAGGAACTTTTTTTTTCTATGGTAATTGATCCTTTAATAAATACAAAGCTTATGACCTATATAAGCTCAATTTTGGTTGGTTATGCCAAGATAACCAAGTAGTGTATCAATGAAAAGGTGGTTCAAATGTTTATCTCATTGTCTAATAAGGATTATGTAAGCAAGAGGTTACGAATTCAAATCACACTTGAGGTAATTTTATGTTCTATGTAAGTTTTATAAAAGTATTGTTGGCTATATATCTTGGGGGTATATATAGTCAAATGTTTGAGTTGAAGCACAATGAGGTGTTAACCTAATGGTAAGACTCTTGATTTGAAAGTTCCAAGTCATGGGTTCGATTTTGGGGGCAATGTTGAGTTATAAAGCACCACCCAACAACCCACGACTAAAAACAACAATAATGAGGTATTAACAACAAAACCAAAAACAATGAGGTGTTAGCCTAGTGGTAAGACTTTGGATTATCTTGGTTCAATTCATACACTCATTTACTAGGGGTTAAGCATGGAACCAACATGAAGCACTCAGGTATAAAATATGAGTCAGTCTATACAAGTCACCCACTAATACGAACAGTGTTATTATTTTGAGGAGGTAACTCCTAAAATTCGATAAGCCACATCATGAGGGCTACTTTGCCTATAAGGAACACATCCATGAATACCTAATCTTTTTAACTATACTTTGTATAATCATGACTATAGCTTACATGACTCATATTGTGTTATGCATTTTTTTGTAGGGTATCTTGATCATTTCATGAAATGGGTTTTCTATCTATAATAGTTTGTGAAGTAAAATAGTTTTTTTTTTAATCTTTTCAAATCCTTATCAAAGTTGAGAAGCATTCAAAGTATGTATAGTCAAATGAAATGCTAAAATTGCAAATAGATAATGCATTAGCTTTCAATATAAGGGAATGATAATAGAGAACTCATATAGTTGACACCATAATGTTGGGATAAGGTTTAGAGGAGGAGGATGATAGTTGAATGAAAGAAAGCAATTGGAATATGTACCTTTTTTTTCATCATTAAATTTAATGTTCTAGTACTTTACTACTACCAAACAATTTTTCCTTCTATATTAGCGTTGACATTTTGTAAATATTTTAAACTAGCTCAATATTTATCCAAATATTACCTAGGTCTTTTTAATTGATACTCTAAAGTGTTTTTGTAACAACATAGATTGTATTTAGATTTGTCGTACTTTTCTAGGCTTGTTGGAGGGTAGTTTTTCCTCCTAAAAATGAAGATACATTTTTTAAATTTTACTCTATTAGTATTACTGGAACAAGAACAAAAATTGAGTTTTTACTTATGTCCATTAAGATCCTCTTAGGTCTATTGGATCACGCTTATTTCAAAATTCCTTTTCTAGATATTTTTTATCGATATTCTACTGTTGCCTATTCATTGAACCTATGACTTGGGTTTTTCAAGGGTAAGGCAATAAACAGTAATATTTCTAGAATAATGTCTACGTTTTCCATGCCAAAATCTTACCATTAAGCTAACACTTCATTATATGGAACAATAAAGTGACCTTAAATGAATAAGGATGGTTTGTTATTATTAACTCTAACACATTTAGTTGCAACCTATTGGTTGAGAGGTGAATAAGTTATTGATGGATTTCCAAGTAAAATGTTCAAAACAATACAATTTGAGCAAGTTGCATGAGCAATGGTATATGTGGTACTCAATTAAAAAATAGACTTTATAAATATATTTATCATGTTTGCTAATAAACTTTGGATTTGTTGAATACATATAATATATGGATTAACTACATGATGTAACTATTGATATATTGATGTATAGTAAATGTAAAATCCCCAAATGAAGGTTTATAAATGTATATAATATTTTAATGTAGAAAATTTGAAAAAGGTAATTAAAAAAACACTCTCTTATTACCAGTGAAGTAAATTTAAAAGTCTTTGAACATGAAGTACACTTTCTAATTGATGAAGTTTCTCATGATATACGACCTATGAAAGTTTTTCAAGACTCTCGAAAATTTATTATACCAACATTTAGAAGTAAATTCCAGCCTCAAATCTCCTTTGTCACAGACACCTTGGAAGCAAGGTGAGCAATGATGCAAGTTGCCCTTTAGCATTACATAGCAATGGTAAATTTTGAGTAAGAATTCATAAAGTGCAAGCACCATTAAAGCAATACACATTGCTAGAAACATGTTTCGACTTCCTTACTATCAAAGAATGTTGTGGCAATTTGAGTTCGTACCCACATTGAGAAACTCCTTGAAATTCATCATCAGTTTAGATTTTACTTGAGTTTTGACTTTCCCAATCAAATCAATGTCCAAATTGACTTTGGGAGTCAATTTCAGCTTTAATTCAATCAAATTCAACCGTGTCTATCAAGGTCATTCTTCTAGCCTATACAAGCATAAGCGCCTTTTTGCTACCCGTGTATCTAGTATGCTTCACTGTTTAAATAATACAGGGACAACATGAAGCTTTATAAAATGAGGCGTTGTCTTTATGTCCACCTATGCAATTGGGATATGACGTTAAATTATACTTTCAGAATTCTTATCAGATAGTCTAGCTAAGTTTTTTTTCTTATGACTTTTTAAGTCCATCAAATTTTAAAATAATGTAGCATGGATCATTCTCTCTTAAAAATGCCTTACCTGGATGTTGATATGATATCCTTTTATGTTTTATAAAAAATACCGTAGAGGTTCGTGTTAGCTTTATAACCTAGGATATATAATCGTCACCCGTTCTCTTTTAAAAAATGTAATCAGCCCAGAGAAGCAAAACGGCTTAAAAGACGACTTAGAAGTTATATATTTTATAAAATTTTTTTAAAACATGGACATAGTGTGAACGCGTTTGTTATTCGGAGATTTGTTGGTACGTCTTAGCTGTAGCTTTTAAATGCATCATCCTGGCTACCAGAAAGTGTACTAAACTCATCATGGAATAAAGCTGTTCTTCCTCGAAATGCTTTGGAGCGATTGATTACATTACTTTGGCCATTATTGTAAAACCAACTTCATCATTGTATTCTCTTTTTGTTCGGCGCTGTGCATGCTTTTCTGGCATACTTTTCTGGAGCCATGATATCCCCGTTAGGCACAACCGCGTTTATTTAAAAAGAGGAATGCAGTGCAAGGCACCAGAACAGGAAGTTGGTAGCCACGTGGCGGTATTTGGCCATAAACGATGTATTTTTTTTTCTTACAGTTTTCAACCTTTTATCGAAAGAGTAGCACGTAAGCCGGTGACACTTTGTATGCTTAGAATAAGAGATAACAGTTGAAAAAGAAGGGGGTGTGCGGGGAATATTGAAATTTCAAAGCTGGTTGGCATATATCGTATGTTCGGTCCACTTGCAAGTACGCCCACAATTCCCCATCCCCGCCCCCCCAATATAATATTTAGCTTTAGTGATCAATCCTTACGATGCGAATAAGAAAATTGAGCCGCAACAGAGGCGGAGTGTGTGCATGTTCGCCCAGGTAAGTATGATGCATGTTTTGACGTTGCAGATGCTTTTGTGGAGATATGAATATACGATGGCATAAGGCAGCATATGCTGGGTTGGATTTTGCCTACTTTATTTGTTCTCTGTAATATTTTATGTTTCAGGTTTCTGGGTCCGCAAAAGGTTTTTTGCACAGGGAATTCGAATCATAGCGTTGAAAATGAATTCAGGGTACTGTATCATTGGATGGATGTACTGAGTCACCATCACAACCAGTCTTACTGTTAGTTTGTCGAATCCAAATCCATATGGAAGGAATATCTGCTGCTGCCTGGTGCAAAAATGCATGGGCTATTCTTTTGCTGGCCAACCAACCTGGAATGACAAGCATGAAATGCAGGGGCACTGGATGGAAGATAAAAAAAAAAGGAAAGCGTCTGGTGTTTTTTTGTTTTGTAATCTTTTGAAGTGCTGTTTTTCCTCTTAGAAACGGCTAGTGGGTGTGTACGTGGAGCTTGGATATGCATCACAGTATCGGTGTCCGTATCACATCTCTGAACAGTATATCTTGGTCATGATTCAGCAGTTGTTTGCTGCTGTCGTTGCATCTGGTTCTGGGTCCGGGTGTGGTAGTTGTTTTTTGGGTTGCGGCAGGAGAACATGTTCCATTCCGGGCTCAATTAGCACTGGATGAAGAAGATGATGAGGAGGAGGAGGAGTTGTGGGGCTGTGTTGGGTTTGCTTGTCGAGTTGGATGTGGTTGACGTCGTGGCTGGAGTGGAGACTGTAGAGAAGGTAGTACGCAACGGCAATGGCGGTCCAGACACCGAATCTGAGATAGGACGACTTTGAAAGAGTGCTGAGCAGGAAAACGTTGAGGAAAACTGAAGCAGCAGGCAGCCAAGGCACGAGAGGAACACCCCAGTCTTTTGGTCTGTGTGCCATTGGCACCCTGTACTGGAAGGCAGCCGTGCTAAGAACTGCTGTTGCTCCACAAGCCAGTAGGCCCCATGGATGATATTGCTGCTTTTGTAAGTTCCAGAAGAGGGAGAAGCCTGTTGATGCTGCAGAGAGTATTAGCAGGAAGACCAGAGTTGGTGCTGAGGTGCTTGTGACGCCTGGTTTGATGTATCTTCGGTGGATGAGGGCGTTGGCCACCATGTAGAAAACGAGTAAAATGCCGATGCACATCATGTCCAGCAGTATCTTCACGTCTGTAAACAAGGCTATGGCCGCGGTGCACAGCCCTGGAACACACAGCAATAATATCCATAATTAACCAGTCAGTCGGTCAGTGCAATCCAGTCCAATCTAAACCAATCCAATCAATCAATCAATCACTCAAATGCAAGACCATCAAAACTAGTATGAGCACTGCATTTGTGATATTCACGGGCCAGGGGCCCCGGACTAAGGTGAAATTTGGAGTGCTGTGAATTGTAATGATTGCCGCGGATTAGTGTACATTTGGTTTCGGATGGCTTGGCACGGCACACGGAGTGCCTCCTGGGTCTGAGAAAGGGGAAGGTGCATGGGGGAGGCTGGAACGGATCATCCACTGCGGATTGATTCTCACAGTGGTGGGGGCATTTCAGACGGAACGCCTGCCTGCCCCTACTTCACCTGGTTTGAGTTGGGTTTCTTTTCATATATATATATATATATATCTCTTTTTGTCTGGGGTCTCTGTCCTGCCTCTTTTCCCTTCATTGCAATGCATAAAATAGCATCTAGTGCTAAAGTTCGCCTGTCGTTGGATGGTATTCTGCACCGCCCAATACAGAGAGTACATGCTCTACCACCTCTGATCCCCCACCTGAGGCCAATGATTTTTTAACACCCAGCATCCGCGATCTCATCTGAAGTTGATTGTTTGTTATTCTCCGCTTCAATTATTCTGGGTCCCTTGTTTTTAGTCCATGTGTCATTGCTCCTCTCCTGCATCTCTCTCCGGTAATGGTATGGCTCGCAGGTTCTAGGCAGAAAGAATGTTCAATCAAATATGCTTGCGGTAGTGCTTGTCTGCGGGATGGGATAGGTCATGGGACAAAGAAAAGGACTGGAATTTAGCAGTGGAAATTTGAACTACTGTTGGGAAAATCTGATGGGTAATCATCAAAGGTAAAATCATCGGGGGAGGCGCAGAAGGAAAACCTAGAAATCGGTCAAGTGAAATCCTGAAATGTGCGATTTGTGATGGCAAATGGGCAAAGAAAGATCAGATATGCTGTGCAGAATAAACGTACCTAGTAAGGCAGTCGCGTTCAGAGGCGTGCCAATGCGGGGATGGACTCGTGCAAAGAAATAGGGGATGAGGCGAGCCCGGCCAATTACGCACAAGTACCGAGCCTGACCCAGCATTGCCACTATGAGTGATGCGAGAATGCCGAGGCTGGCTCCCACACCCACTAGAGTTGCTGCCCATTCACATCCTGCAATTCCTTTGAACGCCTCTGTAAATGCTGCTTTGGAGTCTATCTGCAAACAACTTTTCTTTGTGTGAATCACATCTCGATGGATGAAAAGAGCTCAAAAGAAATCTTAAAAACCATGAATCCACGATAAAAAGAAATCCTACTTTCCGTGCGCCCTGAGCAGAATTTGTGCTTGAGATTTTGACTAGACATAGGCAGATACTAGCTCATGCTGCTACTCCTAAATTTCCAATTCCTATGTACCTAACGTACTTTGACTTACACAGATACCTGCAAGCCCCAAATGCCCATATTCTCCTCCAGGCGTTTTAACTACTCAAATTTCTATGAACCTAACTGAGTTTCACTAAACACACATCTGTCATGTTTCAAAAAACTTATTCCACTCATGCTGCCGCAACATAGAGCGGATTCCCACCACCGTAACTTAGATTCTGCCTACCCATACATCCTTTCGTGCTTCCCACTTCAACAGACTTAAAACTATAATCCAACCGGTTCTTAAAAAACCCGACTCACAAAACGCAACTGAGATTTTTGGCTTATATTAAAGTCCCAAATACCAAATTGGCACGAACTGGACAAAGATTTTGACTTTCCTTATTCTTTTATTCCTTCCATCAACATTTTGTGATGGCCCCCTGGTGCTAAATCACGAATTCCCATTCACCAAAACTGCAAAATGTTAGGCAGTTGGCACCCACCTTGTCGTATGGCACCATGAGACAGAGAGCCAGCGACATAAGACAATAAACGAGGGACACGATGACCACTGATCCAGATACGCCGAGTGGAAGGCTTCTTGTCGGCTTCTTTATTTCCTCGGCCATTGTTGACACAGAATCATAGCCGATGTAACTGAAGTACACAATGGCTGCTCCGTTAAACACTCCCACTGTTCCGTAGGGAAAGAATCCTGCTGGATTCTCCATTGGATTTGCAGGTCTTGTGAGGTTACTTGCTTTCCCTTTGGTGAACCCCGCCACTATGATGAACGCAAATAGAACCAGGTGCAGTACTGTGATGGCTAGGTTCAGGACCGAGCTTTCTTTGGTGCTGCAAAAACAGGACAGATGAATCCACAAAAACAAACACACAAAGTCAGGCTTCAACAGAGCTTATTTCCAAGCATCCAAGAAAAACTTAAGTGACTCATCTATCATAAAGTCTGACTGTTCAGGTCATATTCTGATATGAACCCATCATGGAAGAAGCCCAAGCCACCTAGCCTATCTTGCTTGATATCAGTTTCGAGAGAATACCGATGATTGACTGAACAGGAAACTATCATGTCTGCTTCTATGACATTCTGGGTTTATTGATGCAGCGATTCAACGAAAAAGGCTTTTTGCGTGATTGGGTGTCTTACCCGCGACAGATGAAGATTGTCAGTGCCACAACGAGTATTAAGGCGACCAGGTCAAGGTTATTGTAGCCATTTGGTAAGCCCACGACATGGATCCGCCATGGATTACCGTCATTGTCTACTCCAAAAATGCTTGAAAAGTACTGTGTGAAGCTGCGGGCAACCGAGGCGTTGGACAGCACATATTCAAGAATCAGATTGGCTCCTGCAATGTAGCCTGCAAATTCACCTGCAGATTCCACACACAAAGTTTCTCAGGTGTGAGCACAGCCATTCTTTTTTGTGGGTTTATTCCACCCACGGAATTCTCACAGAAGAATCAGTTCCAGCTTGAGATAATCTTCATATAGGAATAAAATTGACAGGTAAACATGCATGATGGATGATACAGTTCCCCCCTACACTTGCCCAACAAGAAGTAGCGAGGGCATGGAAACGAAACTTACATGATTCTGTTTGTTTGCTTTGATTTGTCCAATGTGACAAAAACTTAAAAGCACAAGACAGAAAACCAACAAAACAAACCCAAAACATGCTAGCAACTGAGAACATGCATAATGCATGTAATCATTCTAGTTTCATGTTGCCGTGGCTTACCCAATGTAACCCTGAGGTAGCTGAATGCTCCTCCTGCAACAGGCATCTCCACTGCAAATTCTGTGTAGCAGAAAGCAGAGAGCAGAGCTGAAACACCTGCAACAACATAGGCCAGGACAACAGCAGGTCCAGCGGTTTCATGGGCCACCTGACCAGTAGCCACAAATACACCTGAGCCCAACATCCCACCCACGCCCAAAGCCACAAGATCATACCATTCAAGTTTCCTCTTCATTTCTGCACCAGACCTCTGTCTGATTTCAAGCATTTCTTCATCAACAGTCCATGTTGCTCCTGCTCTCTCTTTCAACCTCCGTGGGAGCTCATACAGGGCCTTTATGTAAGTATGGCACCCAGAAAATGAGCTCCCATGCCATGCTTCTTCCTGACCTTTCTCCTCGGCCATCTCAAATTTCACAACAAACACAAGAGCACTGAGGACCTTAGATATAGCCTCCCCTGAAGCCCAGAACCAACAATCAATACATAAAAAACCAAAACCCACCACAAGAAGGAACCTGGTGGAAAGAAACTAACATATATTAAGACAACGAATACCAACCCAGGAATCCAAAAGCAATACCGCCACTCTTCGGTAATGAAACAACAAGAAGAGCAGACAACAACATACTGTGAGCGTAGACCCAGAGTAATTTGAAACACAAAAACAAACAGGGAAAGAAAACAACCCCCCACTTTATAAAAAAATGAATCACCAACAAGAAGCACACTACTACTGTAACAGTATAGTGAAACAGAATTTCAAATAGTATTCAGCTTTTGAGTATTCTGCCTACTTCCCTGTAACCACTAAACTCATTACTGTTTACAAGCGAAGAAGGCCTAGATACCATAGGGTTGAAGCTTCAACTCCGGTTTCAAAATCCAGACCCAACTAACTGTTGGATCGATAACAGACCATTAGAGCCGCATTTGAGCCATTTATTTAAAAGCTTGAGCAGCTCAAGTGACCGGCTTTAAAGTGCATTCCTCCACGATTCTCCCTAGTTTTTTTCCCATATCCCTTACAGGCCCGAAACCAAAAATTAAATTAAATAGTTTTCCTGCTTTTTCATGCCATGAGTAACGCCCACTGACACAACGTCCACATGCGGACATGTCTATCCGTTAAAAATGTTTCTCCTTTGAAAAGCAATCAAGTTGACAAACAAATTTTGTTAAAAATGGTCTGGTCCTGGAATTTTGAACTGGAATGGAATGTATTCCCCTGCCAGCGTACATAAAACCTGCGTATAGTTTTCATGGACATAAAAATGACAATAGTTTATTGTAACCTGGGTGAGACCACTAACGAAAGTCATTTATGCTGCAGATCTTACTTTTAATTGTTCTTCATGTTCTTTTCTTTTGACGTGTCGGTGTTACATTTGAATTAAAAGGCCCCTTGCTTAATTTTTCTTATTGGTTTATTGGGTTTTATAGACCTCTTCCGTTATCGATTGGAATCTTTTACTTTTAAAACTTGATTTGAGAGTTAAGATTTCAGTCTATCTGAACCCCACTTTTTTCCCTGGATAAGGGAAATGGATCTATTGTAGTGTCTTTTCATCTAATTTTTTATAAATAGCTATGAGGTATACCTTCATTGTATGGAAGGGATTTGTCAACATGACATTGTTTCATAGACCTTGACTCACAATTAGTGAGCCAATAGCACTTTAAATTCCTATCTCTTCAAATTCCTTTATTAAGAATTAAGATAAATTAAATTTTGATTGGTAATATAATTTATTATTTCTAAAAAGCATCTTTGTTATAATTATTTTCGGTCAATGGTAGTAGCTCAAGTAGTTACCTCATTATCTTATTAGGTAAGAGGTTGCAATTCAAGTCACTTAAGACATTATTATTTTCCTTTATGTTAGCTTTATGTCGTGAGGTGTACTTATAGTCATTATTTTAGGTTTAGACATCCTAGTTTGATTCCAATTAGTATGCATAAGATCTTAAAAGTTTGTGTTGGGCATATGTTCTAGGCTGCATATAGTCATGGGGGAAGGGGATAACCTAAAAAGTTTTTTTTTTTTTTTTTTTAACAGTATTTATCCCTAAAACATATAGTCAAAATAAAACTTTATAACTCAGTTACCAAAATTGAACCTGTAACTTGGAATACATAGAGTCATTTAGTTCTAGTTTACCAACAATATAATGATGAGGTGTTAACCTAGTAGTAAAACTCTTAAATTGAAAGCTCCAAGTCATGGGTTAGATTTTGGTGGGCAATGCTAAGTTGTCAAGTTCTAATTGAACTATATTACAATTATTTCAAAGTTCCAACACCCCTCCAAAATTGAACCCATAACTTAGGGTACATATAGTCATTTAGTTATAGTTTAACAACAATAAGATGTTATAGCACAAATTTGATTTCTCTAGTGGATCTAATGTTTTTTCAATAGATCTAATTTTTCTCTCTTTGAGTTTTCTCTAATGAGTCTAGTTTCTCCAGAATTTCCATATGAGGAATTTTTAACTTACTTTCAATTTTTCAATTGATGCTAAAATTTTTGCTTCATTTATCAATGTGAAAATCTATGTTGATTCTTAAAACATAGATTTAGAAGCTAATGAGCAAAAATTTGTGATCTCTTCTTTTAGTGATGTTAATGCAACTAAGACACCTAAGTTTGTTCTTGCTAATGATGAATATGAGTCATTAATTTCTAATCTTACATCAAGATATGTGTTCATTTAAATTTTGGATTACTTGCCTTGTGATCGAAGTTTTGTTATATGACATTCAAGTCCTTTGTGCCAAGTACTATTCTTATTTTTTCTACTTGTTGAGGTAGGTAATGCTTCGATGATGCAACATGCCCTAGACATACAATTATTTATACACAAGCATGTAATGTTGATCATCCATAAGTGAACTCTAGATATTGATATTCAATCTAAAGAATATCCTAAAGTTCCATGTTTTGTCAAGCTATTTAATCTTTCATTGATTTTTTAGAAAGTTGAACAGAAAATTGTTGGTCTTCTTAGTCCTATTAAGCATATAGAATGTATTTATACAACACTTGATTTTTGTAGATGTTTTTTTTATTGAAATCTGTCTTCTTAACTATAAAAAGGAATTGGTATTACAAGCAAACAAAAAAACTTATATTCAACCAATTACATTTTATAATCTTCCTAATTCTTGCAACTATTATCATCATAAAGGACATTCATTTAATGTTTTTTATTTTCTATTTAAGAAAAAAGATGTTGAGGAAAAGACAACATATTGTGAAACTAATGATAGAAAAAAATGTAAAGTTGAAGATATGAAAATTCAAGTTAATCTTAATGATAAGAATGATCAAATGGCAATAAAGAAATCAAAGAAGATAGAAGCTTCTATGAATGTTTTGACTTATACTATAGAAAGTATTGATCAATCCAAAAAAATAACTCATAAGGCAAATTTTTCCTTATATGACAAAACTAATGTTAACTCAAAGATAAAAAATAATGAATGTTAACTCAAAGATCAAAAATATTGTTGGGAAGCAAGTTATAATTGATCAATACAAAATTAATATTAAGCGACAAAATAATGGTGATGTAGATTGTGTACTACTAATTTTTTATATTCTTTTAAATGCTAATATATTGTCATAGCTTCCTATTACTACCTCAAATCATTTTACTATTTTAAGCTCTGTTACATTCACTTTTTTGGTTTGCCAATGTTCATGACAAAGTATGGTTTTGGCATTGTCTTACCAAAGTTTGAGCACCAAACTCTAAAAAAAATGGCATCATTAGACACTTTCCCATATCCCAAAGGGTTTCAAGGACCATTTGGGTTCATAACCCAGCTTATGAGCTTCATTCTTAACAATCTTAGAAAAGTATGGGAAACAAAACTTTTCAAAGTATTGTAGGTGATGTGAATTCCACATCAATGCTCTCCTTGGACCATCATGGCCATGTCACCAACACCAAAGTTGCATTTAGCCTCAAATTAGGCCCCACAGGACTTGAAGCGGCTCATCCAAGGCACCTACAATATCACAAACTTCAAATTTTGGCATTTAGATTGTTTGACCCTAGTACCAAAGTTTTACTAACTTTGGGTGATGTTGCCAATAGTAGCATCAACGTCACCTACAAAACCTCCCTCAAAAACACCATCTATGGCAACATTTTGAGCTTCTACAAATCCCTAATGATGGCCCCTAACCATCCCCAAAAAGATATGCATAAGTTTGGATACTTTTAGTAGCATTTGGAGGTCCAAATTGAGGGTTTTTGGCTAAGTGACGTTGAAGCTAGTGTCAGCATTGCCATTAACGTCACCTAGAGCAACACCCTCAAAAATTTTAAAAATTTAACTAAAGTATGGATAACACTGATGCTAACGTTTTGACATTGACATCAACATTAGCATCACCATTATTGGGGCCTATACCATGCTTGCTTACCAACTTAGTGTTTAGCATCATCCCTTAGCCTCACAAGCTCCTTCATAGCATCTCAACATCTAATGAGTCATCAATTTGTTAGGCCCTAATATTGAAGCCCCGATGTCGGAGCCAAGAAGCAATGTCAAATATTTGATGTCGTCTTCTTTAGGCCACCCTATAAATATAGCACTTAGGGAAGTGTGGAATGTAGAGAAGATAGCTTTTTTGTTTTCAGTTTTTGCTAGTCTTCTTTCAAGTTTTGTTATTCCTAGTGCATGCCCACAGTGTGATATTTGTAATTGTACGACACCTTGGTTTGAGTGTGACATACTTGGACACATTACATGACTAGCAATAAAGATCGAGATTACTCCCATCATTGTAGCATCCACTTNCAAGTGGAATGTGTACGCCTTAATCATGAGTGTTTAAGTGTAAGTACTTGGTAATCTAGCAGTGTATTGTTGGCACACCCAGTGACATACGCTTGGCAGTCCCAAAAGTAGCCTCATGAAGTCCAAGACATATACGAATGATTAAGAGTGGATACTTATTGCACATAAGCTAGTTAGATCTTGTTTTTCATTTTCATTAGCTTAATTAATTTATCTTTTTATCGTCATCAAGAGCAAAGTAGAATTAAACAACATCATACACCTCACTTTGGACTAAACCATACATGACAAAGCTATCATTAATCCAAGTGGAAAGACAATGAATTTTGATAAAGGCATAGCGATCTAGATGCCACAACTAGTCCCATCAATGGAATTCGACCGGATCATGCATGCATGCTTATGATTTGTATGGTTGGACGTAGGGGTACCTTGCCGCTCATCATTGGCATCATTGCCGGGGATGGTGCTAGTCATCTAGATTAGTTATATCATACATGATCATTGTAAAGGTATTAACAATATATCTTTTAGAAAATATTAACTCACACACACCATAAACCAATGACAATGTCTCTCTCACATGAAAGTGACAATGCATTGTATAGTGACCACATTCATTGGAGAAATAACGAGATATATGATGAAGAAAATTGGAGTGACCAACATTATGCAAGGTTTTCTTATGTTCATGACCATCCTAATGACACTCAAAGACTACATTCATCTAAGACAAACAATTTTGGAGGAGATGACGTAAGTCCTAAACTTGGGAAGGCCTCAAGGCCTAAGGCCTCCTCGAAACCAAAAAATGATAAATTAAGGGATCTTGGGGAACACCACAAAAGCCATGGCAATCCTTCCAATTCCTCATCTTCCTCTTTCCCTTCAACATCTAGTTCTGATGAAGATGAACGTAGGTATGAAGATCAAGCTCCAGTAGAGGGGTGGAATAAAAATAGATATCGAACCCATGGGAGAAATCAAAGATGTCATTGTGAACATAGACAACATTATCATAATTAGATGAATAGAGCTAGAAATTTTCCTCACAACCTATCTGATGACAATGAACCCTTGTTGGCCACTAAGAGCCTAATGCATATCACGGAGGCCATTAAGATATCTCATAGGCATTGCAAAAAGAGTCACCTACCTAAGCTTGATGTGAATAATATTCCTAAATTTGCAGGAGGCTATGATTCAGATTTGCAACATCATCTACAAGCCTTCCATGATGCTTGTGCTTTCTACAACATTGAAAGTGGATGGCAAAAGCTTAAGGTCTTTCCTAGGACACTAATTGATAGAGCTGAAGTGTGGTATAGATCGTTGGGACCAAATTCAATCTGATGATGGTACACAATGTTTGAATACCAAACCTATGCAAGGGTGTTCAATTTGAGAAGACAAATCTAAGAGTGGAATCAAGAGCAACATGAACCCTTGGACATGGCCTTAAATAGATATTATGCCTTACTGAATAGATGCTCAGGCCATGGTTTCTTTGAGGAGAGGCAACTTTTCCACATCATAGATGGACTTTGTAATGAAACAAGGAGACCCTTGGGATGTATGCCCTAAGGCAATTATACAAGATCTAAGCCCATCAGATCCAAGAGCTAATTGTGTGTGTGGCAAAAGAAGAAGGAGAGACATGCAAATGGGAGAATGTCGAAAAATATCAATGGGACCCAACTCTTCAATAAAAAAAAGGTCCAGATCTATGGTAAGGAGAATGAAAATGCTCTCGATAAGGTGATTCCGCACCAAACCTTGCCGATACAAGAGTCTATTGATGAACTAGAAGCAAAGTTTGATAGGATATCCAAATGGATATATGAAAAAATTACAACTCTCATTGAGACGGTTGAGGAGAGGATCATGCAAAATAAGCTAGGTGATCACAATAAAGAAAGAATACAGAATCAAGAAATAGCTAAGAACATTTTTTGGCAAATAGGAAAAATGGCTAAAGAAAGTGAGGTTATAAACTCAACCACAGATGAAGATAATGGATGTAACATCTGCATATATGACCATCCGAAGGGCCATTGCCCAATCTTGTTGCATCTGCAGGAGTATTGGGCATGTGCCTTAAATCTGAAGTTTGTGCAAAAGAACATGCCCAGGAGATTTCCTTTTCCACAAGGTAATTATAGATAATTCCACAACCGATCGTACCATACTAGGGGGACTTATTACCAGCTTGAACATGGTCATCAACCGCAGTGGCAACAACCACAGTTGTGGGGGAGGCCACCACCACATCAGTCCTATCCTTCCCAGCTATTGAAACAGTATGAATATTATGTTCAACACCTTGTTTCTCCAACTAGTTCTACATCCTTTACTTCAAATTGCCACTACCACTCTCTCGAGTACCATCAACTCATGACATCTCTAAAGGATCACCACCTCGTTCCTCTTACCATCCATCCTACCCTTGATATTCTCATACTTCACCTCATCACATGCCATCACCAAGGACACAAGAAGGTTTTGCACTACAATATCAACAAACAAATGTCACTTGCACTGCAAATGTGCATAAACATGTTGATACCAGTGGGTCTCAACCGCAACGTAGGAAACATCCCTTCTAGAGGAAAGGCTATAAGCCAAAGCAGACCATGTATGGATCCACCATATCATTCAAGCTAGCACAATGCCAATCTGATGCACCACCTTCCTTGTCTCAACCACCGTCCTCTGATCCTACACACAAGCCACTGTCCATCATTGCTTCAATTCCAAACCCAACCAACGAATCCATCAGTGTCGAGAGGTAAACAAATCCATGCATACCATATCATGATTAAGGGTGCAACCGTGGGTCAAACATCCATAACATTAACAGACCTTATATGCTAACCCATCATACATTTAACAATCAAGTGTATGACCAACGATTTTTCTACTCAACCACCACACCACCAACAAACACCCAGTGGCTAGGGCATGGATGATTACCAATGTTTCATACATACATGGATCCTATTAATCCACTTATTAATCTTTATTACAACCAAATGTTTAGTTGTGGGGATTACCCCCCATTCTAATCTTCAGGATTCTTAAGTGCTTTTCATCTTTTTGTTTTGCATTTTTTTGTCATTTTCCTATTTCTTGATCCAATTTTTCCTATTTCTTTCAATTTTTCTAGTTGTTGTCTTCTTTGTCTCTGTTATGTAATCTTGCTTGTGAATAAGATGATCATGTTGCCCATTGAGATGAGGTTTTCTCTATGTTGTCAAGTCATAAGGGACTAATTATTTGGACATTGAGACCATGACATCCATCCACCCATTCCATTAATAAGAGATTCTTGCCCTGGTCATAATGATAATCTTTTCCATCATCCAACCTAATAATAAATCTATAATCATTGTGTCTGGGTAGAAGAGTGCAAAACCAAGGTAGAATGTAAGGGGTGTGACATCAAAGGGATTTGTGGATTCTCTTTGGCCACTTCTGTATGTTTTATCATGTTGCTGAGGTTGTAACCATATCCTTGTAGATCTAATGAAAAATGGAAGTAAGAGTACCATAAAAAAGACACTGAATAAATTTTGCAGGTCCCACTAGAAAGACATGTACCCATGCTTGAAGATTGGCGGCTTCTCAAAACTTTCATAAAAAAAAAATGTGTGCCATCAAAAAGCTCCTCCCTTAGACAAAATGCTAAGTGATGTTACTCCTCGCAACTATGATAGTCTTATGGTTGTTCGTCGATGGGATGAAATGAGGCGATGTCACTGCAATGTGGTGTAGACTTGGTTTAAATCTTGAAAATAAGAACTCATTTTTATTTAACCATTAATAACACACAAGGTTTCATTGTGCCCATGGTAAGACACCTCATGTCCTAATCTCTGCAATTCTTTCTACATTCCATCTCATCTTGTTGTCCAAGTGATCATAACTTGTGGCTTTATGTAACATAGATTTATTATCTCGAATTGATGGTTTTAACATGTGTGTTTTGTTTCATATGTATGCATTGCATTCAACCCTTTTAGTGCCTACGAACATTTTTAGGTGTGGTTACACAAGGGCATCATAGGCTAGAGCCCACTTTGGGGAGGATCCACTTGTGTAGCTTTTGTAACTTGTACCTATTTGACATAACTACATCATTCTTCACCTTCCAAGCACTCAATTGTTATATTTTGTTGTTTCCCATTTCATATCATGTGATCCATCCATAACTTTGATTTCAATGCCCTTTCTCTTGTTCATTCTAGTGCTTTTCACATCGATGACTCCACCTTATCACACTTCTGATGCCTCAAATTGATTTTCCACTTACCTAGAACTATGAAGTTAATCTCAACCTTCCAACCAATCACAGAGCTTCAGTTTCCATGCCTAGTTACCCCATTCGATGAAGATTCATGGACCTTGACATCAAGTCCAATGTGACGTTGTGTACCCGACATCGGATACCCATTGTCAAGTCACATAAACACTATATATATGATCCCGTGGTACACAAACTTCATTTTCATCATTTGAAGCTAGGGAAGTTGTTCAAATTTTCTCTCTCGTGACTTAAGAGCTTTGTGCACCCATTTTTCACTTGCGATATTTGGCCCTCTACCACTTCGATTTTCATGCCATTTGAACCTACTTGAACCTGGAGTTTTCAAGTTAGTCATCATGGGGGGAGGGGGGCTTGCATGGAAAATTTACTTCAATTGATGATAATTTGCTATCACCCGAAAGGTGTTATAAGGGTAAGAATGTTAAAAACTTTGGGCGTTATCATGAACAATCAATCTTATTAATGTTAGAAACCTTAATGTTTGCACTTAAGGAACCATAACCATCATTATAAGCCACACATAAGAAAAAAGGAACCAATTGCGAAGGGTCATAAAAGATGATAAACACTTTTTGGGGATTTTTCTTGAAAATTTTTATAACTCTACAATCATATCAACTAAGAACTTAATGAACTAAGATAATGAGTACGGTGTAAACTGATTAATGATAACAAATACAACTTTAGTAACTCTTGATCTTTACTTGATTGTAGATAGCCCCAAAAAGAGGTGCACAAGATGAACCTTCGCAAAGAGCAGCTAAGCACCCACGAGGTGGCCAAGGCCAACCAGGCTAACATGCAAAACATGTGGAGTAGAAAGCCTAATCTTTTAGCATTTACCAAGAGGCTCCTGCCACTAGATAGTTGGTCCAAGGGGAGGCTATAGAACCATAGGCTCCCATGCAAGGACAACGTCTCACGTTGTCCCTTGATTGCCTCATGGCCATTCTAGAAAAGTCTACATTGATCTCGATTATCGTGGAAATGAATTTCAGCCCATTCATGGAGTTTGCTTCAAAAGCAATTCGGACACAACTTCAGGCGTCACCCTTGTGGCCCATTCTTTTGGACAATTGTAAGTGATACCTTGGTGAGACTCATCAATTTTGGCACAACAAAGATGGGACACCACTGTCAACATTTGTGGAGTCAATGTCTCATTCTTAGTTAAAGCAATTGCTGCAACTCTTAATCTGCCAAATGAAGGGACTAAGGTAGTCCATCTATCCACCAGATTTGACCTTGATACTAAAAAATTGGCTAAAATGAGTGTACAACAAAGTGGATAAAACATATAATGAACTGACTCTAGAAGAGATGACATATTTCAAGATTGGGACATACCACCTATTTCCTACTATATGGCTTAATCAAATTTCAACATATGCGGCTAGGGGAAGTGCTATCTTAATAGGCAAATTTGTCGTCAATCTTCCCTAGTTTTACTTCATTGAAATTCAATGACGGTTCGATGAGAAAAAGGTAGGGAAGCCAACACTCCCATTTCCTTACCTAATTAGAAGGCTATGCAAATGTGTTGGAATCCTAGGATATACGAATGATATCCCCATGAAGGCTTAGAACACCTCCTTTGTTGAACTCCTCAAACTTGCAACATTGAGAAAAGATCTTGGTGAAGAGCAAGAAGTGGAGAAGTAGAGCTAGAAGCAGTAGCACCCATAAACACAAGCTCCGCCGCCACCACCGTCGCAAGATTACATGCCCTCCATGAGCCATTTACAAAAGATCACTGAAGTTGTTAGTTGGGGAAGCAAGGATGAGTCCAACCTCTTCTAAGTGATTGATGATGTTATACAACCCACTGTTTTAGCTTATTCAACAAGGGGGGAGATCTCGTTACAGTCAAGAGGGGGATCCCAATGGTCTAGGCAAATCTTTGGGAATGCCACATACTTCCAGGTGGAGGAGAAGTAATCACAGATTATATTAAAGAGTCATTCAATGTGCCTATTGTGCCCCCAATAGATCTTACTAGGACCAAAGATGCGTAGATGCTAGCTAGGACTTCAATGACTCCTACGATGCATGAGGATGTATTGGATCAATTGCTGCAGACACAGCAAGTGATAACTACCTTGTTTGAAATCCCTAGTGATGTCACTGCAACATAGTCAGACCTCATTGCCACTAAAGGAAAGCTGGTCATAGCTGAAGTTAGGGCCGAACATGTAGAAGCAGAAGTACAAAGACTAAAACAAGAGTTGGCTACCTTGACAGTTGAACAACGAAACCATGCTTGTTTTGTTGCACCTGACCAACTAGAACAATTCAAGATGGAGTAGTTGGCTGAGCTAACTAAGAAGAATGCAAGTGTAGAACAAGAAAAAGAGAAGGTGATTTGGAATGCCTTTATGGCTGATGTGCAATCCCATGCGTAAAAAAAAGGCATTAACTGTTGCACAAGAAGAAAATAAGCAACTCACCGTGGAGAATTCAAGGTTGACCACAGTTGAGAAGTAAAAGAATATCTTAAAAGAAAGTATCCAACAATTGAGAAAACAACTAGTGAGGATCAACCAAGATATTAATAGATTGGCTAGAGAGAACAGAACCCTCTCAAAGGAGGAGGTCCATACTATTCATTAAAAATTAGCAATTGAAATCAACACATGGCAGAATGAGGCCAAAAAGCATGAGAAATTGAAGAAACACTTCCATGTCCAAGTAGGCATGTACAAACAAATAAATGAAAAAGAGATCAAGATGGCCAAAGCCCACATCAACTCCTTATCAGCACAAAATCCTAAGTGGAAGCTAATTCTAGACAGCTATGCCTTGGTCCACCAAGTGGAAGTAAAAAATAAGACCTGCAAATTGAAGATTTGAAAGATTATATGGTGTTGGCTAACCTCAGATATGCTAATCTTGCCATGTTAACAACAAGTCAACCTCAGAATGAGCTGGAGAAGCAAGTAGCAACCACTTATGCATTGTATGAAAAAGAATTTGCAGATCGAAAAGATGCTTTGCAGAAGCTGAATGTAAAAAACTCTGAATTAGAAGTCGTTAAAGCCAACTACCAGGGATAAAAGGACATCGTCTCAAACCTAGCTAGAAGATTAATAGATTATCATGAACTTAGAAAAAAAGCTAGGGCCTTTGAGGGGGAACGATGGCAGTTTGTAGTTTGGTATGTGAAGGCTAATCAAATGTTCCTGCAACTACCATGTTCTTGGAATGTACCAATGCCATCACACATTGGCTCAACAACTTGGATGGTACACGACCCAAGGATAGAAGAGGAAAAATTGTAGGCATTACTAAATCGTTACAAATTTCAAAAGCCTGACGACAAAGGGAAGCAACCAATGGAGGAGCCACTGCCTCCAAGCACCACATGAGCTTCCTAGCTTTTGTCTTGTACTTTTGTGTCCCATTTTTGTACTACACCACTGTGGCATGCAAGAGTCAATTGTTTTGTTTATTGTTTAAGTTAGTTAATAATCCCATACCTTTCTAATACTTTGTAAAGAACTTGTTCTTCATTTTGTTTAACTCAAGGACAATTTTTCTTTCAATCATGGGGGTATGATGAGTCATCAATTTGTCATGCCCCGATATTGAATACCCGATATTGAAGCCTCGATGTTAAATAATTGATGTTGGAGCCAAGAAGTCATGTCAGATATCCAATGTCATCTCCTCTAGGCTAGCCTATAAATACAACACTTGGGTGCTTGATTAAAACAGGAAGTGTGTAGAATGTAGAGAAGATAGTTTTTTTGTTTTCAGTTTTTGCTAGTCTTTCTTAGAGTTCTGTTATTCCCATTGCATTCCCACAGTGTGATGTTTGTAATCGTACAACACATTTGTTTGAGTGTGACATACTTGGACACTTTACATGACTAGCAATAAAGATTGAGATTACTCCCATCATTGCAGTATCCACTTAGATTATTATTGCTTTTAACTATTAATTATTTACTGTTTTCTTTAGTTAAATGTTTTCATTTATTGCTATTTACTATTCTTTCCATTAAGCAGAATGTGTACGCCTTAATCACGAGTGTTTAAGTGTAAGTACTTGGTAATCCAGTAGTGTATTGTTTGGCACACCCAGTGACATACACTTGGTAGTCCTAGAGTAGCCTCCCAAAGTCCAAAAGGTATACAAACGATTAAGAGTGAATACTCATCGCATGTAGGTTAGTTAGATCTTGTTTTCCATTGTTCATTAGCTTAATTAATTATTTTCTTTATCGTCATCAGGAACAAAGTAGAATTAGACAACATCATACACCTCACTTTGGACTAAACCATACGTGACAAAGCTACAACTAGTCGAAGTGGGAATACAACGAATTGCGATCAATGCATATCGATTTAGATGTCACAGCTAGTCCCATCCTTGGAATTCGATCGGATCATGCATGCAATCTTGTGATTTATATCGTTGGGCATAGGGGTACCTCGCCGCTCATCAACATCATTCAACATAATTTCCACTTATGCTAGCAAAAGAAGTGTTATCTTGATGGGGAAATTCTAGGCCAATATAACTCCTTTACTATTCTTAAAAATCCAATGGAGATTTGAGGAGAAGAAGATAGGGAAACTTACTCTACCATTCCCCTATCTCATCAAAAGATTATGCTAACAAACAAGAATATGGGACTACACTAATGATGTACTTCAAAAAGCTCAAAATGCCTTGTATGCTAAAATCTCTAAAATAGTGAAATGATCAAGTGAAAAAGCCAACAGGCATTGAGGGAGCAACAGGGTCTACACTAGTAGAAAACATTCCAACCATGGGAATGAAACAAGCAAGACCTAGTGGATCAACACTAGCCATCGATAAACCAAGGCAAAGTGCTCCTCCTACAAAATATGATTATAGATCCTCGATGAGTCATTTGCAACAAGTTATCGAGATAACAAGTTGGAGAAGCCATGAGGTCTCAAGCATGTATAAAATGGGAGACAATCCTAATAAGCCTACCATATCAATAGGACCTACAAGCGATCAAGTCTCATTGTAGGCAAATGAAGATAAGAATTGGAGATAACAAATCTCAAGGAATGCTACATCTTTCCAAGTGAGGTTGAAAATGGAAGAATGGGTCATAGTAGTTGTAATGCAAATCCAGATGTAGTAGGAGCAAAAGGGTCCATCACTAATCATATAAATGAATCCTTTAATGTTTTTGTTATGCCACCGGCTAATATTACTGGAGTAAGAGATGTAGAAACTATAGCCAGAATGTCAACAGCCCCAGCAAAGTATGAGGATATATTGGACAGGTTGTTGTAGACAAGAAAACCTATGCAAAATCTCTCCAATATCCCTAGTGATATCACTACAGTTTAGTTGGAGCTAATTTTAACCAAGGGTAAGCTAGTCATGGCTAAAACTAGAATGCAACATGCTAAAAATGAAGTGTAGAGGTTACAAGAGGAATTGGTCACACTAAGAGCAAATGGATAAAACCTTATATAATACATTACACCTACCCAACTAGATCAATTCAAGAATGAACAAATTCATCAACTAATGACCAAGTATGTATAGATGGAGATGGAGAAGGAGAAGGTGGTATGAAATGCTTCAATGGTAGATGCCCAAACATATGCTCATGTCAAAGCCGTAACTGGACTTGAAGAAAAAAATAAGAGAATTACTATGGAAAATGTAAGGTTGATAGACATAAAAAAACAAAAGAATGTGTTGGAAGAAAGCATTGATTAGCTAAGAGAGTAATTTGCTTGGGTCAACGTTGACATTAGACATTTGGCCAAAGAAAACAGAACCTTGCCAATGGAAGAAATCCATGTTGTATGTCAAAAATCAACCATTGAAATCAATGCATGGCAAAATGAGATAAAAAAGCATGAACAATTGAAGGAACACTTAATGAATCAAGTAGAAATCTATAAGCAAATCAATAAAAAAGAAATCCAAATGGCCAAAGCTAGAATCAACTCTATCATAATAAAAACACTTGATTGGTAGCCCATCTTGGATGATCTTGGCCATGTATACTAAGTTGAAATAAAGAATAAAGATTTGTAGATTGAAAATCTAACAAAGTACATGGGGTTAATGAATCTATAATACACTAACTTAGCCATGTTAATAGCATGTAGGCCCATAACAGAACTAGAGTAGCAAGTGGCCATAATTTATGCAATATATGAGAAAGAGTTTGCTGATAGAAAGGATGCATAACATAAGCTCCATATAGCAAACTTTGAACTATAGGTGGTCTTAACTAGCTAGTAGGATTAGAAGGATGTAGTAGCAAACTTGGCTAGGAGAATTATGAATTATCAAGAATTGAAGAAAATGACTAGAGCATTTGAAGAAGAATGAATGTAGTTTGAGACATAGTATGTTAAAGTAAATAAGATGTTTCTGCAACTTGTCATTGGAATGTATTGACTCCAGCAAACATTGCTAAATTTGCTTGGATGCTTCATGATCCAAGATCTGAAGAAGAGAAGCTCCAATTCTATTTTGAAGATATCAATTTGAAAAGCCTGATGATAAGGGAAGGAAGTTGATGGAGAAGTCACTACCATTAGGAACATGAAGATTACATCGAGCTTCATTTTGTTTTATTTTGATTTGATTTTGTCATGTGTGTCAATCATGCACTATATGAAAATTCTGTAAACACCACTCAAACCACAATGCGACATTCATAGTAGAGTTACTTATGTATATATAATTCATAATGTTAAAATATGTATACAACCCCATAAATTTGTAAGGAACTCTATACTCCTTTTGTTTTGACTTGAGGATGAGTTTTTAGTTAGTTGTGAGTAGCTGATAAAACTTTTTTGTCTACAGACTATGATATAGCATCTACGATATCGTAGCTTTGCATATGTCATCATAGATGCGATGTAGTGGGCTATGGTCATGCCTATAAATACCAATCCATAGTTGCATCAATAGAACAAATTTTTGCCAACACTTAGCCAAACTCTTCTAGTTTGTTTTTATAAGTTAGAGTTAGAATGAATGCTTGCAGTGTGGTGAATTATAGTTGTACAAAATTTTTATTTGAGTGGATTATTCCTAGACATAATTCATAAATGGCAATAAAGATGAATATTGTTCTTCATCATTGCAACATTTCACTTAGAATAGATTTACTTTTCCATGATGTTTACTTTTATGTAGTCATTTACATTTTTTAAGTTTTTTAATATTCTAATGTCTATTAGTGAGGAAGAATAAGTACGACTAGTTTTGAGCAATAAAAAGTGTAATTGTTTGGTAAACAAGTAATGACTTTGCTTCATTCGCTCAATAATAAACTTCCTGAGTAATCCTAGTAACAATTACATCAACCTAGGATGTGTATGGAAAACCAAGAACAAATGCTTATCATTGAAAGGATAAAATAGATTTACATTTCTATTCCAGTTAGACTTAGAACTTATATTCATTTTCATCATGTTTAAACTTAGCACATTTAGAACCAAACAACATCAGTTTATCATATCCCTCGCTAAGAGTTAAACCATATGATTTGTATCTTGCTAACTCTAAGTGGCAAGACAATGATGACAAACTTAATATCAACTTACTAGTATACTTACATTTTCCATCCCCAAATTATGATTTGGTTGCACGTGAATACTTTTGACTTATATGGTTAAGTGTTAGAATACCCAACTACTCATCATTTGGTGAGTACTTGTAATTACTGTAGAGTTTAAGTATTAGTTTTTATCCTAATAAATATGGCCTTTATTTAAAAAAAAAGAGTTTTATAATACTAAAGAACCCATGACTAATAGGATGTGTTCCATTGCTCTAAACATCTCTCTTACTACCATCAATATTAAAACATAAATTACTTTGGATATGTGACATGCTAAAGCCAAAGGCCTTCAACAACATCATGGTGCCATCCCACCAATAGCACCATTAAAAGGCCACCTATAGGTCATTCCATCTTACCATGTTGTTTAGTGTTGCTCTTGGTTGATACTAGAAAGAATCATGTGGTGATGGAATTATCAAATAATTGTAATATAGATACTCTTTAAGAAATATAGTCCAGATATAACTTTATAACTCAATATTGCTCATCAAAATTGAATCCATGACTTAGAGCTTTCAAATCAAGAATATTACTAGAAAGAATGACTATAAGTATATCTCAAAACATATAGCCAACATAATACTTTAGAAAAATTATAGAAAAATATAATGATGCCTAAAGTGTGATTTGAATGGAAAGCCTCATGCATAACAAGACACTGAGCTAACAAGACTATGTTCTCATATAATTTTTTTGAATTTAAACCATGTAATAGTACCTTTGATCCTAGGCTTTTTGGGTATTGTAGTAAAGTATGAATTAAGGTGGGGTATTAGATCCCAAAAAATAAATATATTTAAAAAATCAGATTTAGATAACAAAAGTAGAGAAGTAAAGATGAAACTCTAAAGTAACAAAAAGGAAAGACCCAATGGTTTTGGGGATGCCTTTTTAGGTTTTCATCCTTACAAACAATCCTAAAAAACCTCCCCTCTAGGGTAGGAAAAGGATCATACCTTGCCCTCATTTAGAAGCACCCAAATAAGTTTTCACTTTTAACTAAAGGATTTTTGTTAATAAAAAAGAAAACTATAGAGAGAAACATTTAGAAATTTAGTTGAAGCATAAGTTATTGAATGATGTCACCTTGAATTGACAAAGAAAAAAAATTAGTTGGAGAATCTCTATGAAAAACCACATTACATCAAAACTTCTAGATGACATAAAGAATAAGAAGATGAAAGCAATGTCAATTATGAAGTAGAAATCCTTGGAGCTGAGAAGTGACACTATATAAAACTTCATCTATTCCTGGTTAACAACCATGTAAATACTTACTACACCAAGTTCAAGAGCTATTGGCAAGGGGACAAGTAAAAAAAATAATAGATGTGTGTATCTTTCATGTTGTAGATAGGGCATCTTTGGTCATGAACATTTATATGAGAGCGTGGAGTACCAATAGGCAAACCTTGATGAATCAAATATCACAAAAAATAGCTAATTTTTGGAGTAGTGGCATTTCATATCTTCTGAGTTCGCTACTTCCATAACTGCACATTATGATTAACCTTCCAAAGATAATTGAATCTTGGCCAAATATTAGAATTAAAACTAATAAGAGTATACATAATATTAAGTTGATATGGAAACATATGATGGTCATTAATCCAAGAAAAATCAAGAAAATCATTATGAGAATCTTGAATAGCTACACTTCTATCCAAACTATCCAATAGATTAAAAAAATGTAGACTTTTTTAAAACGATAATGCCATAGAGACTTTGACCCTCAAACCAAGTAATTGAGCAATTATGCATGTGAAGAGATGAAAAAAAGGAAATGTCAAGCTTGCAACATGTACTACAAAGATGTGGAAGCTTAATAGCCCATGGTTCATTATTAATTGGAAGCCACCAAAGAGAAAGCTTATCAAGCATAGAGGTAGAAACAGTAATATTATTAAACTTCCAAAAATCACTGATAAAACTTTAAGTCTTTCACATATGCTTTATGACAATAGAACCTGATATAGTAATGCCTTTTGGAAAAAGGATCCAATTAAAAAAATGAATCTCTCCAATAACCACTACCTCCAGGCTTACCCATCTAAATATGCTTCTTAAAAAGAACCTTTTAAGGCTTTCTACCAAATAAGAATTTAACCATCCACTTGGCACATAAAACAATACCCTACGTATAACAATTTATCAATCCTAATCCACCATCCTCTTTGTGAAAAGTGCAAATGTCCTACGTAACATGATAAAATCCTTTCCTAGAATGGTGACTACTCTAAAGAAAATTTCTCACAAGCTAATCAATACGACAATATACAGAAATACTAGGAGCCCAACATGAAGAATAATACATATTAGTAGCTTTAATGATATGTTTACAAACAGTATACTTACCAACCATTGAAAGCTTTTTCTTCTTCCACTTAATAAGTTTTTGTTCAATTTTCTTCATTGTAACATCCCATAAAGTTTTTGAAGATGCACTAAAAGAAAAGGGAATATCTAATAATTTGAAAATGTTTGACTATTCTAAGAAATGCCAAGATTTAGACAAAGCCCATTCTTGAACCCCTTTATTACAAAAGATAGAAAATTTTGACCAATTAATCTAAGAGCCTAAAAGTTTGTAATATTAAAAATATGATAAAAAGGACAAGTCATTTTTTATCATAAAAAAGAAGTCATCTACAAAATGTAAATTTAATGAACATTGTTTTCAATAAAGATGTCTTGTAGAAAATTATGTTCATGGTCTTTGTGTGTAGCATGACATAAAAAATCTGCAGCAAGGATGAATAGATAAGGAGCAAGAGGGCAACCTTGCCTAATTGAGCATTCAAGCTTGAAGCTCTTAGTAATGCCAACATTGGTAGCCACAAGTACATTAGCATCTGCAAAAGGAATCTCCACCATCCCAATAAATTTTCCATTGAAACCATATTTGTGAAGATAAGCAATAATAAACTACTATTCAATTTTATCATATGCTTTAGCATAATCAAGCTTCAAAAAAGCAATGTTTTGATTAGAATCCTTAGCCCATTGCATACCCTTCCAAGCTACCATAACATTATCCAAAATATATCTACCTTTAGCAAAGCCAATTTACATTGGACTAATTAATTGAGGAATAATTGATTTCAATCTTCTAGTAAGACATTTAGTCAAAATTTTATAAACAAAATTTAGAAGAGTAATAGGGTGTTAATTAGCAATGCAAGAAAGGTCACTATCCTTAGGAATAAGTTTGATGACTCTTCTATTTAGCTCTTGACCAAGAGAACATTGTTCAATAACTTCAATAAAAACACAATAAAGGTTCGTACCAACAACATTCCAATGATTTTTAAAGAATTCAATAGAAATTCAATCAAAACCTAGAGCTTTATCATTAGCCAAGCTAAACACTACATCTTTAATTTTAGTAAGAGAGATATCATGTTCAAGAAGATGGTTGTAACTACGATAAATAATATTAGGTAAATGATCACAGTTAGAGAGAAAATTCACATGATCAAAATCCTCTCAAACAAATACATGTTGAAAATGTATTTCAGAAAAATCTTGATAATATGAGGATGAGAACTAATTTGGCCATCAAGTTCCATGAAGTCAATAATAAGCAAATTACCTTTACCTTTTAAGAATTTAATTTAATTTAATTTTTTTTGGGTGGTTCTCCCTCTACTTTCAACCACTTGAGACTACTCTTGATAAGAGCACTCTTAGCATTATGCATATCCCATTTTTGTTTGACTAAGCAAACATAAACAAGTCATTGTTGAAGATTAATATTAAAGGGATCATTATGTAAAGCAATATTGGTCTATTGAATTTCATCATAGATTTTTTTCTTAGTCTTCTTTTGTCTTTTGACATGTTGCTTACTAAACCAATGGGCAAATTTACGAATATGATATATAATACACAACCACCAATCAATCCAACCTGATTTACTAAGAGGTCTCAGTTCTGCAGGCCAAAAAGATGTCAAAATACCTTTTCTAGAAGAAGTAAGAAATAAAAATGCATTCATATAGAAAAGCTCATAATGTTGAATTGGAGATTTAATACAAAATTCCAAATTAAGATAAATTAGAAAATAGTCTAAAAGATTTGCATCTATTTGAATTGTAACCTTTCCATCAAACAACCAAGGAGAATAATTGGAAAAATAAAATCGGTCAAGTCTTTCAAAAATCCAATTATTACCTTCATGGAAGTTAGACCATGTAAACTAATCATTATGATGAATATTTGATCCAGTAGCATCAAATAAACAAAATTATTCTTTAACATCACACTAAATAGAAAGTTCATGGCCTACAAGTTGAGAGGAAACTCTACTAATTTTTTCACAAAAATTTTCAATCATATTAAAATCACCACAAAAAGCCAAAGAATGTTAGGCAAACTTTGGAGAAGAAACTGGCATAGAATAATTCTATTTGCAATAGTAAAAGCATACATATCACAAATTCCAAAAAAACCTAAAGCACTTTGAATAATAACCCACATTATAGAATTATCTCTACCATGAGAGTTGCACCACCTTGATCAGTATTATGATTAGTAACTAATACTATAGAATCATGAAGAAAATTGTTACTAGCTATGACTATATATGAATTTGAAATCTTAATCTCTTGAAGAAGAATAAAATCAAGAACTAAAGATCATGTGCAAAGAAAAGTACCAACAACTTTTGTCCAAAGTCTATTAGTAAGACCTTGGACATTCCATGAAAAGATTAATATAAGATAGAAGGGAAAAAGGCCTCTACCTTGTCAATAGAATCAACATTCTCAACTTCATATCTTGATTAATAGTTGCAAATGAATTATGAGTAATTAAAACATCTTAAACATGCTAACAATTCTGATGATTTGACATATATTCACCAACAATTTTGATGATTTGACATATATTCATTGATAGATAAACTTAATGTTTTTTATCATTAAAAACAATTTGAAAACCCTTTGAAGTAATAATAGGATTCTATGAAATCTTAGAAGCATATATTTGTTTCCTCTTAGTCATTGAAAAATATTTTTAAACTGAATTCATCAAAAGCTTCCTTGAAGATACATTCTATTGAATAATGATAAAAGAAAGGGGTGCGCTAATTGTTGAAACATCAGTAGAAGAAATTATCATAAAATTTGCAGCATCTATAAAAAAAACCTTAACAGAATCTTTAACATTAGCAAAAAACACTTTAATAGCATTCACAACAGCTTGTTATTGAGATGTTTGCATTATATTTTTTCAAAGCACAAAAATACATGAATCAAACATGTGACCCTCATGATGATAATATTGACATTACTTTGGAAGATTGTAATAAACAACTTTCTGTGCATAATCAATTCCATTAGCACGTAGAAGAATTCCTTGCTTAAATGAATCAAGATCCAATTTAATTGTACATCAAATTCTACAAACACCACTAGTTGCGTAAAGGTTTCAAAATGCTTGATTGGCCTAATACGAGAAATAAAATCCCATTTAACTTTTTCAAAAATTAATGAAAGATTAGGCAATTCAACAAAACAAGGAACCTTTAAAAATTTAAGAGATGCTGAATTAAAAGAGGGAGCCTACTTTTAAATAATCAGTAAAGTATGATGGTGATTGAAAACACTGATATCAAAAACCTTAGGAACCATTGTCAAATCAACAAATTCTACAAGCCAAAATGAGTTTGACAAATAACAAGCATGGATGGAATCCAAACCTCAGTTTTTCCAAACCAAATTTAAATGATTAAAAAAACTTGAGAAACAAGGTAAATAACTCATAATTTGCACAAAAACATACATTCCAAAGATTTCCAAAGATTTCCTAAGTAATAGATTCATATAGATCATTAGGTAATTTTTAGAAAGACAAAAAGCAACAATTTTGCTTAAAGGATCACCAATTGACTCAACATTACAGGTAATATCAATGCTAAACCCATTACTACCTAAGCTCAATACAAAAATCCTGACCACAGAAAACCCTTGCTGCTGGAACACTCAAAGCCGCTTAATTATCAAATTTTAGATGAGTTTTGTTGATTTTGAGTATGTCAAAACAAAAATCAGTACGTATTTATTAAATAAAAATAAAAATAAGAGAAATCGGAACTTATTCAATTAAAATGAAAACACGAAGCACCCATCGTTTCCATTGAACCTCGTTGGCAGTTGGGCAACAACCGTCAGAATAAGGTAGCGCAGGGACGCTAACCCAAAGAAAACGATAAGTTGTGCAACCCACTAAATAAATGCTGTAAAATTCTGATCTTAGAAGCAACAGGAGATCACTGGTTTGCTACGAACAAAACATCTGATATAATCTCGAAGATTCGTTGTGGAAGGTTACGAAAAATCTCTCTCAGATCTACTTCTGATACGGGCATCGCGGCGAACACAAGGGTTTCTCACCCTGACAAATTTGTATGCTATTTAAGCAGTCTGAATTTAATGGAAATCCAAAATCCGGGAGTCTCTTCGGCAACTAATGGTGACAATGTTTCTGACGTCAGAGCAACCCTAGACCCAGTTTTGAAGCACATACAGAAATGTCTGGGGATTCTTCACGAACTCAACCTAACAGTTTCTCTCTACACATCAGCTTCTCAGCTGAATCTTCTGGAACGCATGTAAAACCCATTTTCTCTCTCTCTCTTTCTCAGTTTTAATTAGATACTGGTTTGATCGGTAATTTGGGTTTGAAGTGTGCTGACAGATTAGGATGTATGGATATCGGATTTTAGCTTTTCACCAAGTGCATGTCATGTTAGGTTTTTGCTGTTATCTCGAGTTTTGCTTTCCAATTTTTTTATAGGCTTGTTTCTTTGTTATTTATAAATTTATAGGCCGGGTTAAAGATGCATATTAAACACGGGTTACGTCCATTGTTTTTCTGTTAAGCCTAGGCTTCTTAGCTTTCGTGTGTGTTGTTAATTGTGGGAAAGATGAAATGCGGGATTTAGAATCTGCTGAAAATTTAGACATGTTGGCTTTGAAGAACCAGAGATGCACTTTTACGCCTCCAATGAGCAACTTGTGGGGTTTTAACCATGAACCATGACGCTTTTTGTCATTTTAACATGGGTCATATTTATTTTAACAATATTACCTATGATGTTCGGGAACATTATAATGCAGATCGTGTTTCTATTTTATAACTTTTTGAAGAACACTTAAATTATGGTAACATGACATTTGATTGATCAAAAATGTTTGTTTCAGTTCTCAACAGTGGCTATTGCAGAAGTTTTAGCATTAAGTGTTTTGGTTTTTATCATTTTTAGTTTTAGTCTTGTTTTAAAGTGCAATTAGCACTCGCCTAACAAATCTAAAACATGTTGAACGTAGTACTATCAGATTTTTTTTTATTATCTATGAGGGAATTTCAACAAATATAAAAGTCATGCATTCGCAACATTTTCCTCTCCTAAATGATTTTTCTAGTAACTTTTTTATCCTAGCCAGAACTGATACTGAATATTTCTTTTGACTTTTCAGAAATGCTTTGGTGATTGAACTTGACGAAGCTCAAAAGGCTGCTGAGGCATGCAATATTTATGTCCCTCTTGAGGTTATTAGGCAAGTTATAATTATATACGATCAGTGTTTGGTTTCTCAATCAAGTAATGTGTTTATTGATAAATTTTTCTTCTCTCATACACCAATTGCTTTATTCTTAGTTTGTTCTGAAATTCATGTGTTGCAGGCTCATTGATGAGGGAAAAAACCCAGACGAGTGTATAAAAAATACCATAAACAAATGCATTCAGAAAAATCAAATTACCAGGGGAAAAGCGGAGGCATTCAAGGTGAGAAAGCTACGACCTCTTGAGCTTTGATTAAATCAGAGTGATTCCTAAAAATTGATTGGTGTTATTTTTTTTAATGTTATCTTGTCTTTATAAAGTTTCAAACCTTCAAATTTGTTGTTGCTAGCTAGATGCTTGTTCAATTGAATCAATGGTTTTCTTTAGATTTTGTGATTACAATATTCCTGATAGAATGAGCTTCGTTTTGATGATTTTTCTGGAATACTAAACTATTTATGTACCTGCTGAGCCTTCCTTTGTTCGTTTAGAAATCACCTATTTAGTCATAGGATTATCATTACCAGGATACAATTGGGGATTGAATTAGGGACTGGGAATTCTCTTTGACGGGGAATGACTTCAGGGCAAAAGTTAATAAGTACGGCAAGGTGGACCGGAGACTCAAATCCTGATATACAGAGTCTTAGCTGTATATAATTTCTGGCTGGGATGTGTTTAACACTGACATTGATTGCTCAGAAATTATAAACAGGATGCTTCTTTCACCGTTGCTTTCACTTCTCTCCTGAGATATGTCTCATAAATTGTTTGGTTATGGGCCAGGAAGATATTATGGAATGAAAAACTAAAAAGATATGTGGTGAGTGTTTTTATTTTTTAAATAAAAAACTTGACTGAAGATATATCAGAGATTTTTTAAAGGTCTAGGTTGTTGACTTTCAAGAGGTGAAACTTGTTGCTAAGGCTTGTGGTGGTGGTTGTTCATTGGATTTGAGATGACATTGTATGTATCCCCATGATATATGAACAGCACAATACTTTGGAAGCACTTAGTTAATAACACAAAAAGCATAGTGGTGCCCTAAGTGCAACTTGAACTTACAACCCATTGCTAGCAAAGCAACGAGCTTGTCAGTTGAGCTATATTGTCATTGTCTTTCAAGGAGGTATAGCTTGTTGGCAAGGCATAGGACTTGTTTAAACGTAGCTGTGCACAACAAAGTATTTACTTATGAAGTGACTTAATTGACTGAACTAAGGCTTGGAACAGTTGACCTGAAATTTGATAATGATACCTCAAAGTTTATGTTTCACATGGGTTAGGAACATGGGAACAAGAGAATGCTTTAATCACTTTTAGGAAATGAGTGATTTATAGGAGCCAGGCTTGATACATAGCACAGTGAATAGTGGAGGTGTTCCAAGAAGTTCATTAACTTTAAGAGTATTATCAGGGACATAGATTTAAGTAAGAATCTACAGATCATGTTTGTGTTTTTATTTTATTATAAGAAATAAGGTATCTAGTGTTTAGATGTCTCTTGGACTCCTGTGTGTATCGTTTGAATGTGGAAAATAATTTCATCCACAGAGAAGACTAAAGTTTATTCCTGGCGACTTCCAAAATGCAGGCAGCATAGATATAGTTTTAGAGAACAAACATGATTAAAATGGACATGATTTTACACTATTGTTGTAAGGAAAAATACCGTAGTATGTATTTGATTTCCTAATATCTACTGATGCTTTTATCAATTTGGATGTTGAGTTTAGAGATTCTGAGTCCGGAAAGATTACACCTTCTTATGTTAATTCACCAAGGATTCAAATTTTTTTTTTAAAAAAAACAAGTATTTAGAGATTCACATGAAAATCCCAGGAGTAACCAAACAAGTTTTTTAATTTAAGAGGTGGTATCTTCAGCTATTAGAAAGAGTGAAACTAAAATAAACACACCCTTAAAATAAAACTAAAAATTTACAGTTGGTACAGTTGGAAGTAATTAGAAAGAGTGAAACTTGTTTTGGCAAAAAATAAAAAATAAAAATAAAAATTGTAGTTTTAAAATACTAAATTAGGGGACTGCTAGAAGTCCATCCACGTGGGTTTGAATGAAGGGAAGTGTTGGAAGGATAACATAAAACTGTATTTTAGACTTTGAAAAACAAAATAGGAAATAGTATTAATGAGCCAAATAATAACTTTTCGTGTTGAAAGCCAAGAATGACAAATCTGATATTTCTGTTAAGACATTTTCTGTATTGCCAATGTTATTTTTTTAATTCAGAGTTATATTTTCTTTCACTGTGTTACTGAACTATTCTAAGTTTTGCCTTTTTAACCTGTATGATTTCTACAGAATTTAAGGAAAGAGCTACTAGATGAATTGGAAAAAGAGTACCCAGATGAAGTGGAAGCATACCGGGAGCTGCGTGCTGCTTCAAATGCTGTGAGTACATTAATATTTGTTTGTAGTCACTCTCTGCATGCAATTTTTAGTAAAATTGTAAATGTTGTTTTTCTATATAATCTAAATATCTTTCTTTGTTTTTAGTTTTCCTAACATTTTTTAAAGTTCTGAAGACATTTTGCCAACTTAAAAATAGCCTCATAACTTGAATCTTGTTCTGGTTCAAAATTTTGAATATTGATTGAGTCATTTATGTTAATATAGTAATTACCATCTTGCTTAATTCCAGGAAGCAATCAAACAAGCACAAGCTGCTGGTGCCTTACCAAATGGAGATGGTAAGACCAAGACATAAAGTGAAGAAAGATCGTCAATGGTCCCTCTATGGAAATTAAATTTTATACAAAGATTTAATGCGAAGGCCTGATGTTCAAGTGCATGTCATTTAATTTGTGTAAAATATTTTCTTCATTTTTTAAATCAAGTCAAGTGTTTACCAATATAATTATCATAGGGGCAAGTCAGTGGTGCAATGGTAGAGCATCCATTTCCTCAGGTTTTGATTTCCATAAGTCACTTAAAAGCTTTTTTTGTAAAAAGTGTATTAAGCAGCAGATTCATTGATATGTGGAGAATATGCTAGTTTGCCTTTGTAATGAGTTCTGCTCTGTGCCTGGACTTCTTTTGTAACATGTGGAGCATATAGCACTTTAATAGAAGGGAAATGTGACAGTAAGTTACTCTTAATAAGGTTTTCTGAAAATATGAATTTTATTAACTCTGGCGTTTTATATTTCTATTTAAAAGCCTATCTACTAGCCTTCAGGCCCATGTAACATGGCATTGCCTCTAGTGTTTTTTATAACATTGAAGTGACACAAATTGACAGTTTGAACCACATATTGAAACGGTGAGACGTGAAGTAATTGAAATTTTTATAAATATAATATTTGCATAATATAAAACCACATTTCCACTTGAAGAGAGTGGAGACTAAATTCTGTTTCGCAGATTCTTTTACTGACAAGTTACAATTTTAATTATAACAGATTTTATTCTTAAATAAAAATTAAAATGACAAATATTTATGAATAAAATCTGTATTCATTATAATTAAAATGAAAGTTATAAGTTTTAGCCAACAATCATTAACCTTTTTTCCCATGATAAGTGTAAACAAATATGTACTAATTTATTAAATTAAAATTGAAATTTTATTAACTTTATATAAAAGGATGAGAGGTTTAATGCTTATCTTGCTAAGGTGGGTAGTTTGGGAGGGCTGTGAATAATCCAAAGTTTAACTGCTTGTGGGTATATTTGGGCTTAAACTTAAGTCTTAGGACTTGAGAAACGATCTTACCATGAAAAGTTTAACCTCTTCAAGTGGTTGCATCCAAGTTTAAACCTATGTCTTTGACATGATAAGCATTCACCTTATCATCAATCCAAATGATGGTTCTTATATTTTGTCTATATGCTTATGCAAAATACATTAATCAATATCAAAAAATTTTAAGCATAACATATTTCTCCTTTTTCTTTAAAAAAATCTATTTTGTCTTTTTAATTATGCATGTTGTTTCTTCTCCTTTAGACACAATTAACTTATCTTTTATTTTATTTATTATTTCTTCTAATTTTAACTTAAAATGGTATCTTGTTTTTGTTTTGAATTTATTATTGCATTAATATTTTTAATACTAGATTTTGTAGCTATAATTTTTCTTTATGACACCACCCTATTGTAAATACTTTTGGATGATATCTCTTGAGATCTTATTATTACTTTTATTATTCAAATAGAATGTTTAGAATTGATAAGTTGCTTCAGTTTCCAATGGCAACAAGTTAGCTTCCAATAGAAGTATTGTGGATGAGACTTCAGTTTTCACCTTGAATTCATCCAACAAAAACTATTTTTGAAATTTCTCATTTTATTGTCACAATAAAACCCCTTGCTACACATCCATAGTAGTTTGTATAATTATTTTCAAATTGTCTAAGTTCAGATATTATAGTTGTTATGTGTCTTTATTGTATACAAAGCCTTCTGGTCATTTGCAGCTTATTAATATACAATGCTTTAATGTACAATTGTAAGAGCATTCTAGTTCCAAATATCTATATTTTCTTAGAATCTTAAATTTTTTAATATATTGAGCTACAAAATACAATCTCTCTTATTAATTCCACCAATTAACATTTTTGTTTACGTATTATACTCAGAACAAACATACTTAACATTTTACGTATCGCAGTAAGATCCTAACCTTGTTAGTAACCTGATTTAATTTAATTTAATTTCAAATTTTACAGCCGTTACTTTTATGATGTTCATGGTTTCCATGTAAGGAAACAAAATACCTGTATTTGAGAGAGACTTCTAAAATAATCTCTCATATTGTTGTTTATACAAATTGTGGAACTGACTTACGAAAGACATTAGGACGGAAGCTCCAGATGACCTGGTTTATAATTGTTTAGCAATTACAGCAGCTATGCTTCCAAAATGTAATTACTGGAATTGCAAATACGAATGACATTGACATTGACGTCAGAAGATCATCGCTCTAGCTGCTTCATCCTAGTTTTCAAATTGTAATTTGTACCTGCATAAATCAGAATCAGTTAAAAAAAACAAGAAAAAGAAAGAAACAAAGAAATAAATAACTGAAAAATAAATTGTTAAAAGGTAAATGAATGCAACAAAGTTTACCAGTAAAACTTTGGAGAACACCGTTGTTCTGATGAATCCCCACACAATCATCATGAACAGGAGTAACAGAGAGATGCAAAACAGGAGCCTCTGTGGTACCTTTTGTGGTCTGCATCACAACCCACGAATCTGGCCGACCTAAAACCAGATCTTGGAAACTTACATGAGATCTGCCTACAACTTTGGATCTTGCCCAGAATCTGGAAATCCATGATTTCTTCTTCCTCAACCTTAGTTCAAGCACCATTCTAGATCTCTGCATCAAATCTGATATTGAAACAGCACTATTCCCACGTTGTGCGGCTGCCACACAGCAACAGTGGAGGCAGAAAGTCTGATTCCACCACGGTTCTGGGTCCGTAGCATTTACTTCTTTGCTCTCAACCACAACATTGTCCACACAGAATCTGACATACAACTTTCCACTGCTTGCAATCAGGTGGGTTTTCTTGGCCTCCAAGATTGTTAGCTTGAAACCCACCAACGATTTTTGCTGATCCATGAACCACTATGGATCACTCTTTTCTATGGATCACTGTCCTAACAAGTTACAAAATATCAGCCACAAATCACCACTAGGAATCACAGTTCTGGACTTCTGGCTACCGTACATGAAACTGACACAAAACCAATCTGGATTTCTTGTTACGGCTAGACAAAAAACAGGATGCTAATTTAGCAATCTTGAAACACTCTGGATTTGTGCAACAGCCAAAGCAGTAAAACAAAAACTTTACAGATATATGGTACTATTAGCAACAGTTTCCCACCATGTACAACCCTGATCTTTGCCAACTGCAAAATGCGAGTTTTAACCATCAAACAGTCCAGATTCCAGAAATTTAGTTTGACTCTTAGACGGTGCAGTCCTCAGCAGATATCCAAGCTATAAATAAGCTAGGAATGTTACTACACCAGATGCTGCATTACAGTTGTTGGATTTTGTATGAGATCTGTCTAGAAAGCTGAAGCCCATATAGCAACTTTTCTTCACATTTATGCTGCCCACATGATCCATTCAACCATGGGCACGTGTATATGTTCAGAATGTGCTCCACTGTAAAAGAAAAAAGTGCAGAGCAGAAAGACAATTGTGCTTGCAAATGGAGGACTAGTACCTTAAAAAGAGTTTAAATAATTATAGCTAACCAAATCAGAGATTAGTCGTTTTACCATCAGTATCCGTGATACGGTGGAGTAAAATAACATCATAGCACCGAGGTCATAGCTTACCGAAGCATCAACATGTGCAGAATATATAATGATTAGATTCAAGTTCTGGATGCTAAATTGATTGGATGTAAGATTGCCGTCGATGTGGTTTTTTTTTTAAAAAGTGCGCACCCAGAAAGTTTCCAAAGCACTAGATTCCTCCACTATCCATAAATTAAATCCAATGGAAGTGCACAATAATTTTCCACCCATGTCGGAATTGTGCAGAAATGGTAAATCAGAAATGCATCCACCTGCTGACTTGGCTGCAGGAATTGTGCAGAAATGACGAATGAGAGATTCATCCACCCACTAACTTAGCTGCAATAGTTGCTGCCCAGTCTGTGCCACTCATTTGTGTGATTTACTGTATGCCATAACGTATACTTTCATCTCATCCGGTGGCTTTTGGCTTTAGAAATCTAAGGTTGCTTTTTCCTACCAACCCATTCATGTGACTTATTTCTTTGCCTTTTGTGTGGATTGCTGTAGAGTTTGCAGAAATGGAAAGCTTGTTTTAAGAAACAAGGGCATACACAGTTGTTATCCCTGGAATAGTTGAGCACTGTTGTTTTAGGGCGCAATTTATTTGAATAACTAGTTTTGAGACTAGAGGATATAATCTTGGCCTAAATGCAGTACTCAGGATTTCAGGGAAAGAAGCATTTACATTCCGGATACAGGGACATTAAGATTAAAGCATTATGGACACCACAAGCCATTAATGGAGATACAATAGAGAAACAAATTCCTACCTAGAGGAAGGGAGACATCACATCTCAAGCATACATTGCAGACAATTTTCATTTAACCTATTTTTTCAAAAAAATATGGTATCTTAACATTATTTCTTGGATTTGAACTTATTCTCTTTCCTTATTCCAACATTTTAATATAATTTATCTGAATTGAACTGGTAACGTTTAGATTCTTTTCTAACCTCGAGTAATATAAAATTACAAATTTTACTTTTAAAATAAATAATATTTTAAAAAATGATAATTTAGTGATAATTGAAATTGAATCTGAAACTCTCTTCTACAATATTCTAATGATACATATTCATCTTCTACTATTTGTAATAAACATAATTTGTATACTATGTTTTCATGCTTTTCATTTTTCCATCTTCTAATTTTAAATTGTAGATGGTGTGATCTCTTTTTTACTTTGTTAATGAGTGCTCCCATATGCTCTCATGGACATTGGAATAGTTATGTGTAGATATTTTAATTCATCATATATCCACCACTAATGTTTTGGTAATAAAACTAAAGCTTTTTCTTTTGTATCAGTGCCTTTTTTTTTCATTTTTCTCAAACTTTCACTTCAACAAGTTTTCAAGTTTGTTCTAACATCAATACTATATTTTTTGGGGCTGAAATTTTAGTTCATTGAACAACTCTTGCTATGATTTTTGGATACTATCTCCTAAGATTTTATTAATAATTTTATTATTCAAATAAAATGTTGAGAATTGATACATTATTTTAACTTTCGATGTCAACAAATTAGCTTCTAATAAAAGCATTGCATTTGGGACTTGAGTTTTCTGAATTTTTCTTCAACAATTCCTTATCAAGAGTTAGACCCCACACTACACATCTATAAAGTATTGTAGGTTGTACAATTATTTGAAAAAGATATTTCTAAATAGTTCAAATCCAAATATTATGATTGCTATATTTGTTCTTCATTGTATGCAAAGTCTTCTAGCTATTTCTGAATCATCATGATCTACAATGCTCGTTTATAATTTTGAGAACATTCTACTCCCAAATATCTATATTTCTTCACAATCTCACATTTTTTAGTTCCACAATATTTTCTCTTGTCAACATTCACCTTCATTTTTGTATATTCACATAATTTTTCGAAGTGATACAACATCACTTTTAACCTTGTTTCTGAATTTCTAATCAATGTTGTACTATTTGCAATGATTACAAGTAATATCCACGATTGATCTACTTTAATGGCATAATTAGTACGAACCTTTCTAATCCACTCCTAGTTCATCAATAAAAATGCCAAACAATGTAATTGAAAAGAAACAATCTTTCTTTACTTCTATATTACTTTAAAATTGACAAAATTGTATAGTTTCTTATTTGTTTTTAAATTCAAAAATTATCTTTTTATAAAATTTGGATAATATTGAGTAAACCAAAATCAACTTTAAGTTTGAAAACTTTGATTTATAATTATTCTCTCATCACAATCAAATGATTTAGCAAAATCAACAAAGTAAATAAATGTTTTGCCTTGTTTACCCTTTGCTTGTTCAATGAAATATGTAAGAGTAACCACATAATCTATTGTAGAATGCTCTCTCTTCTAAATTGAAAAAGCCTAACACCTCTAAAATCTAAAATTCAATTTCTAAAATAAGGATGTTTATAGATATGGGAATATTTTTTAAACAAACCATTATCTAAGCTCATTAAGCTTTTAACTATTACTTAAGATCATATTTAATCCATCATCACCCTAGCCTTCTCCTAACAAAATGGGGTCAACTTCATTAGTTCTCTTATATCTTTATATCAATCTCAATTGCTTTTTCTCATGTCTACTTTGATATTCCTTTCAATAGCATTTCTAGGATCTTAATATGGCAACCTTTTTTTTAAAAAATATAAACTCATTATTCGAGCTTCTTTGGATACAAGCAAGTCATCTAAGACCTCATTTTTTTAACTTGAAATAGAAGTCACTGTACATTCCTCTAATGTATGTATTATGTGATTTATCCTTTATTGTAAGGTTCAACATTCATCTAAACATTTACATTTCTACCACGTTGATTTGTTGTTGTATCTCTCCTTTCCATGATAGATAACACAAAGGGTTCGGTAAGAGGGTAAATTTGACAAGATTCTGTTGGCTAGGGATAATTAGTCTAGCCAACCCAACAAGGGAGGATGTTAACCCCAAAAATAAAATTATATTAAGAATAAAATACAAAATGCATTATAAAATGAAAACAACATATCCCTTCAATTAAAAAAAAAACTCCAAAGATAACAATGGAAATATATCTAAGATTTACTTATTTTTTACAATTCTAACATATAATTGTTATAAGGTGTTAATTTAGTGGTTCCATTTTATTAAGTAATGTTGAAGTATAAACTTATATAAATCTTAGAGTGTATCTAAGTTTCAATTATTTTGGGTTCCAACACCCCACAATTTCAATTTTAACATACATGTACCCTTCTACCCTAAAATTTCAAGTGGACTAACTATTCAGCTATCGCCTATGTGTACATAAACATCATAGCAGGAATAACAATACATAAACAAGTTAATGACAAAGGATTACGTGAAACTCTACAAATTTGACAGGACTATGTTGGCTAGGGATAATCAGTTTTGATGCTAACCCCGCCAAAACGGTTCTTGTGTTGGTTGTCCATAAAAAAGTTTAAAACCAGTTGTTAAAAATAAACATTTAGTCCAACTGCTAACGTATTAACTCTTTCATTGAGTAAGAACCAATTCTTTTCATTCCACTAATAACGAGACATGATTTCATTGAAAAAAATTATCATTTTAAAAAATACCATTTAAAATCATCAGCTTCACCCTAGCCATCCGGCTATTCTTCATAAATGTACAGATAATCTATATCGTATTGCACTATGGCAATATCATGTAACCATAGGTAAAAAAACAATAAATCCATCCAAAGATCAGCAAAAACAAAGAGCTTAAGCTCCTTCCTACAGTGCTAATCAATAAAACAAAAAGATGCAACAAACTGTACAGTACTCACAAAAAACTTTGACTGTGCGTACATAGTGTCTGCTGACACTAACTCTTCTACTTTGTTTTCTTGACTTTCTCTGTGCAGTGTTTTCGTTATTAGATGTTCTTTCTTTTTTCAGAAACACAATTTGTGTACAACTTCAATTTCTTCTTGCCAATTTTCCTCTACAACGATCTCTTTCCAATCTCCTCTTCTAATCTTGAGATTCTTAAACTCAGATGTTTGATTAGCTTGCTCTGTAGTTCAGTTTTCTTGCAAAGATAGGCAACTACCTTTTTCAGGTCTTCATTTTCTACCTTTATTTTTTCATCATTTGATTCCAGACCTTGTAATTGCCTTTCTGATACATAAGCATCTGGAACAACCAGGCTTTCTTCACTTATTTCAGTTCTTTCAAACGGAGATTCCTGATGTTCTGGACAATCATGGCATTCCACAGGGCCATGTTCATCCCCTGAATGTTCCACCTTCAATGAAGCTAAGTTCTCCACTAGTTGAGAAGGGCAGTTATCCATATCTGCTAGATTCTCTACTGAATCTGCACTGCCTTCTCTACACTCAGAAACAAGTTCATAATCTTGTGCAATGGAAACTTGTTCTTTCTCTGGTGGTGAATGAACATATGTTGCTTCAACCCTGCCCTCATCAGGAACATGAAGAGGTTCTGCTTTACTTTCAATTAGTCCAGTGGCTCCATCTTCGTTCCTGATATCCTCAATATTGTTTGCTTTCTCATCTGCACTGACTACCTCTCTTTCAAAACTATCAGACATATCAAGAGAACCTTCATTTGCATTCATTTCTTCTTCTGTTTGATTCATCTCTTGGCTTGTCTCCACAGAAGATTCGTTATTAGTACTCATCATCTGATCCTCCATGTATAACTCTTCAGTTTCCAATTCTTCTACTTTGGCTTCAACTGCAACCATGGCCTCTTCAGTTTTATTCATTTGTTGATTCGTTTCCAGAGAAGATCCATCCTTGGTATTCATTGCCTGATCCTCAATGGGAGACTTCTCACTTCCCATTCCTTCTAAACTTTTCCTACATTCATGTTCAACCACTACTCCCTTCAAATGCTCACGCTCATCTGTTGAGATCCCTATATTTTTGGTCTCTTCTACTTCTCCGCTACCATAATTCTCCTTCTTTTCAGAAATGGCAACCATTTCCCACTCCGATTCCATGTTGGGAACACTAGAAGCTCGTTGCACATTCTCAACCGGAACATCTTGATCTTGAGAGATAACTTCTGAGACAGTCTCTCCACCAGAAGAAATGGAATCAACAAGATCTTGCAAGGCCGCAACTTGCCGATTCACAGCTTTCCTAGACTCCCGCACAAATGCATTCACACCCTACCAAAACAACAAAACACACATGTAAGTTTTAAGTACACTATTCAAGAAAAAAATAATTTACAATGAAAACATTATAAAATAAATCGAAAGCATAATATCATTCATGCAGAATATGGAAAGAAACACAAGCAAAATCAAGATCACCATAAACCAACGTTTCTTATATAGCATAAGCTGTACATAAACTTTACGTTAAAAAGGACTTAAAAATAACAAAAATAAAAACACAAGTAAAATAAAATAATATAAACACTTACAAACCCAATATCCACAAACAGAAAATACCAGACACACGAAATAAACAAGACCAAAATAGCTAAAGACAGCCATCAAGCTAATCCAAGACATCTACTAAAAATATACCCTGAAATCAGCATATATAGACACCCACAGATATCGTGAAACAATATCCAAATTCGAGGAATCTGGGGAAAAAATCTAACCACCAAAATCCCGTACATTAAAATTAAAAGATAACAAATACAGCAATAAAATTTGCCTATTGTTTCATCGTCACCACCCTCTCCTATAGCAAAATGGGAAATAAAATTTGCCTACTGTTTGCCACCCAAAAAAAAAATGTTGATCACCCATAAGAAATATCACTAACTTAAAACATGCAAATTCACCTGAAAATACCGTCACCCACAACCCAGATAATTGAAAAACTAGTATTGTAAAAGATGAAACCCATAAAATCAGTCAGTCAGACCTATCATTAACTTAAAACATGCAGATACACTTGAAAGTACCAGCCCTCACAACCCAAATAATTGAAAAGCTCGTATTGTAAAAGATGAAACCCATAAAATCACTCAGACCTAGTATTTTCTTGCAGACTCAAAACATGCATTATCTTAAACACACCTTAAACACCCAAATGTCAACCAAAACAAATTTCCTCCAAAACAACAAACTTAGAAATGTTTACCGAGGCCAACCAAAATCTAAAAGCATTTAATCCATGAAATCCAACACGGGTCAGTCGCCCAAAAATCAAACCTTCTGAACAGATATAGATACTTACTTGTACTCCATCAAGCTTGAGAAACAAAGCCATGATTCCTTCATTGATCTTAAGCCTCTCTCTCTCATTCTTCCGGATCAACTCAACCATAGCAGCATCTTCAACACATCTCCTCATCTCCTTGCTTTGTGCCTCAACGTCTCTAATCAACTTCAACTTATCCAAAATCCTAATTTTCCGTACAGAGTACCCTCTGAAAAAAGATTGGATTTTCAAGGCAGCAGTTGCCTTATCCAAAGCAAGAACCTTGGCCACAGGTTTTTTGGCATGACCAGACTCAGAATTCTTGAAAACAACTGGAACATTCACCACTTTGTTAGCCGGATTTGCATGATAATCGTGCAATTCTTGGGAATTATTCTTGGATGATTTTTTGGGTGCGGGTTTTCGGGGTTTGTGTGAACTAGCAGAATGTGGATTTTGAAAATCTTGAGGTCTCTGCGGAGGATTACTGGAACGGCAATCATTCCTAGGAGGATAACCATTATTTGGAGGATAAAGTGATGAATAACTCTGGTAATATGGAGAATCCTCTGGATAAATCTTAAATAAATCATCAATTTCAAAATCTGGATGGGAATCCTCTGGATAAGTCTTAAATAATTCATCAATGTCAAAATCTGGATGAGAATCCTCTGGATAACTCTTAAATAAATCATCAATGTCAAAACCTGGATGAGAATCCTCTGGATAACTCTTAAATAAATCATCAATGTCAAAATCTGGATGAGTAGGAGCTATGTAATAGGAGCCTGATCTTGGAGAGTGTCTTCCTCCCAGGAGTGAATTCCAAATCGGATTATCGGCCATAATTGCTACCGCGGGTAATGGAAAACCTTAAAACCTCGCAAAAATTCTGAACTGTGTTTTAGCCGAACTGAAATTCCAGCCAAAAATGAACAGAATATTTCCGCAACTGAAGTTGTTGCAAAACATACAATCTTACTAAGGAAATGTTTTCAACGTTAACGAAATACTTACGAGTTTCTCAATCTTCAGAAGCTGCCTTCGTGGGTAGATGCCGAAAACGCACCAAAATTCTAAGCTTTGGGAAACTTTCTTCAATCTTAACACCCCAGACAAAGTCCGAAACTCTGCAAAATCTTCACGAAACCAACAAAAACACGGAGAGATCCACAAAATTTCTTTTGTAGGTAGTTCGAGATTTGGAAAAGAAAAGAGTGCATTAGCAGCCATTTATAAGAAACACTGTGCAATGTGGAAACTTAGTCGAGTGTGTAGAAGTGTCTGGAAGGCCCTCAAAGAATCGGTTGCAGAGGTTCTTGTTGAATCGCAACGGGCGGCTTATACCGCGTCGATTTCCAATCTTTGTTATAAAATTAATATTGTTTTTTATTTATTTTTCCTTTTGTTTAATTGGTTAAGGTCTCCATACGGCTTTGTTGCCATTAGAGTTTTTATAAGAAATGTTGAAATTTAGGGTTCATGTTAGGCGCTTGCTCCCAAAGCAAAACTTTTTGGGTATGTATAACTTCAATTTAAATTTCGGTTACGTCCCACACAAAACAAGCTTACACGTTCAACTATGGCCTTATTCATGTTGTTAATTAAAAAAAATTAAAATTTAAAAGTTTTCTTTTTGAGAGTTCAAGTTTTTACAGGTTTGGAGATTTCTTACTTCTTTGCAAATAATCTTTTTTTAGGTTCTATAAGTTTAGAAAATTCTTACTATGTGTGTCTATATATATATATATGCACATAAGAAAATAATGGGGTAGCACACACTTACCACAAGGTTATTTCATTGTTGAAATACCTAAAGCATCCTACAACCTCTATGTCATGTTGGTTATATCTCTTAAGGCATACTTATGGTTAAATTGTTTTGATACCCCTGCATGAATGCTATAATACCCTGTCCTACCACACCTGGCTAGGGCAAAGTGATGCCTAGGATCACTAGTAATAACACAACGGAAGCATGAAAAACTAAGAAACCAGTGGTGCAAGAAAATATATTAAGAATGAATCACTTGATGTATATATATTATGGAAAGTCAAACTGCACAAAAATCCATGCCAAACCAAAGACTAAGCTTATATTTCAATTATAAAACTGCATGTCTCTACATAAACCAAAAATCTATACTGCTCTCATAATATACAAAAACACATAAACATCATCACATATATAAGAGTACAATTAAGGTTATACAAATATGAATAGTTCACACTATTGTACATGGAAATATTTATCAACCAATCCCTGATAATTTTTTCCTCCTCTACTCTCTCTCTTAGTGCTCGTCTACATCTTTGTGGCTTCCACGTGTAACTAAACAAAGTCAGCATAAAACTAAGTGGGAAGCCTTTACACTTCTCCTGCTAAATAGTCAATAAGTGCTACATTGGAGGAGATGAATGGGGTACAAGGCAACTTGCATCAACTGTCACTCTTGTGCTTGCTCAAAACAACACATGTACATACCATATCACACATAATCATTACTAAAGAAAATAGATGGCTATCATATAATCACAAATAAAATCATTGTCAAACATAATCAATCATATATCTATGACACCACTCCACATGCACCTCCACTATCATGCCCATGCCATCATACCCACTCCATATCATCAATCAATGCATGGACCACACAACTGTAAATCAATCATGAGATGTATTATTAACGCTATGACAAACTAATACCATCATATACACAACCCATGTGGTCGCTAGCATATCTGCACTCAGTATAGCATGTGAAACATTGTCATGAGCACTTATAATCAATCACTTGCATGCATGTCTTTTATTAGTCTTTTATTTCCGTAACTAGTACTAGGGTCCATCAACTTGTGACCTACAACCACTAGCCTTTTGGAGGACTAGCTATAGGGACGAACACACCTATGCCACGTACCAACCATAAGGATGAACACACCTATGCTCTCCCACTCTCAAGATGAGGCCTGAGATATGAGCCTCATTGATACATCACAATGGGGGCCAATCCACAACTACCTCCATGATGCCTCATCACCAACCAATCCACATCCTTATGCTAGCAGCACCTGCTAATGACCACTAAAGTATCGTTGCGAAGACATGTACAAATCTAGGCTAGCTTAAGCCAACACATATCGCAAGCATAACATATCCAAAACAAACATAACTTGACCACATATATCTACACATAATAGTCACATTCATCCCATGAAAACAATATCACAACTTGATAAAACAAAACTTTACACTATAGTCATACTTCATAACCTATATATAATTCCATAAAAATGACTACTATTGTAACCTCTAATATGATATATACTAAAAGAGAAAAATTCCACAATTAAAAAGCACATCTCAAAATGATCCCAACAACACCAATTTCACCTATATCGGTTGATGAATCGTGGTTTTCCAAGCCCTAATATTGGGGACACAATATCGCAACCTGGGTACAATATTGTATACGTGATATCGTGATTCTTGTGGTAGCCTATAAATATAGCACTTAGGCACATAGTTGAAGGGAGAATTTTTAGAGTTAGAAGTTCTTTTCTTTTGGCAGTTTAGTTTTCAGTTTCTTTCTTCCAAGCTAGTTATTCCCAGTGCATGCTCGTAGTGTGAGGTTTGTAATTGTATGACACTTTTGTTTGAGTGTGACGTACTTGGACATGTGCATGACTGATAATAAAGATTGATATTACTTTCATCATTGCAGCATTCACTTAGATTAATTTTGTTGTTTTAATTATTGATGGGACGTGGTATCGCATGGGCTGCAATATTGCATACGTGATATCGCGTTTACTGCAATATCACATCCCCCGCGATATCGTGTCTGCTGCAATATCGCATCTTCCCCTGCGATATCGCGTACGCGATATCGCGATCAGTTGCCAAATCTATAAATAAGAGGCAGCTCTCCCTTGTTTCTCATTCTAGGCCTAGACCATAGTGAAACTCTAGCAGTTTTACCTCTCCAGAGATAGAAT
>MNCI01008566.1:498436-543938 GCA_015680685.1 Gnetum montanum
TCTCCAAGGAGAGGCTAATGTACCATATCATAGATGGTCTCTATAATGAAACAAGGGAAACCTTAGGGATGTATGCCCCAGGTCAACTATATGAACTATGAACCCATCAATTCCAAGAGCTTATTAAGCAGCTAGCAAAAGAAGAAGGAGAAATGGCTAAATGGGAGAATGTTGAAAAATATCAACAGGACCAAAATCTCAACCTAACAAAGGTCCATAATCAAGAAGAGGAAAAATCAACTCACCTCAGTGAGGTGGAACCATCTTTGCCAATATTACAATCACTAGACGAAATTGAGGCAAAGATCAATAAGATGATGGAGGGGATACATGAAAAATGTGGAGAATACGCCAATATTATTGGAGGGAGAGCCATGACAAACCAAGAAATAGGACAAACTAGACAATCGGAAAGAAGGGTAGAAGAGAATAAGAACTTAACTGCCAATCATATGTATCAATGTAACATTTGCCTGTATGATCACCCCAAAGGTCAATGCCCAATCTTCTCACATTTACATGAGCATTAGGGAAGAATGTTACATCCAGAATCATAGTGGTAAAAATCTCAGTCATGGGGGAAGCCACCCCCAAACTGGTTACACCCTTCCTATCATCCAAATGCAAGTGCTTATCAAGCCCAACATCCTGTTTCCCCAACCAGGTCAACATCCTCTATCTCACCACATTATTATCATTCTCCTTAATACCATCAACCCATATCCTCATCAACAGGACCACCACCTTGGGTACGTTATACTTCTCCTCAATTTCAACATTCTCATCCTTCACCTCCTTCTACATCGCCATTGACTATACCCAAGGGATTTGCACCATAGCATCAACCCATGAATGTTACTTGTACTTCTACTATCAATAGCAGTGGAAACCCTTCACAACATCAAAGGTGTCCCTTCTTTAGATAGGACCGTAGGAAGGGGCAACATAGTTCCAAGACCATTGCATTTTCCAACTCAACACAAGTCCAACACTGTGGTGCATCTTTTTCCTCAAACCCAACACCTCATGTTACCTTATCAGGACCATTGATCAAAACTCCAACAACTATGGGGCCCAATGAATATAGCCATGTAGGGAGACATACCAATCCTTGCATACCATCTTACAGTCACGAGTGCCATAGTGGATCAACTCCTTATCAATTAACCACATCTTATAACTTGCCCCACTATGTCAACATTAATCAAGTGTGTGAACCCTAGTTTGGGCACATTCCAACCACCACATCAAAAGATACCCAATGGTTGGATATGACCAAGTCCCAATACTTCCAATATGCATGGATCCTAATCTTCCATTTATTAATTCTAGCCATGCTCAACCGTTTAGTTATGGGGGATATCCTCCATTCTAACAAGAAAAATTAATAAATATTTTTCTTTTTCTTTGATTTTACAACTTTTTTTCCAATTTTTCATCTTTCAATCTATTGTTTTATCTTTTTTAGGGTAATCTCATCAGTAAATAGAATACTCATGTGACTCGTTGGTTGAGGTGTTATTCTATGCTATTAAGTCTCAAGTAACTAATTATTTGAACAACGAGCCCATCACATCCACCCACCCATTCTATTAATAAGAGGTTCTACTCTGGGTATGATGATATTCTTTTCATCATGAAAACTTAAAAGTAATTTTGTGCTTATTATGTCCAGAGCAAAAAATGATGGACTAAGAGGGAATGGCCAAGGTGTGACATTAAGGGAACTTGTGGATCCTCTTTGGTGACATCTGTAGGAGTTATCATGTCGCTTGGTTGTACTAAGATCCTTGTAGATCTAACGAAAAATGGGAGTAAGAGTAATAAAGGCACTCAATCAAGAAACTCAATGTTATTCTATGGGGTCCCATTGGAAAGACATGCACCCATGTTTGAAGGTAGGCGGCTTCTCTAGATTACACATCAAAAAAAAAAAAGAGTGTGTGTGCCAAAGCAACCAAAAAAAAGTATGCTACAAAGAAATTCCAAATCACTCCTCCCTTGAATAAAACGCCAAGTGATCGTACGCCTTGTTGTCATGGTACTCTTATGTTTGTCCATCATGGGATGAAACAATGCGATGTCACTGATCGGAGGAATGGACTTGGTCTTGATTTTGGAGCGATGGGCTAATGACACATTAATCGTGCCCTACACTCAAGATTCATTGTGCCTTGGGTCAGTTACCTCATGTCCCAATCTCTACAATCCCTTCTACAATTCGTCTCATCTCACTATTCATGTAATTGTGACTTGTGTCTTATATAGCATTGAATTTATATCTCATCACGGTGGTATCAACATGTGTGTGTTTTGTTACATCGGTGTAGATTACATTTAACCCTCTTAGTGCCTATAGACATTTTCAGGGTGGTTATGCAAGGGCATTATAGGTTGGAACCTGCTTTGGGGAGGACCCATTTGCGTGACTTTTGTAATTTGTACTTGTTGCACATCACCACATTATTTTATAACCTCTGAGTACTTTATGGTCAACATTATTCTTTTTCTTATCATCCCTCTAATTCAAATGTTTCTATGTACCAATACATGTCCTTTCTCCTCATCCTATTCATGAATTTTATTGCTAGATTCTACCCCATTACACCTTTTGTGCCTTTTGGTCTATTCCATGTTACCTTGAACCTCTCAAATTAACCTCAAATCCTTCATTTTTGGCCTTAGAATTTCAAAAATTCATCAATTTTATTAAGTACCATATTTTAAATAGGTCGCGATATTGGGTACCCGATATCAGGTTGAACGCAATATCGGGGCTGTGCTATTGGGTACGTGATATTGCGTCAACAAAAACTATATATATGGACCCCCCTGCACATGTCAACATCATTTTCAACTGTTCATGTGGGGGGAGTTTTTCAAATTTTCTACACAAACTTGCTAACTTGCGTGCCTCTCATCCAACAACCCTAACTTAATCGCTAGCACTTCGATTTCCATTCCAGTCGAACCTATCTAACCTTGAAGTGTTCAGCTTAGTTGTGGGGGAAGGGTACATTCTCGGTTGTGCATAAATTTTCTGAAATTCATCATCACCTGAAGGATACCATAAAGGGTAATTGACCATCAAAATGTTGAACATGTTGCAAAATTTAATTTTATCTCTTCACCCATACCAGAAGAGTTAAATTTTGAAGCCACCTAATCAAATTGGGCCCAAGATCAAACTTTTAGGGGACATTTCCATAAAATTTCCTAACTCTAAATCACACAAAACAAGAAATGAATCCATTAAAGGCAAAAAGTAAGGTATAACTCAAATTTTTTAAGCAACCTTACTAATAATTGGCCTAGTGTAATTGAAGATGACCCCTAAACATGGACAATAAGGAGGACCCTACCAAGGTGTGTCTAAACGACCAAGAAGAGGCAAAGACCAAGCATCTCCTAAGGAACATGCAGAGCAGGAGGCAGAATCATTCAACATTCATCAAGAGCCTCTTGCTATTGTGCAATCGGGATAGGTGGAAGCAGGAGCAGTTGAAGCGCCTGGATAGGGATAACATCTTATGTTGTCCCTAGAATGCATGCAGGAAATCCATGAAAGGTCCACATCAGTAGCTGTGATCGTGGAACTAAACTTTGGATCTTTCGCGGAGTTCACTCTTGAAGCTGTTAGGGACCAACTCAAAGGGTCCCCATTATGGCCTATCCTTTCTGAAAGTGGTGCTTGGTACTTAGGGGAGATGTACCAATTTTGGCACAACAAAGAAGAAGGCACCATAGTTGACATTGGTGGTGTGTCTGTAGATTTTTCTGCCAAGGCCATTTTGGAAGTGTTGAATCTTTCGAATACAGGGCCAAAAGTTACTCACCTACCCACTCGCTCTGATGCTAATGCACAAAAAATTTGGTTGAAAAGGGTGTACGGCAAGGAAGACAAGACATATGGAGAATTGACACTGGAAGAAAGAATATATTTTAAAATTTGGTACTTATCACATCTTCCCCATGAAAGGATTGAACAAAATCTCCACGTATGTAGCTAGAGAAAGCACTAAATTGATGGGCAAGGTTAATGCTAACCTACCCCACTTATACCTTATGGAGATTCTGAGGCAGTTTGAGGAACATAAGATAGGGAAGTTTGCATTGCCCTTCACCTGTCTCATCAGGAAGCTGTGCAGACGTGCCAAAATTCTGGGGTACACCAATGATGTTCCCAGAAAGGCCCAAAATGCTTCATTCATTGAATTGCTTAAGCCACAAGTCATAAAGAATAGTGCTAGTGGGACCCACTACAACTCAAATTGTAGGGCCTAGCCAACTCCTAAGCACAAGGCCTAGCCTACAATGAGAAGCAGGGCCTAGCACGAACTAGCGAGATCAACTACTACCACCGCTGCAGGATTATCGACCGTCGATGAGCCATCTCAATGCCATCGTTGAGACGGTCAGTTGGGGAAGTCATGATGATGCCAATCTCTTTCAGGTCATCGACAACATCATACGGCCCACAGTTTCTATAGATCGTGCATGGGGCTAGGTGTCCATTCAAATAGGAGGAGGAAAGACACATTGGTCACAAAAAATTTCAAGGAACGCTGCATCTTGCCAAGTGTAATTAGAAATTGATGAAGGTCTCACAGTAGTGGTCATGCAGCACCAAGATGCAGCGGGAGTCGTAGAAGTGATCAAAGACCACATCAAAGAGTCCTTCAATGTTGTGCCACCGGCAAATTTCATAGGAGCACGTGATGCTCAAACTCTAGCTGGTCCCTCAATGACTCCTGCAGAGCATGAGGATGTCCTTGATTGATTGCTACAGACAATACAAGTAATGATGTCCTTGTTCGACATCCTGCAAGATGTCACAACAACTTTATTAGACCTCATCTCCACCAAGGGAAAGTTGGTCATGGCAGAGATTAGGGCCGAGCATGTAGAGATGGAGTTGGAAAGACTCCAAGAGAAGCTCATTGTCCTACAAGCTACAAAGTGGGACCCATCACAATTCATTCCCATAGACTAACTGGAATCTTTCAAAATTGAGCAACTTAATAAATTATTAGCGGATAATAAAAAGGTGGTAGAGGAGAAAGAGAAGGCCAATTGGGATGCTTTCAAGGCACAAGCACAAACATACGCACATGCCAAAGCACTCAAGGTATTACAAGAAGAGAATAAATAACTTATCGCAAACAATCTTTGATTGACCACTGTGGAGAAACAAAAGAATGTTCTTGAAGAAAATTTTCAACAGCTACGAGAACAGTTAGTCTGGGTCAACTAGGACATGAATCGCTTGGCCAAAGAGAATCAAACCCTCTCAATGGAGGAGGTATGCGCAATGTATCAGAAAATGACCATTGAAATAAGTGCGTGGAAAAACGAGGCCAAGCAACATAAAATGTTAAAAGAACACTTCAGAGACTAGGTGGGGATGTACAAGCAAGTCATTGAAAAAGAAATTCATATGGCCAAGGCCTACATTAACACCTTCAGTGCTAAACACATTGATTGGCGAGCCATATTGGACACATATGCATTTGTCCATCAGGCAGAGCTAAAATGTTGGGACTTGCAAGTACAAGATCTTATAGAATACATGGAATTGGAAAACCTGCCGTATGCCAATTTATCCATGTTAACAATAGGACATCCAAGAATAGAGCTGGAGAAGTAGGTAGCTACCACTTATGCCAAATACGAAACTGAATTTGCGAAGCACAAGAAAACATTGCAAAGGTTAGAAATTGCAAATTCTAAGTTAGAGGTGGTTAAGGCCAGCTACCAAGGGTAGAAAGATGTCGCAGCAAACTTGGCTTGATGGCTTACAGATTACCAGGACTACAAGGATAAAGCCAAAGCCTACAAGGAGGAAGTACAACTATTTGCAGCTTGGTATGTCAAGGCAAATTAGATGTTCTTGCAACTACCTTTTGCATGGGAAGTGCCACTCCATTAAACATTAGAGCATCAGCGTGGATGGCACAAGATCCCTAAACTGAAGAGGAAAAGCTCTAAGCACTCCTTCAGAGCCACCAAATCCAAAAACTTGGAGCACAAGATAAGGGGAAGTGACCCATGGAGGACCCACTGCCACCTAGAACCACATGAGTTCCAATAAAATTTTGTAATTAAAATTTTATGTTTGTATCCCAATTTTTTTGTATTTAATTCCCCACTAAGACATGAATAAATTCCTAGTTAGTCAATAATCCCATACCTATCCACTGTGTAATTAATTGGGCTTGTTCTCATTTTGTTTAACTCTAGGACAAGTTTTCATTTAGTCGTGGGGGTATGATGAACCATGATTTGTCAGGCTCTGATATTAGACTTGCAATATTGGATCCATGATATCGGGTACGTGAGATCGTGACCTAAATAACAATATCAGATACACAATATCGTGACTCCTATGTGGGCCTATAAATACACATGTGGGTGCATTGGAAAGTCAGTTAGGAATTAGTTCTTAGTTAGTTAGTTTTTCAGTGATTTGTTAGTTCTTCTCAACCCTTTCTCCAAGTGCATGCTCACAGTGTGATGATTATAATTGTACGACACCTTTATTCGAGTGTGACGTACTTGGGCATGCACATGATCGACAATAAAGATTGTGATTACTTCATCATTGTAGCATTCACTTAGTTTTAGTTGTTTAATTATTATTTATTACTTTCGTAATTAATATCTCTCACCCTCATTTCCTATCCCTGTTATTAATCGTAGAATGAGTACAACTTAACCACAAGCATTTAAGTGTGACTACTTGGTAACCCAGTAGCGTACCTAGGACATGCACTTGGTAATCCTAGTGGTAGTGGTACACGAGGTCCAAGATGTGTATAGATGATTAAGGAATGGATACTCATCACACTTAGGCTAGCTTAGATTCTCTTCTCCCATTTCCTCGTAGTTAGATTCTCTCTCTTTCTCCTCCTTAGTCCAATTAAAGTTATTTTCCATTACCTCTAGGAGTAGCACTAGTTTAGAACCACATCATACACCTCACTCTAGACTAAACCATACATGACAACATAAATACTAGTCCAAGTGAGAAGACAGTGAACTACGATCAATGAGTAACTATCTAGATACGACAACTAGCCCATTTGCAGAGTTCAAATGGATCGTGCGTGAATGCTCGTATTCATATGGTTAAGTGTAGGGGTACCTCGCCACTCATCATAGTGTCATTGCAATGTGGTATGGACTTGGTCTGAAACTTGAAAAGCTAGACACATGGTTATTTAACCACTAATTACACACAAGATTCCATTGTGACCATCATTAGAAACCTCATGTCCTGATTTCTACGATCCCTTCTACAGTCCATCTCATCTCATTATCCAAGTGTTCATAACTTACGGTTAGTGTAATGTAGATTTATTATATCAACTTGGTGGTTTTTCCATGTGTGTTTTGTTCATAGGTATATGTTGCATTCAACTTCTCTAGTGCCCATGGACATTAGAGGTGTGGTTCCACAAAGGCATCATAGGCTAGAGCCTACTTTGGGGAGGATCTACTTGTGTAACTTTTGTAACTTTTCTCTATTGCACATGACACATTATTTTACACCCTCCGACTACTCACCTAAGCAAACTATCCTTTCCCTTAATCAGTCATTCCTCAACAAGTACAATACAACCTTTGTCCTATGCCGCTTTTCACAAATTTTTATATATGACTCCACCATGACACCCTCTTGTGCCTCAAAATTAATTTTCTAAATACCCTAGACCTTCCAATTTAATCTCCAGTCCTTCATTAAATATTGAAAATTTATTAGTCCCACTCAGTCCTTGCATTCAATGCCAAATACTAGGTATGCGATAACAAGTCTCCCCTACCTATATCTACTAATGACCTCGCCTACTTCGAGTTCATTTCTTTCATTTGATACTAGGGGAGTTGTTGAAATTTTTCTTTGTAGCTTAGAGCTTTACATCTCCATCTTCCAAGTGTAATATCTCGCTCCCTAACATTCCAATTTCAATTCTGTTTAATCCTAGTTGAACCTAGAGTGTTCCACTTAGTCATGGAGGGTACTACTATAGGAAGTGCACATAATTTTTTTTGAAATTTGCTATCATCTAAAGGATATCATGGTGGTAAGAAATTCAATATTTACCAAAGAAACATTTTGTGTTTAAATGCCAAGTTAATTTTCATCAATCACCTAGGCCACCCAAATTATTGTAAGTGCCACATGTATAGAAAATGATGAAACCCAACAATGTAAGGTCAACAATAACACCTTTTGGAGCCACTTGGAAATATTTCTAACTCTAAAAATCACACTACGCAAGATATGAATTGATAAAAATTTCTCTACCCAACCTTAGTAATAATTGATTTTTGTGTGATTACAAATGGCCCCAAAAAGAGGAGATTGAGCAGGACCTTCCCAAGGAGTAGCTAAACACCTGAGAGGAGGTAGAGGCTAGGAACCTCACACAGAACATGTAGAGTAGGAAGCACACTCATTCAACATCTATCAAGAAACCCCTACAACAGTGCAATCTGGCCATGTGACAGGTGGCAAAGTTAGAGCCCTAGAACTAGGACAACATCTCACATTATCCCCTAAATGTCTCCAACCCATTCAAAAGAAGTCCACTTCATAGCTGTGATCATGGATCTCAATCTTAGGCCTTTCACTGAGTTTGCCCCTAAACCAGTGAAGACTCAACTTAAGGCATCTCCACTATGGCCCATTCTCTTGGAAAGTGGTGACTGGTATTTGGGTAAAACATACCAATTCTAAGATGGCAAGGAGAAAGGCACCATTGCCAATGTAGGTGGCGTTTCCATTGATTTCTCTACAAAGACCATTGCAGAGGTCCTGAATCTTCCAAATGAAGGACCAAAGGTTACTCATCTGTCCACTCACTCAGACGCAAACCTAAGATAATTATGGTTGAAACGGGCTTACAACAAAGAAAATAAAGTTTATGGAGAATTAACCATGGAAGAGAGGATTTACTTTAAGATCGACACTTATCACATTTTCCCTACCAAAGATTTAAATAAATTATCTACTTATGTGACATGGGGCAGTGCAATTTTGATGGGAAAATTTAATGCAAATCTACCCCATTTATATTTGACAGAAATACTAAGGTAATTCAAAGAAAAAAAGATAGGGAAGCTTGCCTTACCTTTCCCTTGTCTCATCAAAAAGTTGTGCAGAAATGATGGAATTTTGAGTTATACGAATGATATTCTTAGAAAAGCCCAAAATGCTTCGTATGATGAACTACTCAAATTATCGATGCCAAGGAAAGACATTGGCAAGTAATTAGAGCAAAAGGAAGAGCAAACGGTTGGGCCCACTACACCTCAAATGGCAAGGCATAGCCAACAATAGGAAGCAGGGACCAGCACATAACCCACAAGCCAACAAGTCCAACAATCACCACCGCTACAACAAGACTATCGATTGTCCATTAGTCACCTCTGAACAATCGTTGAGAAAGTCAGTTGGGAGAGTTGTGATGCTAAAAATTTATTTAGGATCATTAATGATGTTGTGCAGCCCACTATTTCGAATGACCATGCAAGTGGACACATTTCATTGATTTTAGGAGAAGAGTCCCAATGGTCTCAACAGATCACTAGGAATGTTGCATCCTTCCAAGTCAGATTAGAAACAAGTGAAGGTGCCACAGTTGTGGTCATGCAGCACCAGGATGCATTAGGCATAGCAAAGGTGGTAGTAGACCACATCAAAGAATCTTTTAATATCCTTGTTGTGCCATCAATAGATTTCATAGGAGCACGTGATGCTCAAGTTTTGGCCAGTTCCTCAATGACTCCTATAGAACATGAGGATGTTTTGGATTGCTTGTTGCAAATAAGACAAGTCATGACTTCCTTGTTTGACATCCCCCAAGATGTCACAATAGCACAATCAGTCCTAATTTTAACCAAAGGAAAATTGGTCATGGTTGAAGTTAGGGCTGAGCACGCGGAAGTAGAGCTATAAAGACTACAAGAAAAGCTCATCACCTTACAAGCTAAATGAAGGGATCCTTCCCAATTCATCATAGCTAACCAATTGAATGTTTTTAGAATTTAGCAACTAAATAAATTATTGGAAGAAAATAAAAAGATGGCAAGGGAGAAATAATAGGTCAATTGGAATGCTTCCAAGGCACAAACTCACATGTATGCACATGCTAAAGCTGTCAAGGCCTTACAGGAGGAGAATAAACAACTTGCTATTGCAAATCTTCAATTGATGATAGTTGAGAAATAGAAGAATGTTCTTGAAGAAAGTTTCCAACAGATGCAAGAACAATTAGTTTGGATCAACCAAGATATGAATCACTTGGCTAAGGAAAATAGAACCCTCTCCATGGAGGAGGTCCACACCATCCATCTAAAGACGACAATAAAGATGTACAAAGAAGCATGAGAAGTTAAAAGAGCACTTTTGTGATTAGGTGGGGATGTACAAAGAAATCATCAAGAGGAGATCTATATGGTTAAGGCTCACATTAACTCTTTTAGTGCTCAACACACTAATTGGCAAGCCATACTAGATACATATGCCTTCATCCACCAAGCAAAACTAAAAAGCTGGGACCTAAAAATTCAGGACTTAATAGAGTACATGAAGTTGGCAAATTTATGATATGCAACTTAGCCATGTTAACAACAGGGCGCCCGAGAACTGAGCTTAAGAAACAAGTAGCTACAACTTATGCTAAGTATGAGATGGAGTTTGCCGAACATAAGAAAACATTGCAAAAATTAGAAGTTGCAAACTCTAAATTAGAAGTGGTCAAAGTAAGCTACCATGATAAAAAAGATGTAGCAGCAAACTTGGCTTGACAACTAACAAATTACCATGAATTAGGAGATAAATCCAGAGCCTATGAGGAGGAACGACAATAGTTTTTTGTGTGGTATGTCAAAGCAAACTAGATGTTTCCACAGCTGTCGTGTTTGTGGGAAGTGCCGGCCCCATCAAACATTAGGACATCAGCATGGATTATGCATGGTCCTCAAACATAAAAAGAGAAACTGTAGGTGCTTCTCATCCATTAGCAATCTCGAAAGCCTATAAGGCTAGACAAAGTGAAAGCACCAATGGAGGAGCCACCACCTCTGGGAACCACATGAGTTTCAACATTTTGTAGTTTGTATTTTGTGTTTTGTGGGGGTATGATGAATCATAGTTTGTCATGCCTTGATATTGGCTATGCGATCTCAGGTACGTGATATCATGGCCTGGGTACGATATCGTATATGTGATATCGTGATTCCTGTGTTAGCCTATAAATATAGCACTTAGGCACAGAGTTAAATTAAAAAATTTTGGAGTTAGAAGTTCTTTTCTTTTGGTAGTTTAGTTTTTAGTTTCTTTCTTTCAAGCTAGTTATTCCTAATCCATGCCCACAGTGTGATGTTTGTAATTGTATGACATCTTTGTTCGAGTGTGACGTACTTGGACATGTGCATGACTGGAAATAAAGATCGAGATTAGTTTCATCATTGTAGCATTCACTTAGATTAATTTTGTTGTTTTAATTATTTAATGCCTTCTTTAGTTAACAGTTTGATTTATTATTATTTACTTTTTCTATCATTAAGCAGAATGTGTACACCTTAATCATGAGTGTTTAAGTGCAAATACTTGGCACGCCTAGCAGTAATCCCACAAAGTCCAAGACGTGTATAGATGGTTAAGGATGGATATCATTGCCATAGGCTAACTTAGGTTTTGCTTCCACTATTAGTTTAATCAATTTATCTTTCTGTTATCAGGAGTAATCTAGAATTAGGACAACATCATATGCCTCACTCTAGACTAAACCATATGTGGCAAAGCTATCACTAGTCTAGGTAGAAAGATAGTGAACTGTGATCAACGCATAACTGTCTAGGTGCCACAACTAGTCCATCCACGGAGTTTGACCAGATTGTGCATACATGCTCGTATTCGTATGGTTGTGTGTAGGGGTACCTCATTGCTCATCATAATGATGAGCAATGAGGTACCCCTACGCACAGCCATATGAATTATAAGTATTCATGTGCAATCCAGTCAAATTCTGTGGATGGAACTAGTTGTGGCATCAAAATCATTATGCTTTGATCACAATTCACTATCTTCCCACTTGGACTAGTGGTAGCTTTGTCATATATGGTTTAGTCCAAAGTGAGGTATATGATGTGGTCCCTAATTTTATGCTATGCTGCTCTTGATGACAGAAAGAGATAAATTTATTAACTAATGACTAATGAAAATAATTTCTAAATTAGCCTAAGGCAATGGTATTTGCTCTTAATCGTTCATACACATCTTGGACTTTATGGAGCTACTTCTGGGATTACCAAGTGTACGTCATTGGTTGTGCCAAACGATACACCTCTAGGCAATCAAGTATTTACACTTAAAATCTCGTGATTAAGGTGTACACATTCCACTTAACAACAGGAACTAGTAAATAATAATAAATGGAAATGTTCAACTAAAGAAAACATTAAATAATTAAAACAACAGTATTAATCTAAGTGTATGTTTCAATGATGAAAGTAATCTTGATCTTTATTGCTAGTCATGTAACATGTCCAAGTACGTCACACTCTAACAAAGGTGCCGTATGACTACCAACATCACACTGCAGGCATGCACTGGGAATAACAAACTGGAAAGAAGAAATAAAAAACTAAATCTATCTATTACTACTTTTTAAGCTCTAAGCTATCTCATTTGGAAGCCCAAGTGTAGTATTTATAGGCGATGCCCAAATGAGGTGACATCAAGTATCTGATGTCGCTTATTAGCCTTGACGTCAAGTACATGATGTCGAGACTTCGACGTCATGGCCTTAAAAAGATGACTCATCATACCCCCATGACTGAATGAAAACTTGTCCTCAAGTTAAACAAAATGAGGAACAAGTTCTTTACAAAATATTGGCAAGTATGGAATTATGAACTGACTCAACAATGGACAAAATGACTATCTCTTCACATGTTTCAGTGGTGCAAAACAAAAATGTGACACATTATTACAAAAAAAAAAAAGATTGGAAAGCTTATGTGGTGCTCAAAGGTGGTGGCTCTTCCATTAGCTACTTCCCTTTATCGTTAGGCTACTAAAATTTGTAATGGTTAAGCAAGGCCTGCAATTTTTCCTCCTCCGTCCTTAGGTCATGCACTGTCCAAGCTGCTATGCCGATGTGTGCTAACACCGGTATATCCTAAGGACATGGCAGTTGTGGAAACATTTGATTTTCCTTAATGTACCATGCTATAAACTACCATTGTTCCTTCTCGAAAGCCCCAACTTTATTCCTTAGCTCATGATAATCTATCAATCTCTGAGCTAGGTTCAAGGCTACATCTTTCTGTCCCTAGTAGCTAGCTTTGACCACCTCTAATTTTGAGTTTGTCACTTGTAACTTTTGCAAAGAATCCTTCCGATTCGTAATCTCTTTCTTATAAAATGCATAGGTGGTTGCCACTTTCTTCTCCAACTCACTTCAGAGACAACCTACTATTAACATGGCAAGGTTGACATATCTAAGGTTAGCCAACGTCATGTACTCTTTCAAATCCTCTATTTGTAGGTCTTTATTTTTAACTTTCGCTTGTTGGACCATGGCATAACTGTCCAAGATGGCCTGCCATTCAGAATTCTCTACTGCTAAGGAGCTGATGTGGGCCTTGGCCATTTTGATTTCCTTTTCATGGATTTCCTTGTACATGCCAACTTTTTCACAGAAGTGTTCTTTCAATTTCTCATGTTTCTTGGCCTCATTCTGCTACACACTAATTTTAATTACTAACTTTGATTAATAGCATGTACCTCCTCCATGAAGATGGTTCTATTTTCTCAGGCCAATCTACTCATATCCTGGTTGACCCTCACTAATTGTTCTTGTAACTGATGAATACTTTCTTCTAAGATGTTCTTTTGTTTTTCTATAGTGGTCAACCAAGAATTTTCTAATATGAGCTACTTATTTTCTTCTTGGATAGTGGTTAGTGCCTTTTTATACATGTGAGATTGTGCTTCTACAACGCAAGCATTCCAAACCATCATCTCCTTCTCTTGCTTCGTAGCTACTCTCTCCTTCACTAGCTTGGCAAGTTCTTCTATCTAAAATTATTCTAGTTGGTTAGGCATGACAAATCAAGCAGGATCTTATCGTTCATCTCACAGGGCAGCTAACTCTTCTTGTAATCTTTGTACTTCCACTTCTGCATGTTCTGCCCTAACCTTAGCCATGACCAACTTTTTTTTTGGTAGTGATGAGGTTCAATTGAGCTATAGTGACATCGTTAGGGATGTCGACTAGAGTGGTCATCACTTGACCTATTTGCAGCAAACGATCAAGCATGTCCTCATGCATTGTAAGAGTCATTGAGGTCCTGGCTAGCATTTGTGCATCCCTAGTTCTTGCTAGATCAATTAGAGGCACAATAGGAACATTAAATGACTCTTTGATATGATAAGTGATCAACTTTGTAGCACCTGCTGCATCTTCATGTTGTAGAACCATAATTGTGGTGCCTTCACCAGTTTCCAAGGTGACTTGAAAGGATGCAGCATTTCTAGAGATCTAGCATAATCATTGGGATTCCCCTCCTCTTGACTAAATTGAGATCTCTCCCCTTGTTGAATCAGCTAATACAATGGACCATACAACATCATCCATAACCTAAAAGAGACTGGCCTCATCCCTGCTCTCCCAGCTAATAGTCTCAATGATTCTTTGCAGGTGGCTCATCAATGGTCTATAATCTTATAGCGATGGCAATGGAGCTTGTGCTTGCAAGTGCTGCTTAAGCTATTGTTGCATTTTAGTTCTTGGTTTTGCCTCCTTTTTAGCTTCTTGCTCCTCACTAGAATCTTTTCTTGATGTTGCAATTTTGAGAAGCTTTGCTAAGAAGGTGTGCTAAGCCTTCCAAAGGACATCATTGGTATATCCTAAGATTCCCATGTGCTTACACAACTTTCTGATCAGATAGGAAAATGGAAGTGTTGGTCTCCCTAACTTTGTTTTGTCAAACCACCACTGGATTTCTATGAAATAGTATTGAGGAAGGTTAGCTGCAAAATTTTCCATTAGAGTGGCACTTCCCCTAGCCACATATGTGGAAATTCAATTGAGCCCTTTGGTAGAAAATAGCTAGTACATCCCAACCTTGAAGTAGGTTTTCTCTTCCAAAGTCATCTCATTATATGACTTATCTTCTTTGCTGTATGCCTGCCTCAACCATAGTCTCTTTATTTCGAGTTCAGATATGGTGGATAAGTGAGCAACCTTAGCCCCTTCATTAGGCATGTTGAGAGCTGTAGCAATGTCTTTTACTACATAGGAGACATTCACCCCATAGATGTTCAGAATGGTACCTTCATCCTTATTATGCTAGAATTGATAAACTTCTCCTAGGTACCATTCACAATTGTTTGACAAGATTGGCCACAGTGGAGACACTTTGAGTTATGTTTGCACCACCTTCGAAGCAAACTCCATGAATAGGTTGAAGTTCATTTCGATAATGATCAAAGCCAATGTGGACTTCTCCAAGATGGCAGCAAGGCAGTTAGGGGGAAATGTGGGACATTGTCCCTATTTAGGACCTAGTACTTCTACCGCCTTAGCTTGGGCCGATTGCCTAATAGCAGGGGCCTCTTGATGGATACTAAAAGACTAGGCCTCCTGTTTACAATGTTCCTCATGTTCTCCTTATTAGTCGCAACCACATGGACGCTTAGTGGCTCTCTGTGAGGGTTCACCCTGAATACCTCTTTTTGGGACCATCTGTAATCAAGCAAAAACCAAGTGTTACCAAGGTTACGTTTATTATCATTAATCCATTCATACCTTACTCATAACCTTAGTTCATTAAGCTCATTATGCATATGATTGCAGGGTTAGGAAAATTCTTACGAAAAATCTTCCAAAAAGTGTCTATCTCTTTCTACAACCCATCGTAACTAGTTCCTTTTTCATTATATGTGGCTTAAAATAATGGTTATAGTCCCAAGGGTTACAGAAATTGGATGTCTAGCACTATCGTTAATGATTTTTCATTATAAGTCCTAAGGTTTTTAACATTCTTACCCTTAGAATACCTTCCAGGTGAGAGCAAATTTTGACAAATCGGCACAACGTTTGTACACATGCATCCCCCACAACTATGTTGAACAATATGGGTTCAGATAGATTCAAATGGTACAGAAATTGGAGCATTAGAGAGCTAGATATCACAAGTTGAAGATGGAGGTGTAAAGCTTTAAGTTGCACGAAAAAATTACAACAACTCCCTTAGTAACAAATGAGAGAAATGAAGTTCATGTTGCATAGGGGTCCACTATATATACTTTTTTTTAGACTCGATGTCATGTATGCAACATTGAGGTCCAAAAATTTCAATTTTTATGCGGCCAAACGACATGCAAACTAAAGCTTTGTGTTTGATTGAAAGGTTGAAAGTTAAATTTTGTATTTTAGATAAGTGGAAAATTAAGTGGAGGCACTGAAAGTAGGATAAGGTAAAGTCATCAACATGAAAAGTATGAGAATGAGTAAGAAAAGGTCGTTGAAGCATGATTGTGGGAAAAATTATATTTATGATAAAGAAAATAATAAAATATAATAAATGGAGTGCATGGAAGGTGAAAAATGATGTGGTCATGTTAAACAAGTATGAGTCACAAAAGTTACATAAGTGGATTCTCCCCAAAGCAGGCTCTAGCCTATGATGCCTTTGTGTAACCATGCCTATAATGTCTGTAGGCACTAGAGGAGTTTAATGTAATGCATAGTTGTGAAACAAAACACACATGTTAAAATCATTGAATTGAGATAACAACTCTATGTTACACAAAACCACAAGTTATGAGCATCCAGATAATGAGATGAGATGGACTATAGAAGGAATCACAGAAATTGGGACATGATGTGTCGTACCATGGTCATAATGAAATCTTGTGTGTTATTAATGGTTAAATAACCATGTGTCCTTCTTTCCAAGATTCAAACCAAGTCCAAACCACATTGTAGTGACATTGCATTATTTCATCACATCGACAAACAACCATAAGACTATCAAAGGTGCAAGAAGTAACATCACTTAGCATTTTGCCCAAGGGAGAAGCGTTATTGATAAATCATGTTTTTATATGATCCAATATTAGGGTGGTTGTGATATTGGGTACATAATATCATATATGCAATAGCACAGCCCAAGATGCAATATCGTACATTTGATATCGCAGGGTTACTCCCGAGTCTATAAATATAGTGCCCAGGTGGATAATTAGAAGTAAGTTTTTGACAGTCAAGTAGTGAAACTCTTGCAGTTTGTTCATTTGAGAGTTAGAATATTTTCCAAGTGCTCGTAAAAGGAGGCCTAAGTGTGAACAGATCTTTATTCAAGCATTGATGTACTTGAACACACCAGTGTGTTGGCAATAAAGACGAACTCTTTGATCCATTCCTTGCAACACTTGAGACTTTCTTTCTTATGCATTTACATATTGTGATTTTATGCAATTTACATTAATGTAATTGATATAGTAATTAATTTTGATTAATTAAAAAATTCATTAAAATACACAAGCACAACCCCTTCAAACATACGTGTGACACTTGGTAGCTCAGAAATGATTAGCGTTTGACAACCAAGCAGTGTTCAAACAAAGTTCAGGATGTGTGTCTGAGAAGTGGGAATGGGTACTTGTGTTAAGCTAGATTAGACCATAGTTTACTTAGTAATTAATCACTCTTACTTTCATCTTTGTTCTAAGCGAGTAATTTCATAAAAACACAAAATAATAAAAATCTTACACCTCAATCAAACGTAACCATATAATTGCATTCCACAAGTGGGACTGGGAAGACAACAAATGGACAACATGCATGCACTATTTAGCTCTAGCATACTTAGTAATTATAATCTATGGAATTCGACCAGATAAAACGTGAACACCTGTGATTCGTATGGTTGGACGTAGGGGTATCTTACCACTCATCATTGACACTATTGCCCAGAACTATAGTTCTTCATGCGCTATCTAAACCGAGTGAAACTTAGTAACCTTGTTGTTTGAACCCTAAGAGTCAAATCCTATGAAAACAAAAAAATTATTATCATTAAATTAAACCTTAATTGCACACTGCTTACAAGTTTATTAACACAAAATGTCTTCTTCTCATAAGAGCCCATCTCCAGCCAGGGTAGTTTAGGTGCCTCCACAATACCGAGTGGTATATGCTCATCCTGATGAGTATGTACTAGACTTTACCTTCATCTTACATCAAGATGAACTGATGTGGTGGTGCAATATGAAAGGAAACATTGTGTTGCGACCTAATCGATCCATTCCAACAATGCTCCAACTAATGCTCGCGCAACACGAGCTTTAACATCTCCATGGAGAATATGAAATGTGAGATCTCAAGTCAAGGGACTGAAGTGCAAAGATTAAGGGATCGTCAGCTAGAGCACCAACATGAGCTTATGAAGGACAAGGGGTCAAATATTTTTCCACCTCCACTTGGCCCAATTAATGAAGGTGGCTACTTTTTTAGTGATTCTCCTCTCTTTAAATTTGTTTAAGGAGCCCTCAACCAGAATGTACAATCCACAATTCATAATCTAGGTTCTGGTCAAAATGGATCCAATGACAAAAATGGATCTAGAGAATCAAGTCAAGAAAAGGGGGACAAAGGAGATCATAATTGTGATCGTGGTCGTAAGCATCGAAGGAAAGGTGATAGGTGTCAGCGTGAAGCAAGTTCCCCTTCTTCCTCCCCTTCATCATCGTCGTCTTCTTCATCATCTAGTTCAGATCATGACCACAAAGAAATAACCATGATGGAGGTGACTGACAGGACTAGAATAATAGAAGGGACCATCGAGACAGTCATGATTGAGGACATGGGCAATCTAGAGAGGCCCATCATCGAGAAAGACAAGCTAGTAGAAAAAATCATAGGAACCACCATCATGGCCTTGATGAACCTCTCCTTGCTACTCAAGGCATGTTGAATATTGTAGAGGTTGTGAGGATTCCAACAAGGCATGTGAAGGACAACAAAATAAAAAGGCTGGACATGAACAACATCCCTCGGTTCAAGGGGGGATATGATGCTAATCTGAAAAATCATCTTCAAGCCTTTCAAGATGCATGTGCCTTGCAGAATATTAAGAATGACCAGCAAAAGATGAAATTACTTCCAAGAACACTTATAAAGGAAGTAGAAAATTGGTATCAATCCTTGGAACTAGAATCAATTAGCCGATCGAGTACGATGTTGGAATTATTCAATGAAAAATATCAAGCATACTCCTAAGTATCCAATCTAAGAAAACAAATTTAAGGGTGGAAACAAGGAAATCATGAGCCCTTGGATGCTACTATTGGCTGACACTACTCTCTATTACATAGGTGTCTCACCATGGATCCTCTCAGCTTGATCAACTTCACCATATCATAGATGGGTTATGGTCTAAAATTAGAAAAACCCTTGGCGTCTATGCCGAAGGGAGATTAATAAAGTTGAGCACCCGTTAGATTTAAAAATTAATAGAGCAAGTTGCCAAGGAAGAAGGAGAACTAAGAAAGTGTGAAAGTGCAAAAGAATACAATAGGGACCCTTCTATTTAAAAAAGGGGGTTCGATTTTGTGACAATGAGGATGAATTCACCAAAGATGAGGTGGTTAATCAGAAAACCTTTCCACTCAAAAAATTGCAATCAGAAACCACAAGGTTGGTCAATTATGGGACTCCATAGACAATAGGTTTCAAGTTGTTTTAAAAATTGTTGAAGAGTCTAAGGAGCAAAGTGATGAACATAAGTGTCAAAGGCATAAGGAAGCTAAATGTGCCATATCTAAGGGTGATGCAGCATCCAGTGGACAGCATCGACTAGGTCACATTGACGAAGTCCCATCAACGTGGCCATGTCAACATGACCCTGTTGATGCATCTTTCCATGCGTTGACGTGGCCTCATGAACACAAAGTTCATTTTCCACTATAAATATGCATGTACTCGCCACATTTAGGCACCTTATGTTCAAGTTGTAGCGAAGCTCTTGTAGTTTATTTCTGTAGGAGTTAGACTATTTTCCCAAATGCATGCCTACAGTGTGATGCTTGTAATTGTATAGAACCTTTATTCGAGTGTGACGTACTTGGACATGCACATGATCAACAATAAAGATCGAGATTCCTCCATCATTGCAGCATTCACTTAGTTTTATTTGTTTAATTGTTATTGTTATTTATTATTTTCTTAGTTAATATTTCTTTACCATCATTTACTATTCCTATTTTTAAATGCAAAATGAGTACAACTTAATCACAAACATTGAAGTGTAACTAGTTGGTAAGCCAGTAGCATATCTAGGAGTGCTCAAGTAATATATGCTTAGTAAGTCTAGAAGTAGTACATGAGGTCCAAGATGTGTACAAATGATTAAGGATGGATGCTCATCACACTTAGGCTAGCTTAGATTCTTTTCTCCCACTCCCTCTTAGCTAAAACAAAATTATTTTCCATTACCTCTAGGAGTAGCACTAGTTTAGGCCCACATCATACATCTCACTCTGGACTAAACCATACATGACAAAGAAAATACTAGTCCAAGTGGGAAGACAGCGAACTGCGATCAACATGTAATGATCTAGATACCACAACTAGCCCGTCCACGGAGTTTGACCGGATTGTGCGTGAATGCTCATATTTGTATGGTTGAGTGTAGGGGTACCTTACCACTCAACATTGGTGCCATTGCCAGGGACAATGCTAGTTAGTTAGATTAGTTATATCATACAAGATCATTGTAACAAAGTATTCACAATATATCTTTTAGAAAGAAATCATTGCAAACCAGTCACACATAAGTTCACAACAATGTCTCTCTCACAAAACTATGACAACGCAACAATTAGTAAGGCAATTCATTCGAGAACCAACGAAATATATGATGATGAAGAAAAAGTTAGGAGTACTCAATCCTATGTAGGGATCTCCTATGATCATGAGCACCCTGACGATACTCACAGACTCTTGTCATCCAACTCTAGCACCTCTAGTAAGGATGGGACATCCCATAGAACGAGGGGGTTCGTAAGGCCTAGGACCTTCTTAGTAGTTAATAAGAATCTATCCAGGGATAATTGGGAGACTCATGATGAGTCTTCCAATTATTTCTCTTCCTCTACCCCTTCAATGTCAGGTCATGACATGGATGGCCATCTTTCAAGAGGTCAACGTAGAAATAAAAATTGAACCCATGGGCAAAGTTAGAAATGCCAACATGAATGAAGACAACATTGTCCCAACTCACAAATTCATAACCTACCTAGTGACAATGAACCCCTATTGGCAACTAAGAGCCTAATGCATATTCAAGAGGCTATTCAAATATCCCACAGGCATCGCAAGGAAAGCCATCTACCCAGGCTTGATTTAAATATCTTTCCCAAGTTTTCAAGAAGCTATGATTTAGATCCACAACATCATTTACAAGCCTTCTACGATGCCTATGTATGGAACAATATTCATAATGGGTGGCAAAAACTTAAGCTCTTTCCTATGAAACTCGTTGACCAAGAAAAAGTATGGTATAGGTCCTTAAGACCACAATCAATTCAACATTGGCCGACAATGGTAGAACTCTTCAATGAAAAATATCAAACCTATGCAAGAGTGTCAGCCTTGAGGAGACAAATCCAAGAATGGAAATAGGGGCAGCATAAACCCTTGGACATGGCCTTAGAAAGATACTATTCGTTGTTAAACAATTGCCTAGGCCATGGATTCTCCAAGGAAAGGCTAATGTACCACATCATGGATGGGCTCCATAATGAAACAAGGGAAACCCTAGGGATGTATGCTTGAGGTTAACTATACAAGCTACAAAACCACCAATTCCAAGAACTAATTGAGCGAGTAGCAAAAGAAGAAGGAGAAATGGCTAAATGGGAGAATGTTGAAAGTTCTCAATGGGACCAAAATCTCGAATTAGCAAAGGTCCATGATCATGAAGAGGAGAAATCAACTCACCTCAAGGAGGTGGAATCATCTTTTCCAATCCTACAATCACTAGATGAAATTGAGGCAAAGATCAATAAGATGATGGACTGGGTACATGAAAGATGTGGAGAATATGACAACATTATTAGAGGAAGAACCATGAAGAACCAAGAAATTGGACAGAACACCACTAGACAATTGAAAAGAAGGGTTGAAGATAATAAGGATAAGAACTCAACTACCAATCATACATATCAATGTAATATTTTCTTGTACAATCACCCCAAAGGCCAATGTCCAATCTTGTCACATTTACATAAGCATTGGGAAGGAATGTTACATCTAGATTTCATATAGAAATACTGGGTTCAACCATAGTGCAAAAACCCCAATCATAGGGGAGGCCACTATCAAACTGGTCACATCCTTCATACCATCCGAACTCAAGTGCTTATTATGTTCAGCATCTTGTTTCCCCGACTGGGTCAACATCCTATATTTCACCACATCATTATCATTCTCCTAAGTACTATCAACCCATGTCCTCTCCAATAAGATCACCACCTCGTGTTTCTTACATCTCTCCTTGTCCTCAATATTCTCATCATTCACCTCCTTCTACATCACCACTAATTGTGCCATAAGGTTTTGCACCACAACGTCAACCCACAAACGTTACTTGTGCTGCTATTGTCAATATTTGTGGGAACCCTCCACAACATCAAAAGCATCCTTTATTTAGGTAGAACCATAGACAGAGACAACATGGTTCTAAAATCACTACATCCTCCAACTCAGCACAAGTTCAACGTTGTGATGCATCTGCCTCCTCAAACTCAATGCCTCATGTTACTCTGTTTGGGCCACCAATCAACACTCCAACAACCATGCAACCTAATGAATATAGCCACATAGGGAGACATATTGATCCTTGTGTACCATCTTATGGTCATAGGTGCCATAGTGGGTCAACTTCTTATCAATTAACCACATCTTATAACTTGCCCCACTATGTCAACTTTAATCAAGTGCGTGAACCCCAATTTAGGTACATTCCAACCACCACATCTAAAGACACCCAATGGTTTGGATATGACTAGGTCCCAATATTTCCAAAATTCATAGATCCAAACCTTCCATTTTTTAATTGATGAGTCACAATATCGCATACGTGATATCGCGTCCACCCCCATGATATAGCGTACACGATATCATGGCCCGTCAAAACATCTATAAATAAGAGGCAGCTTTCCCTTGTTTCTTGATCTAGATCTAGACCCTTAGCCAAACTATAGTAGTTTTACCATTCTAGAGTTAGAATAATTTCCATGTGCTAGCAGTAGGAGTCTTAAAGTGAATGGATCTTTTTTCAAGCAAATTGTACCTAAGCACACATTTGTGTACGGCAATAAATACAAACTTTCTAATAAACCTTGCAGCATGTAAACTAAGCTAAATAGGATTTAATTATTGTTAAATGTTTAAATGCTTTCCTAGATAATTAAATCTCTCTCAACCCTTGACTCTCCTAGTTAAGTGCATTCAGTACGACCGCTTCGAGCACATGTATAATGCTTGGTAACCTAGTAACAAGTAGCGTTTGGTAATCCTAGCAGTGTTGCACTAGTTCAGGGTGTATGCGGCAAGTGGGAATGGATACTGGTGCTGGGACAAGTAAAACTTAGTTAGTGAGTAGTTAATGAAAGTTAGTCATTTAGTTCTCTTCACCATTCCTCATTAGCATAAAGACATTAAAAGATAAAAGATATAAAAATCACATACCTCAAGCTTACTTAACCATACAACAGTGAAAATACAAGTAAGTTTGGGAAGACAACGATTGATTAACCTTAAGTGTTCCATTAGGGCGTGTAAGCACTTAGTCCTTGGAGTTCAACCAGATTGCGCGTGAGACGCTTGTATTTGTATGGTTGAGTGTAGGGGTACCTCGCCACTCATCATTAATTCTCACGATGATCAAAAGTTTAGTTATGGGGGATATCCTCCATTTTAACAAGTAGAATTAATAAATGTTTTTCCTTTTCTTCAATTTTACAATTTTTTGTTTTCTAGTTTTTCATCTTTCAATTTGTTGTTTTATCTTTTATTTTTTTGTTTCATCTTTTTATTTATTGTTTTATCTTTTTATGGGTAATCTCATCTATGAATAAAACATTCACGTGACCTGTTGGTTGAGTTGTTGTTCTATGCTATTAGGTCTTAGGTGGCTAATTATTTAGACAGCAAGCCCACCACATCCACCCAACCATTCTATTAATAAGAGGTTCTACTCTGGGTACGATGATATTCTTGTCATAATAAAAACTTAAAAGTAATTTTGTGCTCATTATGCCCAGAGCAAAAAATGATGGACTATGAGGGAATGGCCAGGGTGTGACATCAAGGAGACTTGTGGATTCTCTTTGGTGACATTTGTAGGAGTTATCATGCCTGGTTGTACTAAGATCCTTGTAGATCTAACGATAAATAAGAGTCAGAGTAATAAAGGCACTTAATAAAGAAACCCAATGCTATTCTAGGGGGTCCCACTGGAAAGACATGCATCCATGCCTGAAGGTAGGCGGCTTCTCTAGAATACGCATTAACACAAAAAATAAATAAATAAATAAAATAAAATAAAAAGAGAGAAAGTATGCCAAAGAGACCAGACAAAACCAAATGTGCCACAAAGGAATTTCAAATCACTCCTCCCTTGAACAAAATGCCAAGTGATTGTACGCCTTGCTGTCATGATGCTTTTATGGTTGTCTATCATTGTCACTTATCAGAAGAATGGACTTGGTCTTGATTTTGGAGCAATAGGCTAATAACACNCAATGTCACTTATCAGAAGAATGGACTTGGTCTTGATTTTGGAGCAATAGGCTAATAACACATTAATCATGCCCTACACTCAAGATTCATTATGCCTTGGATCAGTTACCTCATGTACAAATCTCTGCAATCCCTTTTACAATTCGCCTCATCTCATTGTTCATGTATTTGTGACTCGTGCCTTATGTAGCATTGAATTCATATCTCTTCACGGTGGTATGTACATGTGTGTGTTTTGTGCAACTAGTGTGGATTACATTTCACACTTTTAGTGCCTACAGACATTTTTAGGGTGGTTACGTAAAGGCATCATAAGTAGGAACATGCTTTGGGGAGGACCCACTTGCGTAACCTTTGTAATTTGCACTCATTGCACATCACCACCACATCATTTTATACCTTCCATGTACTGCATTGCCAAATTTATTCTTTCCCTTATCATCCTTTTAATTCCAACGTTCCTATGCACCATAACATGCCCTTTTTCCTCATTCTATTCATGCATTTCATTATCAAATTCTATCCCACTATACTTTTTGGTGCCTCCCGATCTATTCAATGTTACCCTGGACCTTTTCAATTACCCAAAAATCCTTCATTTTTGGCCGTGGAAATTTTGACATTCATTAATTTTAGTAAGTACCCTATTTTCAATAGGCCTCGATATCAGATGCTCGACATCAGGTCCGATGCTATATCGGGTCTGCGCTATTAGGTACGCGATATTGAGTCCATCAAAACTATATATATGGACCCCCCCCCCCCCCTCCCTTGCGCACGTCCACATCATTTTACACTATTCATGTGAGGGAAGTTGTTCAAATTTTCTTTCATGAACTTGCTATCTTGCGCACCTATCATTCAAACGTCCCTAACTTGCTCATTAACGCTCCGATTTCCATTTCGATTGAACCTATCTGAACCTGGAGTGTTTAGCTTAGTCATGAGGGAAGGGTATACTCCAAGTTATGTGTAATTTTTGCACGTAATTTTCCAAAATTTATCATTGCTTGAAGGATATCATAAAGGGTAAATGACCGTAGAAACTGTTAAACATGTTGCCAAATTAATTTTCTCTCTTCACTCACACCATGAGAATTAATTTTTGGAGCCACCTAATCAAATTAAGCTTAATATCAAAACTTTTAGGGGACATTTTCATAAAATTTCCTAACTCTGGATCACACGAAACAAAAACTAAATTCATTAAAGGCAAGAAGTAAGGATATAAATCACATTTTGTAAATAACCTTACCAATAGTCATCCCCATGTGATTGCAGATGGCCCCTAAAGGTGGACAACAAGGAGGACCCTCTCAAGGTGGGTCCAAATGACCAAGGAGAGGTAGAGGCCAAGCGTCTCCCGAGGAACATATAGAATAGGAGGCATAATCATTCAACATCCATCAAGAGCCTCCTGTTACTATGTAATCGAGACAGCCTAAGAGAGGAACCACTGAAGCATGTGTACAGGGACACACATTATCCCTGGAATGTGTTCAAGCAATCCACGAAAGGTCCACGTCAGTAGCCGTGATCGTGAAACTCAACTTTGGACCTTTCACCGAATTCACTCCTGAAGCAGTTAGGGACCAACTCAAAGGATCCCCATTATGGCCTATCCTCTTTGAAAGTGGTGCCTAGTACTTGGGAGAGATGTACCGATTTTGGCATAATAAAGAAGAAGGCATCACAGGTGATATTGGTGGTGTTTCTGTAGATTTCTCTGCCAAAGCCATTTCGGAAGTGTTAGATCTTCCAAATATAGGGTCGAAAATTTCTCGCCTACCCACTCGCTTTGATGCTGATGCACAAAAAATTTGATTGAAAAGGACGTACGACAAGGAAGACTTGGCTCGATAGCTTACAGACTACCAGGAATACAAGGATAAGGCCAGAGCCTATGAGGAGGAATGATGACTATTGACGGTCTGGTATGTCAAGGCCAATCAGATGTTCCTGCAACTGCTATGTCCATGGAAGGTGTTCACTCCATCAAACATTGGAGCATTAACATGGACAACATAGGACCCCCAAACCGAAGAGGAAAAGCTCTAGGCACTCCTTCAAGGCCATCAACTTCCAAAACTTGGAGCACAAGACAAGGGGAAGAGGCCCATGGAGGAGCCACCACTGTTAGGAACCACATGGGTTTCAATAATTTTGTATTCTGCACTCTGTGTCTGTGTCCCAATTTTGTTTTGTTTAATTCCACACTACAACATGAGTAAATTCCTAGTAGTTAATAATCCCATACCTATCCACTATGTAATTAATTGCACTTGTTCTCATTTTGTTTGATGCGAGGATGAGTTGTTATTCAATCATGGGGATATGATGAAGCATCTAGTGGATAGTGTCGACTGGGCCGTGTCGACAAAGGCCCATCAACTTGACCATGTCAACGTGACCCTATCGATGCATCTTTCCATGTGTTGACATGGCCTCGTCGATGCAGAGTTCATTTTCCACTATAAATATGCATGCACTCGCCACATTTAGGCACCTTATGTTCAAGTTGTAGCGAAGCTCTTATAATTTATTTTTGTAGGAGTTAGACTATTTTCCCAAGTGCATGCCCACAATGTGATGCTTGTAATTGTATGAAACCTTTATTCGAGTGTGACATACTTGGACACACACATGATTGGCAATAAAGATCGAGATTACTCCATCATTGCAGCATTCACTTAGTTTTAATTATTTAATAGTTATTGTTAATTGTTATCATTATTTATTATTTTCTTAGTTAATATTTCTTTACCATCATTTACTATTTCTGTTGTTAAATGTAGAATGAGTATGACTTAATCACGAACATTGAAGTGTAACTAGTTGGTAAGCCAGTAGCATATCTAGGAGCGCTCAAGTAATATACGCTTGGTAAGCCCAGAAGTAGTACACGAGGTCCAAGATGTGTATGGATGATTAAGGACAGATTCTCATCACACTTAGGCTAGCTTAGATTCTTTTCTCCCACTCCCTCTTAGCTAAAACAAAGTTATTTTCCATTGCCTCTAAGAGTAGCACTAGTTTAGGCCCACATCATACACCTCACTCTAGACTAAACCATATGTGACAAAGTAAATACTAGTCCAAGTGGGAAAATAGCGAAGTGTGATTAATGTGTAACGATTTAGATACCACAACTAGCCCATCCATGGAGTTTGACCAGATAGTGCGTGAACACTTGTATTTGTATGGTTGAGTGTAGGGGTACCTCGCCACTCAATAAAGGATAAGAGTAAAATAGCTGTAATAGAGATGGTTGTGGATAGCGACTCAATTGATGATGGTGGGTGTGACATTTGCCAACATGAACATCCTAAGGGATGTTGTCCAGTTGTATCACACTTGCAAAAATATGGGATGTATGCCTTACATCCACGACTTGCACAAAGGTAAATGCTCAAAATATTACCTTATCCACAAGGCAATCCTTGACAGTTCCACCAACCACAACAATATTATGTAAGTGGAACTTCAGTACAACCTTATGAATTGTATCAGCAATGGCAGCAACCACAATGATGGGCGTTGCCACCTCCAAGGCAGTAGTACTGTTACTGACAACCAGATCTCTATGGTTACTATGTTCAGCAACCTTCATCTCCAAGGGACTCCTTTGATCATGTGGCTGCTTACCAACCTCACCAGTACCCTCTTGAAACATACCAATCATCCTATCCAAGAAGGGATGCCACCTACTATCTTCATGTACCTCTTGTCCTTGCACCTACTCCTCCACCTTCTACACAATTATCATCTACTCCATCCATGTAGGGTGAATTGCCTACACAACCACAGTAAAGGAATGCTATGAGGGTAGTTAATTTGCAATCAGTTAACCCATCAAGCAAGTCGAAACCACGAACAAAGAAAAGACCCTTCTTCTAATCTCGCAGTCCACCAAACACATCGGTGGTTTATAACCCTACTGCTCCACCTTCCTCTATTTCCTCTTTATCCAAGTCCCCTTCAAACCAAAATCCTTCTTGAATCCATATGGTAATGCTGACACATGTTGTATCCTATTGGATTTGAGTTAGTAACTTGCCTAGAAAGTTAGCTGATCTCAAGAGTCCCTTAGTTTACTTGCAAATTGTTGGGAATGAGCCTTGTAAAGCTCTTCTTAACTCTAGTTCTTATGTTAATTTGATCTTGCATTAGATGTACACAATGTTGAACCTTCCTCCCTCGAAGAAAAGCAACATCTGGCTAGAACTAGTAAACCAATCCATCACTGTTTCATTGGGATTGGTTGAGGACATCTTCACCACCATTTGTGGGTGGTCAAATCCCATTAATTTCCTAGTAATCAAAGTGGAGAACTGCAAGGGGGACTTTCCAATTATTATGGGAAGGACGTGGTTAAGTATTATTGATGCTAAAATGGGCATTAGAAATCTTTCCTTAGAAATATCAAAATAAAATGAGTTTGGGAAGATTGAGAAGAAGAGAGTTCCATGTATCACATATAGTGATTCAAGGTGCCATTGTGTGCAAAAGTTATGGTCAATAAAGAGAACATCTATCTCTACATGTAAGAAGTATGCACCAGAAGCTGAGATCCAGAGATATCTGTACACAGTAGCCATCAAACAAGAAGGCACCCAATGGTTGACAGCTGATTCTAGTAGTAGTACATTATGCTTGGAACCTACTGAGGGCTTAACATACGAATATGTTTCAAGTATGAATGAACTTGAGCAAGTTCATCACCAACTCTCTGAAGGAGCAAATGATGAAGTCAATTGGGATGAGCTAGAAATTCTTGACAATTTTAAATAAGAGCCCCTTGAATTGAAGACACTACCAATTGGAATGGAGTACGCATTTTTGAAAAATAGCAGGCTAGTTATTATTAATGCCAAACTTGCTAGAGAATAGAAGAAAAAGCTGTGAAAAGTAGTCAGCAGTCTTTGCCTGGTCATATTCTGAACTCACAAGGATAGATCCAAGAATATGCTAGCACCGAATATACATCGACCCCGTCGTCAAGCTGAAACAACAGTCGCAGCGGCATTTAAATCCTAAGTTAAAGCAGATTGTCAAAGAGAAGATTGAACAACTCCTCAAAGCAGGATTCATCTACCCTATCATAGATAGTGAGTGGGTATGTTTTTTCATGATCGTATCTAAGAAGGGAGGTAAATGACAAGTGTGCATTGATTTCTAGCTACTCAACATGGCAACTTTTAAAGATCATTTTCCATTACCTTTTGTCAACCAAGTGCTAGACACCATTTCAGGGCATAACTATTATAGCTTTCTAGACAGTTACAATGGCTATAACCAAATCTGGATTACACTAAAGGACCAGGCAAAGATAACTTTCACAAGTCCTTGGGGGACTTTTTCTTATTGTCGAATGTCATTTGGTTTATGTAATGCCCTAACCACATTTCAACGATTAGTTCTTAGCATTTTCTAGCAAGAGATCAGTAGCAAGGTAGAAGTCTTTATGGATGATTTTTCTACCTGCAGAGCTATGTTCGAGTAAGCCCTAGATCATCTTGAGCAAGATTGAAGAGATGTGTTGAAACAAACCTCCAAATCAATTAGCAAAAGAGCTATCTTATGGTCCAGGAAGACATAGTCTTGGGGCATCACATTTCAAAAGCAGGAATCGAGGTGGGCTCTGAAAAAATAAGGGTCATCCAAGGAATAACCTACCAACTTGAAACAGTCAAAGAAGTGTAGTCATTCCTTGGTCATACTAGTTACTAGTGGTGCTTCATCGAGAATTTTCCCAAAATCGCCAAGCCATTCATAGAATTGACAAAGAAGGATGCATCGTTCATCTAGACCCCTACATGTGAAGTAGCATTTCAGCAATTGAAGCAAAATCTTGTTGAAACCCCCATTCTTCAAGCACCAAATTGGTTCAGATCATTTCATGTGATGACCGATGCATCAAATTATGCTTTGGGGGTAGTGCTTACAGAAATAGATGATCAAAAACGTCCATATTACATTCACTGCATAAGTTGGAGCATTGCAGGTGCACAATTGAACTACACCACCATAGAAAAGGAGTTGATGGTAATGGTGTTTGCCTTAGAGAAGTTCTAGCACTATGTGCTTGGCTACAAAGTGTTCATGCACACATATCATAGCGCCATCTGATTTCTGATGAATAAACCAACAGTGAGTCCTCGTGTCATACAATGGCTCATGATTTTGCAGGAGTTCAATCTCATGAAGGTAGATCATAAAGGTATGGAGAATGTGGTCGCAAATCACTTATTGGGACTAAGATGGGACAACAAGGAGAAAGAGAGCCCTTTATCTAACCAATTCCTTGACAAATCTCTCATTGCGGGGTTTGTTAATGCACAAATGCCCAATTAATCAAAATGGTATGACATCATCATCACTTATCTACTTAAGCAAGAATTGCTGCAAGGGTTGGACACTAGAAAGAAACAATAGTTTCTTCACCAGATCAAGCATTTCATGGAGATTAATGGAAACCTTTACAAAGTCTGTCCCGATGGCTTGGTACGTTGGTGTGTTCCTGATATGGATCAACTGCGTGTTATCCAGGATGCTCACGAAGGTCTTTGTTGGGGCCATTATACTAGGAAATGCACGACCATAAAAATCCTCATGGTAGGGTATTATTAGCCAACAATCTTCAAGGATGCACACCAATTCATTCGTGCTTGTGATTATTGCCAGAGAGATGGTGTAATGACAACTCAAATGGAGGGCCCACAACAATGGATACAACCTTTTGAGCCATTCGATATTTGGGGCATTGACTTTATAGCTTCCATCACACCTTTATCAAATGGAAAGGCATATATAATAGTTAGAGTTGACTATTGTACCAAGTGGGCAAAAGTAATAGTTATCACCGACTGTACATCCATCACTGTTGCTCGGTTTGTACAACAAAACATCAAAACAGGTTTGGTGTACCTCATGCATTAATTTTTGATAATAGAACTCATTTTATAGGTGTCACTTTCTGAAATCTTGGAGGTTGAACATAAACTCACAACACCATATCATCCCCAAGCCAATGGTCAAGCTGAGGTCACTAATCAGGAGATTACAAAAATCCTAACATGTACCATTAGCAAATACCAAAGGGACTGGAGCACTAAATTAAANCCAATTGATGAACCTTAACTTGCTAGAAAAAAATTGGTTAATGGCCCTATCATCCAACAAAATGCATAAGGCATTCAACAAGAAAAGCCATGGCCTCAAAATAAGAAAAGTCAAGTTTCAACCAGGAGACAAGGTTCTCTATTAGAATCTTGCACATGTACCCCAACAAACCAAATTTCAAACATTATGGGAAGGACCTTACATCATTAATAAGACTTTTCCATCTAGGGCCATGATCATCTACAAACCTGATAGCCCAAATAAAAAATAATTAGTCAACATTCAATAAATAGAACCTTTCTATAAGCCCAAGTCAATCAACTCAACAAACACCTCATCAAATGGACAACCACGCTCAATCTTTCAGATCTCTCCCTTCCAACTTAGTTGTGGGGGGGAGATGGCCACTCATACTAACACCTCTTGTGGCTCCTCAGTCTTTTGACCTTTTTGTTTTACACATTTTTGGTTTTACAACTTTTTGTTTTCATCTTCTTTATTTCACATCTTTGTATTACATATTAATGTTTTTTAGGATATTGATCTTTTCTTAATTTTTATTTTACACCATCGTTAAGATATTCAATATTTATTGCCTACTCTTTTACTTTCTTTTATGTTTTTTTGTGTTTGATGTGTTGCTCTGCTTTCTCTGCTAATAAGGTGGCAGGTACAATGGTAATGTGCTACTCGATGGTGGTTTGTTTCATTTGTAATTTGATTGTTGATGTCTGGTTTTTGAATTTGAATGTCATTACTGATGACTAGGACATGGTTTATTTTCATGTAACAAGCAACGAGTCCACATCATCCACCCATTCACATACTCTATGGCTTTCCTTGTTTTGGAAGTATGCAATCTCTTCTTCATTAATGCAACTTTAATAAATTTGTGACTTGTGTAGTTTTCAGAATTGGGAAGAAATCAAAGTTTTGGATAGGGTGTGGCTTTAAGGGAATGCAGTATTCTTTGTGCTTTTTTGTTTTCTTATGTGCAGGAGTGTTCTTGTAAGCTTCTCACCATTTCACATCATTTTATAATAGGAAGTCAAATAATCCCTTGCATAGTGTGATCCTCATCACCAAAAAAAAATAAGATNATAAGATGAGGATTCAAAACATACCCTTTGGACAAAATAAATGCGAAAAATGCATGGGTTTTTGCATGGTGTGGTTCCCATTCAAAAAAAAACATGGGAATTCAAAGCACACCCCTTAGACCAAATAAAAGGGCTACAAGCACTAGTTATGAGACTTGCCTTGTCTTTCTAACTAAGGCCCTTTCTCACTTCCTATCTTCTCTCTAATTTGGAATTGTGGTTGTTTTGTGGAGCATTTTTATGTCTCAGGGAATAGACTAGCCTTAGAATGTCGATGCGAAGTCATTAAAAGTGGTTGGTTTTGGTCTGGACTAAGGATGGATCCTACCAAGTCATTTAATCATAAACTCCACAAGGGACTGCATGTGACCATAATTAGGAACTCTATTCCACTCTCTCTATCATCCATCTATGCTTTTCATGCCTCACCTGACTGCTGATTTCATGTTTTGATTTAATGTTCTAATTTGATGTGTCGGGTTTCTCAGTCAATTACTTTTGGGTTTTTGTACTTAACTTTCTGTAACTATTAAATCATCCATGGAGCCCACAAACTTCTTGGTTTGAAGTTATGCAAGGGCATAAAAGGCTTGTGCCTACTTTGGGGAGGACCCACTTGCATATCTTTTGGTTTGGTTAAGTTAAGTTCTTTACCCTTAGACATTGTTACAATCAAATTATTTTTATTTACCTCATCCATGACATCCAATTGTATGCACCTTCACAACTATTTGTAATGAACTCCTTTTTAGTGTTGTGAATACCCTCTTTCCAGTATTCCTTGTGTTAAGATTTTTCTGAATTTTATGGATTGCTTCTCTTACTTAACCCATTCATCAATCTTTCCACTAACAATATCAAGCAACTAATCTATCACAATCATAACTCGGCTAGATAAAATCACTGACAAGATAAGGTATTCAACCATTTTCTGTTACACTATATATACTAATCCTTGGTTTTGTTATGATTGCAGTGGGAAGCATGAACTGGAAGCAGGACTTTCTTCACCAAGGAGGATGCAATCATATCACTCGTGGGAGATTGCTCATGACTGCTGGATCTCTTCTAACTCTCCCTCATTCTTCTATTGCTAAGAGGGGTTGGATGTCCTATGGATCCATGGGTGTTCTTTCCTATTTTCATGAACACCCAATTTTGTACACAACTATAATATTATATGCTCGGGCACTTCTGTATTTGTCTGTTTTCTCTGTGTCACTCTGCATGTCAATCAAAAAGTCCACACCCCCTGCTATATTTTGTAAAGGACTTGTTTTTCTTCCTTTATACTTGAGGACAAGTTTTCATTCAGTTGTGGGGGTATGATAAATCATGTTTTTACATACTCTGATATCGAGATGGCCACAATATCGGGTACACAATATCAAGTACGTGATATCGTGGCCCAAGATGCGATATCATACATTTGATATCATAGGGTTACTCCTGGGTCTATAAATACAGTGCCCATGCACACAATTGAGAGTAAGTTTTTGGCAGTCAAGTAGTGAAACTCTTATAGTTTGTTCATTTGAGAGTTAGAATATTTTCCAAGTGCCTACAGTAGGAGGTCTAAGTGTGAACAGATCTTTATTCAAGCATTGATGTACCTGAACACACTAGTGTGTTGGTAGTAAAGAAAAACTCTTTGATCCATTCTTTGTAGCACTTGAGACTTTCTTTCTTATGCATTTACATATTGTGATTTCATGCAATTTACATTAATGTTATTGATACAGTAATTAATTTTTATTAATCAAACAATTCATTAAAATACACAAGCATGACCCCTTTGAACATACGTGTGACACTTGGTAGCTCAAAAACGATTAGTGTTTGACAACCAAGTAGTGTTCACACAAAGTTCATGATGTGTTCAGGAAGTGGAAACAGTTACTTGTGTTAGGCTAGATTAGACCATAGTTTACTTAGTAATTAATCACTCTTACTTTCATCTTTGTTCTAGGTAAGTAATTTCATAAAAATACAAAATAATAAAAATCTTACGCCTCATTCACACTTAACCATACAATTGCATTCCACAAGTGGGATTGGGAAGATAACAAATGGACAACACGCACGTACTGTTTAGCTCTAGCGTACTTAGTAATTATAGTCTGTGAAATTCAACCAAATTTCATGTGAATGCCTATGATTCATATGGTTGGACATAGGGGGTACCCTGCTACTCATTAGTTATGATGGCATAATTATTGTGTTTTTTTATGGTTCCGTGAAGCCACCAACCTTTAGGCATGGATACATGTCTTTCCAGTGGGACCCACAACAGCTTATTCAGTGTCGTGTGAAGTTGCTCTTACTCCCATTTGTCATTAGATCTACAAGGATATGGTTACAACCTCAGCAACATAATAGAACTCACAAAAATAGCCAAAGAGAATCCACAAATCCCCTTGATGTCACATCCTTTAACATTCCATCTTGGTTCTGCACTCTTCCATTGAGACACAATGATTATGAAGTTATTTAGAGTTTGGATGATGAAAAAGATTACCATCATGACCAAAGCAAGAACCTCTTATTAATGGAATGGGTGGATGGATGTCATGGGCTCAATGTCCAAATAATCAATCCCTTGTGACTTGATAACATAGGGAAAAACCTCACCTCAATGGGCAACATGACCAATAGCAAGATTACATACAAAGAAAATTAAAACAACAACTAGGAAAAAGTAAAAAAAATAGGAAAATGATAAAAAATTGTAAAAAAAAAAAGATAAAAATCACTTAAAAATCCTAAAGATTAGAATGGGGTGTAACCCCCAAGACTAAACATTTGGTCATGGCTAGGATTAGTAAGCAGATGAATAGGATCCATGCATGTATGAAATGTTGGGAACCCTTCATGCCCCAGTCACTGCGTGCCTATCGATGGTGTGGTGGTTGGGTAGAAAAATTGTTGATCACACACTTGATGGTTATATGTATGGTGAGTCAGGATATGAGGTGTGTTAACACTATGGATAACTGACCCATGATTGCACCCTTGAGTATGAGATGGTATGCATGGATTCATTTGTCTCCCCATATTTGTAGATTCATTTGTTGGATGTGGGATTGGAGCATTGATGGATGGTGGCCCGTGTATATGATTGGAGGATGTTGGTTAAGGCAAATAAGGTGTTGCACTAGATTGGCCTTATGCTGGCTCAGGTGATGTGGTGGGTCCATTCATGGTTTGCTTTGGCTTACAACCTTTCCTCCAAAAGGAATGTTTTCGACGTTATGGTTGGGACCCACTAGTGTCAGCATATCTATGCATAGTTATAGCACAAGTGTTTCTTGTTTGTTGATATTGAGGTGTTGGACCTTCCTGAGTTGCTAATGATGGTGTATAAGAAGGTGGATGATGAGAATACCAAGGGTAGGTTGGAGGATAAGAGGCACATGGTGGTGATCCTTCAGGGGATGTCATGTATTGATGGTACTCGATAGAGTGGTAGTGGTGATTAGAAGTAGAGGATGCAAAATTGGTTGGAGAGACAAGGTGTTAAACATAATATCTATGAGGTTTTGATGGGTTTGGGTGATTTGGTGGTGGCCTCCCCCACGACTATGGTTGTTTCCATTGCGATTGATGATCATGTTGAGGCTAGTAATGAGTCCCCCTAGGATGGTATGATTGGTTGTGGAACTGTCTAAAATTACCTCATGGAAGAGGAAGTCTCCTAGGCATGTGCTTTTGCACAAATTTCAAATTTAAGGCACTCGCCCAATAATCCTATAGATGTAATAATACAATGCATTGGCCCCTTGGGTGGTCATATATGCATAGATCGCATCCATCATCTTTTTCTATAGTGGATTCTTTAGCCTCACTTTTGATAGCCATTTTTCTCATTTGTCGAAAAGTGTTCTTAGCTCTTTCTTGGTTCTATATCCTCTGTTGATCATGATTGCCTAGCTTGTGTTACATGAGCTTCTTCGCAATCATCTCAACAAGAGTTGTGATGCTATCATTTACCCATTTGGACATCCTATTAAACTTTCCTTCTAAATCATCCAGAGACTCTTTATCGACAAAGTCTATTGTGGGATCACCTTATCAAAGGTAGTTTCATTTTTCTTACCATAAATTTGGACCTCCTTTGATTGAAGAGTTGGGTCCCAATGATGTTTCTTGACATTCTCCCATTTGCACATATCTCCTTCATATTTTTTCCACATGCTCTATTATCTCTTTAATCTAATGGGTTTGAAGCTCGTATAGGTGCCCTAGGGCATACATCCCAAGGGTCGCCCTTGTTTCATTATGAAGCCATCTATGAAAATCATGGCCTGGGCATCAATTCTGTAAGGCATAATATCTATCTAAGGCCATGTCCAAGGGTTCATGTTGTTCTTATTTCTACTCTTGGATTTGTCTCCTCAGATTGGACACTCTTTTATAGGTTTAGTATCTCTCATTGAAAAGTTCTAGCATTATAAACCATTGTCAAATTGAGTTTGGTCTTAACAATCTATACCACACTTCAACTTTATTAATTAGTGTCCTAGGAAAGAGCTTAAGCTTTTTCCATCCACTTTCAATGTTATAGAAGGCACAAGCATCTTGGAAGATTTGTAAATGCTGTTGCAGATCCGTATCATAGCCTCCTGCAAATATAGGAATATTGTTCATGTCAAGCTTAGGTAAAAGACTCTTTTTGTGATGCCTGTGAGATATCTTAATGACCTCTGTGATATGCATTAGGCTCTTAGTGACCAACAGGGCTCCATCATCATCAAATAGATTATGAGGGAAATTTTTATGTTCATGGTGAATTCTTCAACTTTTCTCGTGGGTTCGATTCTGGTTTTTAGTTTGACCCTTTAATGGAATTTTATCTTTATACCTACATTCATATTCATCAAAACTAGATGTTGAGGGGAAAGAGGAAGACGAGGAACTGGGAGAATTTCCATGGCTTCCATAGTGTTCCTCGAGGTCCCTTGATTTATCATTTCTGGGTTTGGAGGAGGTCTTAGGTCTTGAGGCCTCCCCTAGCTCAAGACCTACATCATCTACTCCAAGATTGTCTGCCTTAGGTGAATGTAGTCTTTCAGTGTTGTCAGGGTGGTCATGATCATAAGAAACCCCTGCATAAGGTTTGTCACTCTAATCTTCTTCATCATATATTGCATTATTTCTCCAATGAATATGTTCACTATACAATGCATTGTCATGTTCGTGTGGGAGAGACATTGTTCTTGGTATGTGTGATTTAATAGTTTTTGAAGGATATATCGTTAAGACCTTTTACAGTGATCGTGTATGATATAACTAATTTAGATAACTAGCACCATCCTTGGCAACAATGCCAATGATGAGCAGTGAGGTACCCCTACACTCAACCATACGAATTACAAGTGTTCATGCATAATCCAATCGAATTTTGTGGATGGAACTAGTTGTAGAATCTAGATCATTATGCCTTGATTGCAATTCATTGTCTTCCCACTTGGACTAGTGGTAGCTTTGTCACATATGGTTTAGTCCAATGTGAGGCATATGATATGGTCCCTGATTCTATGCTATGCTACTCCTAATGACAGAAAGAGATAAATTAATTAACTAATGACTAATGGGAACAACGTCTAAATTAGCCTAAGGTGATGGTATCTGCTCTTAATTGTCTGTACATGTCTTAGACTTCATGGAGCTACTTTTGGAATTACCAAGTGTAAGTCATTGGTTGTGCCAAATGATACACCTTTGGGTGATCAAGTATTTACACTTAAATGCTCGTGATTAAGGTGTACACATTCCGCTTAACAATAGGAATAGTAAATAATAATAAATGGAAATGTTCAACTAAAGAAAGCATTAAATAATTAAAATAACAATATTAATCTAAGTAGATGTTGCAATGATGAAAGTAATCTCGATCTTTATTGCCAGTCATGTAACATGTCCAAGTACATCACACTCGAACAAAGGTGCAGTTCAATTACAAACATCACACTACGAGCATGCACTAGGAATAATGGACTCGAAAGAAGAAACAAAAAACTAAAACTATCTATTAGTACTTTCTAAGCTCTAAGTTGTCCCATCTAGAAGCCCAAGTGCAATATTTATAGGCGAGGTCTAGATGAGGTGACATCAGGTATCCGACATTGCTTATTAGCCCTGATGTCAGGTATATGATGTCTGGACTCCAATGTCGTGTATCTGACATCAGGGCCCTAAAAAGATGACTCATCAATTGGAGTCCTAAAAGCAAAGTTATGTCTTTAAAGTTTAATTAATAAAATAATAAATAACAATATTTAATTATAGCCAGTGATAATTGAAACTCCTAGAAACTTTTGCACAACAACAAACTTATAAAATATAATATTCCAACCATGCCAGTCTCATCAACATCACATCTAGTATCCCACAAGTCCACATCATATCATACATTGCATATTTATTGATAAACAATCCATAACCAAAACTATAAAATTTCGAAAATTCTACAAAACAACATGACCAAACTTAATCTTTTAACTATCCATCCCACATGCCCACATTGCATGATCATATACACTAATCCAACACAAAAATATATGGAAAAGGTAAAGACAATCCACCAATTAAAATTGTTGCAGCAAAAGATCCAAAAAAAGCGTAAAATCCTTAAAAATCTAGCAAAACTCTGTTTCACTCTAAACAAGTTCTGCACCCACCTAGATACAATTGCCGTAATCCCAAATCCAAGTTGAGAGCAAGCAAAAGTCATCCACAATGCATAACAAAAAAAAAAGAGTTGAAAAATGGAAGAAAATTAAGGAAAACAAAAAATAAGAAACTTAAAATTAATTTTTGTTTTTAGAAATCCAAAACCCAAATCTCAAGGTATGCACGAGGTCTCGTAACAATTTGATTAGGCATAAAGTTTATACTTTATGTTTAAAATGTTTACTTTTTTTTTCTTTTAACAATGCACATCACTTGCACTAGTAAAAGAATCTCACTTTTAACTTTTTTTTTTAATTTAAAAAAAAAACAAAAAATATTTTCATGTCTTTTTTTTTCCTTCCTAACTAATGCCCTTCTCTTTAGACATGCATAACAAACACAATAGAACTCCAAATCAAAATCTATTTGAACTTGTGAGATCCATATCAAACACTATACACATCCACATGCTAAAATCACATTTAACCAATAGATAATGTCATGTTACAATTCAAATGCACAAATAACAAAATCACACAAAATATAAATACATACCAAATAGCTATTCTTGTACCCCACTCTAATATCCTTGTTAACCACCATACCTATCTAGCACATCACACATGGCTAGAGTACATAATCATGTTAGTTAAGCATGTAAAGACATCATAATAACAATATAAAGGCTAAAGCATCATAACATATAGAGCACAATCATAACAAACTAACTCATCATTGATAACCCATCGAGACCATACATGTAATATATTTGGAAGGAATGTAACAAATGCTTTAACCACTACATTAACAATGGAGTGTTAGCTTAGTGGGAAGAGCCCTTAGCTTGGTGGCCATAAGTCACAAGGTCAATTCCAATGGACAACATAGAGTTATAACTTTTTTTAAAAAAAAGGTCCATAAAAAGAATTCTAAAACCAGTACAATAGATCCAAGGGATCTTATATTATTATTTTTCTCATAGCTTATTCAATGAAAATTAGGTTAGCTTGATGATTATTTTTGAGAGCCAAAAAATAATGTTGAGTACTAGATAAAAATTATAGCTTTGAATGATGGGGTGTCATATGTAAAAAAAATTATATTAGGAATCATTTGAAAAAAAAAAAAAAAACTAAAAACCTTGGCTTGAAATGGGGTGTTGGAACTTGAGATAAGTGAAACATAGATACACCCTAAAATATAGTGCAAATTCTTTCTGAAAATTGTATTAAACACTAAATTTATTAGATCACTATATGAATATACTCACACATCCATGTCATGTGACATATTAGAAGATTCCTTGGATACTTCTTCTAGTCAGCAACTTTTTTGAATTGTTGCTATGACATCATAGCATTCATAATAGAAAACCTTATCTTGGAATGATGTCAATTCTTAAGCAAATAAGATAAAAAAGGTTAAAACTTTTTCTTTCTTTCTTTTTTTTCATTCTTGTTTTTATTTTTTATTGTTGGTAGTTGGACACCACAAATCTCTTGTCTAACAAGAGTGTTGTTGCACCTAAAGGTATAGCAAAGTGCTCAAAATACTCACATCTCAATTGCAATGTCGTAGGTTCAATTTCTACCTCGCTTATGGGTGTGGTAGTAGTGTAGTAGCCTTGTTTGTGGTGGGACATTCTTGTTTAGTGGGTCACATCTACCCTGTTGTTGTAACGAGGATTGAGTTACAAGTACACAAAGGGGGTGTTGGAACCTTAAACATTTTTTTAATCAATATTTATCTACAATACATATAGTCAAATTAAAACTTTATAACTTGGTATTGCCCACTAGAATTGAACCAACAACTCAAAATTTCCAAATCAAATGTCTAAGCACAATACAATGAACTAACCACTTGAGCCACCCATCACTAAAAGGTATGAAAATAATTGAACCTTGCCCTCTTTTAAAAGCGTTTGGGTTTCTAATAAGGTGTTAGCCTTGTGGTACAAGTCTTAGCTTGGTAACCTTGGGTCATAGGTTTGATTCTACTAGGTAGCACTGAGTTATAATTTTTTATAAATCTTGGGGTCTACCTATGTTTTACTTATTTCAAGTTCCAACACCATCACCACCAACCCCCATCCCTTACAAAAAATAAAATAAAAATAAAAAATTATGTTTGTGTTTCATTTCATAATAAAGCCTTCCTATAAAATAATTAAAAACCCAAAACTTTTACCAATAGTTGTCTTTATATCATATACTCAAATTAAAATTATTGATTCAATCAAACCTAGTGTTGGCCTACGATAAGATTCTTAATTTGGAAACTCATAGTCATGGTTTTGATTTTGGTAGGCAATACTGAGTTCTAAGGTTTTGATTTTGGAGTGTACTTATGTTTCAATTAATTTGGGTTCCAACACCCATGTAGTCAAAATAAAATATTATAATTCAAAATTACCTTTCAAAATTAAACCTACAACTTGAACTTCCAAATTAAAAGTCTTATCACTAAGCTAATACCTCATTATTATCAAATTTGGACTATACATCTTGGGGTGTATCTATGTTTCAGTTATTTTAGGTTCCAACACCCATATAGTCAAATTAAAGCTTTCTAATTAAAAATTACCTTGCAAAATTGAACCCATAACTTAGAACTTCCAAATTAAAAGTCTTATCACTAAGTCAACACCTCATTGTTGGAACCAAAATTGTCACTTTTGGTTTGTAAATAATAAGTCCAATTCCAAGGGGTTATGCTACTTACATATAAAAACTCAACAAGTTAGGTAAAGGACTTGTATCTTATGGCTAGCTATTTACCCAATACTATATGTGTAACATATATTTTTATCATGCTTTTGTGGAATTGAACTTGTATCTTATGTGTATATACCACAAACTGCATGTTTTACCCTAGTGAACCATGGCTTATTCACCAAATCTTGGGGGTGTTAGAACCCAAAATAAGTGAAACCTAGGTACACCCCAAAATTTATAGAAGTTTATAACTCAATGCTACCTAGTAAAATTGATACATGTGACCTGGGGTTACCAAGCCAAGACCTTGTACCACTAGCTTAATACCTTAATGTTAATTTGTTCATCAAATCTTCAATTAGAAATGAGGTTTATTATATTGATAAATGCAAAGAAAAATCCTTGGCAAAAAGAGATTATAAAAGGATTAAACCAAAAAGTGCCTAGGACTAGCAAACATAAATAAAACAACATATTGACAAAGGCATCAAAGGAAACCATATCCAAAATGGTGAAAAAGACCATAAAACCAAATCCATAGTCTTTCTAGTGTACAACTAATCATATGCTTAGACATCTAGAAAATTTCACCTAATTTTTGTGGTTAAAACCCAAAATAATTGAAACATAAGTAAATCACAAGATATTTAGTCCATTTAGAACTTTTACTCAGCTTAGAGCGTTTAAATCAAGAGTGTTACCACTAATCATATGTGTCATGAACTCCTTCAAATTAGATACAATCTACTCAATGATCGCATTTGGGTCTTGAACTCCATATGGGGAAGGAGCTTTTTTTTTTTTTTGTTTTTTTCGAGGTCTTGGTCATTCACATGGATCCACTTTTAATCCTATTTTTGGATATATATATATATATATATATATGCAGGAGATTTCACCTATATTTGATTTAGATAACCTTTTAAAAAATGAATGGATAGCATTGACAAAAGAAATCTAATTTATTATTTTAAAGGTAGCAAAAATTATAAAAAATAAAGTTGAAGGTGAAGTTCAACATGAAGATGATCTAGTAGTAGCTTTATCTTAAAAACCAACATTGAGGTGTTAGCCTAGTGGTAAAAATTTTCATTTGAAAGCTCCAAGTCATGAGTTTGATTATGTATGTATATTACAATTATTTTAGTTTTAACACCCCCTCAAAACAAAAAATGTGCTTCCTTTCAAATAGAAAGCTAAATTTATTTATTTTATGATTTTGCTCTTTCAAAAGAGATAAAAATAACAATAAGGTGTTAGCCTAGTGGTACAGGTTTTGGCTTGGTAACCCCATGTCATAAATTTGATTCTACTTGGTAGCAATGAGTTATAAACTTCTTTGGTAACCCCACGCCTAGAATTAGAGGTTATAGCGGAAGTGCGTGAAAGCGAATAGGCATTCTGTTCTGTTATTTGAGAAGCTTCTTGCGTCTTGCCTGAGAGTGTGTCTAAAAACCACGTTTCTTCGTGCGTATCCAGAATCCGCCACACAGGCACGTTGTTTGGCTAACGGTTAACGGCTAACTTGTTGGTGCCGCTGGGCACCTCTTTTCCTCCCGCGCTCCGTGGCTGACATCAGTTGGGCGCCCTTAAAAATAACAGAGCAAAAACAAAATCTAATCTGTGCGTGGCTGGAAATCAACGCAAATCTCTGCGCTCGGGCAGGACTGTGACGAAGGGCAGATCAGAGTGCTGAGCGCTTGAACGAGGTTTTGCTGCATTGCCTGCATCAATAAGCATCGGGTGAGTTTGTTCCATTGTGTTTTGTTTCTTTCTTTTTAAAAATTAAAAAAAAAATTTCTCTATTTGATTTTTCAAATTGGCTAGGGTTAGGCCTAACGGGTCTGCATGACCCAATCTGTTTCGTCTTCTTGCTTGGATGTTGGAGGAAAAAATGTAAATTAATGGAATCCTCCAACATTGACCCACCGCCTACTGATAGCTCCACCAACATGGATGCTAATGATTCTATATTACGTTTTGATTTTCCTGAAGATATCTTTGATCAAACTGTGCAAACATTCACTCACCTTTACACAATTGGTTTCTTCACTGGTAGGATTCCTCCTGCCTCGGTGTTCCAGGATTGGGTTAAAAAATTTTGGGAACCCCGTAATATTAGAATAACCTTAGCGTCCAATCTTACGAGAGGCTTTTTTCTGTTTGCTTTTGAAACTAAGGCGATGGCAGAGTTCGTGAAACAACAGTCCATTTGGGATGTTTATGGATCCTTTTTAGTCCTTCAACCTTGGAAAGAGGATTTCGATCCTGAAAAAGCAAGCAAAAGTATTTTGCCGGTCTGGATTGAATTTCCAGGACTCCCTCCTCATTTTTCTCCCCATGTTGATATCCTTACTGCACAGGTTGGGGAAGTCATCGGTATGGAAGCCTTTTCAGGTTTTCGTCCACAACCAACTCGATGAGTGTGCGTTAAAATAGATATGCAAAAGCCACGTCCTGATTCACTGGAAGTTAATGTGAAAGGAAAGACTTTTGTTCAAAAAATTTCATATCTTACACTTCCTAACCGTTGTTACTGCTGTCTCGATCCAAACCACCGTAAAGCCCAATGTCCAAAGTTACTAGCTAAGCTTGAAACTGAGCGAATTTTAGCATAACAAGTTAGTGAAGAACTAAAAAACCAAAACATATCTCAGGACATAGGCAAGGATTCTGTCAAGGCTCACTCAACTAAATCTCCTTCTTCGGATTCTAAGGTGTCTGACGTGGAAGATATGAGAGTCGAGGATACTGATGCCACTAAGACTCCTCTTAACCATGAAGGGGCCCCAAAAGACGCTACTAGTGGCTGGGAGCGTGTTTCTTGAAAATCTTATGCCTCAGTCACACGAGATAACCTTATCTTTAGTGCTTTCCCTAAAGGGCATCGATCATCAACTGGTGCTAGCCAGTCCATTAACAAAAGAACAAGTGCTCGGTGTCCTTTAGTTAACAAGTTTGAATCTAAGAATTCTTTTAAGGCATTGGTGGCTGAGGAAGATCCTCCTTCTTCTACACCAACCCAATGAAGTGTTGTTCATGGAATGTTAGGGGTCTCTCAGAC
>MNCI01008566.1:546977-567406 GCA_015680685.1 Gnetum montanum
CTGTCGTCCCGGGGGTGCGATAAGCTTTTGTCTTGTTGCAGGTGACTGGGGGGTCATCTTGCAACATTGGGCTCTATTAAGGTTTTGGTTATTATTTTTCTTCTGCAACATTGGGCTCTGTTAAGGTTTTGGTTATTATTAGAGGTTCAATTCTACTAAGTAACATTGAGTCATAATAAACTTATATAAATCTTATAGTGTACCTATATTTTACTTATTTTAGATTCCAAACACCCCCCTGAAAAGAGAATTTGCTTCTTTAGGACGAAGCAGCTTTCACTATACTATCAATGTTTTTTCTTTTAAAATTTTTATTTTCTGATTTTGCTACTCCAAAAGAGAGAAAATGTAGAACAGAGTTGAACATGGAAATGCTTCCATAGTTGCATTCCTGGTTGCCAGGAACCAAAAACCCCTGCATGCCCTGCGACAGCAAAAATCATTCTCCCTGCTTGAAGCAAGAATCAGTCTCCATGAACTAATATGACATTTGCCTTATCTCAGATTCATTAGGTCAAGCAAGCACAGAAAATGTCTTCCAGAATCCTGTTCCGGGCTTTTGCAACAATCAAATCTTTGCAACTGGTCCAAAGAACCCATCATCGCCAGATACCCACAATCACATCATCTCCGTTGTTCTCCCCATCAATCCATTCCCCTGATTCCGCTTTGCTGAAATCATCCCGTGTTTGTGCATTTTTGCCGACAATTCGCCCATTTTTCACATTCGGGAAGGACAAGGGCAAAGAAGATGCTGCAAAAACCCAGGAAAGCGAGGAAATCCAAGAACTAACAGATGCTGAAACATCGGCTAAGGCTAATGTTGAAGAGGAGGAACCCACGGTGCCGTTCATTGAATCTGCTGCAGTGACTACCACGGAAGAAGAAGCTCAAAAGGAGGCCAAAAACAGCCCTGGGCCTGCAAAGAAGACGAAGAGTCCCAGGAAGAAAAAAGGTGATTTGCTGATCAATGAAAGGGTTTTCAGAAGAACCCTAACAGAAGACGAGGCTGCCGAGGCTGAAGAAATTGGTTACCAGATTGATGGCCCTGCCAGGGCTAAGGAGTCTCCCTGGGGTCAGGGCTTAGTGTTTGCTGTTGTTCAGGTTGTTAACCATTTTGCTTTTGGATTTATTGCTGTTTTTGGCACAGTGAATCGATTTAGATTATTTGGTAGGCTCTGTTACTTGGGTACTTGTTCAATTTGAGTTTGTTTTATAATTCTACAGTTTTTGTTACATGGTTTTATTCATAAATTTATCATTATTTTTGCCCGTTCAGTATATTTTGTATGCAAATTCAACTTGTGACGAAATATTTGGTGTTGTTCATATTATTTTGCAATTAGTTCAATTTTTAATTTCAGTAGCATTTTAGCATTATGAGTCAATTTACATGCTTTGGTAAAATTTTCAGTGTATTCTATTGCTCAAGTTTTTATTTACATCCAATTTGTTCTGCCAGTGGTTTTGGAAGTAGTCTTCACACAAGAAATTATAGTGGACTGTTCTTAATAGCTGTTGTCTGCCATTTGTAGGTGGGATCTCATCAGTTTAAAGTGTCTGGAGGGGACCTTATATACGTGGAAAAGCTCAAATATGCTGACGTTAATCAAAAGGTAGGATTTGCATCCTGTCAGTCGATTTATTGATTTTAATTTTGTTTGTTTCTTTATTTTGTTTGTTGGTTTGTGTGCATCCATAATATATTTATACCATATTTCTTGGCATTTTGGAAGCAGTTTTGGCAATGTGTTTGTCCGCATTTTTTTAACATGAAAAATAAGATTATATTAATAAAATAAGATTTGAAATACAATGATATTATGCTTGGGATCTTAACCATCAAACAAGATGAGAGCATCAGATTTCTAAAAAATAAAATAACCATATTAAGGTACTAATCTAAACTTAACCTTGGAAACAAAAATTATAATCATGTAAGGTTTAAAGACCTGGGCAGTCAAGTTGCATTTTATACATCGTATTCTCCTTCCAATTTTTTACTGCTAACCACGATACTCTCTTGAGTTCCATTGATCCCAGCCTAAGCTGCTGTAAGTTCTTGTAAAGATTTCAGCCTTATAAAATGCTGATTTATAGCTTTCCAAACTCTGTTTTAAATATGAGAAAATTGCTAGGCAGTGCAAAAAGATATTATTATCATCCTTACAAGCTTTCTTACAGAAACAGAATCTGCTAACTATCATCTATTCATGCCCCAGAAATTTATTTATTGTTAAATTTTTTCGCTTTATTTCCAATTCAAAAAAGACAATTTTTAGGGAGCATAAAGTACCATAAGCCTCTGCCACATCGCAAGGATGTTGATTTTCCATAATAATCCTCACCCTCCTAAGATTTCGTACAGGAATTTCTTGTATGTGCATGTACTTTTTCAAGTCCTGCCTATACTGTAGAAGCACCAATAATGTGGTGTTTTTCTGCATTGAAGATTACATGTAGTTTCTTTCAGTAAGGAGAATGTATTATACGATAAAAATTCCAAGATATCGTTCTTTCAGGATAGATAGCTTGTTCGTATGGTTAGTAACTTGCATTCTACAAGTTCTCACCTGTTATGGAAACTCTGTCTATGTCATTCTGGTTAACTGGGCATAATAATAATTTCAATTTCAATTTCAAAAATTTGGGATGTGATGGTCTAAACTTAGTTTTCCAAAGCTTATTGCTTTTTTCTTGTTACAAGTGGAACAGCTAAGAGGGTTATATAGAATGAGTGGGAAATATGTAATATGTTAACAATTCAAATCTATGTTATTGTTTGCTTATATGAATTTTCCCTCTCTTGAATTTTTTCGTATGCAACCTTGTAGCTGACAAAACGTTTTCCATGTGACAGATTATTCTAGACAAAGTTTTGTTGCTTGGAACGAAGACACAAACCATTATTGGCAGACCATTATTACCTCGTGCACGTGTCATTGCCGTGGTCGAGCAACAGGTCAGAATACCAATTTCTTGAACCTTGATTGTCAAGGTTTTTGTTGTGCTCTTAAGCTTATGTTTGTTATTTTGTTGTGTGATATGGGTCAACCTTGTGATGTATGCAGGCTCTGAATGCTGAAGTAATAGTTTTCAAAAAGAAGCGCCGAAAGAATTATAGACGATGCAAGACACATCAACAGGTATGGGAATAGAGCAAAATCAGTGTTCCCTGAAAGGGGTCAATATATTAAACAACCGATATGCTTTGCTTCTTCATTGATTTTGGCTCTAGGTTGAACATTGGTTGTGATAGAAATAAGAATGTTTTTTTTTTCTAGTTAAACATTGTTCATTATGGCTAACAAGAAAGTCTGATCCTGTGTGTAATAGGCACTCACAAGATTAAGGATAATTGGTGTTGAAGGAGTTGCAAAATATAAGGATTCAGTTGCAGTTTAAGGTTTTTCATAGCTACAGCTCAAGGGCACATTGCTGTTGTATAATTGCAAGAGTATTTGTTCCAGCAAGTCTAATCATTTTCTGGAGTTTGGTAAATTACGACTGGCGAGGAGAATCTTTTCCAATCAAAATTTTAATTTCTGGTTCTCAACAGCTGAAAGCAAATGGTTGTTGGAAAGATTCAAGTTTTGTTTTGCTGTAGTTCAAAAATGGAGAAACGAAATATGGTACAAAAGCTTATTTTTGACAAACATCTAGCTTGTTTGTCATGACGTAACTTGAGGAATTTGGATTGGATATCAAAATGGAATGAGTAAGATGAGTTCTATTTTTCTGAAGGAAGCCTTAAAATATAGTTTTTTTCTTATAATTTGAGAACAAAAACTTGTATGCTATACTACTGTTTCTGACGTATTTACTGAGAATGGAAAATAACTTAACAAGAAGTGTGTCATTTTTTTCTTCTGTATCCCCTCAAGAGCGAGCATTACGCTAAATGCTTAGTTATTTGTCAATCATGCGATTCTACTTCTGTTTTTAACGTTTCAGAAACAATTCATGGGTTCAAAATTTACGAGTCAAAAGTATCTTAATTTAGGGATCCATTTATTATTACTATCATCATCATTATTTAAGCCAACAGATATATTGGCTGGTAGCACGACCCCTTCACCAGAGACTGGTAGATGTTACCGACTAAAACACCATTATCCTTGCTGCCACATCTAAAGGGGCAGTCAGGAATTGAACTGGAAGATCTGTATTTAAGTGAGCTTTCTAGAAGAGCCTTCTAGTCAATGGGCTGGCAACTATGCATCAAATGAATCCAAAAAGTTGCATCAAATGAATCCGATTTTTGGAAACTTAGAATCTAAGATGCATGATTTAAAACTTCTATGGATGTGTGAAAATTTGAAAACAGTGGGGATGGGTTCGCATGGAGATTCATAAATTAAAATATAATAGAATATTTATAGCATATTTTTAATGTATTAATCTAAAATAAGATTCTTCATGAAGGATATGAGTCTCATCTAGTATACATCGTCATTATTTTTTAAGAATTATTAAATTTTTTTATTTAAATTAAACTGAAAGTGCTTATCATGAATCTGATCTGATGTGCTTTTGTTCACACACCCCCGCCCGCTAGCTTTGGGTTAACACCATGTGCAAATTTTTCAGGATTCGCGAATCCCGGCAACATTTATTGTTGAACCTGGAATCTGAACCGGCAAATATGCAGAGGATGCCACCAACAAACATATTTCAATGTAGATATAGGCTCCTTGTTAGTAATGTTTGTTTTTGTGACACCTTGAGCCCTTACAAGGGCCTTTAGAAGATCCTCATGTTCAAAGATCAAGAGATCATTTGCAACATCCTAGTCAAGTCACAACATGCATGAGTGCCTTCCAGTGAACTAGTTGGATGGCTAGCAAAGCATGAGTGCCTTCCAGTGAACTAGTTGGATGGCTAGCAAAACATGAATTCTGGTAGAACATGAACCTGCACATGGCTTTTCCAGGTGAGTACTAAGATTTATCTAAATTTACAAGCTTATTCCACCATTTTGGTCATTTCAAAGAAGTGTTAGCCACATCAAATCCTATCAGAATGCCTTGAAGAAAGGCAAGCCACACCCTTGAGCAATTTTCTCAGTTGTAACTGGCAATAAAGTTGGTGTCATTCCAAGTGCCAACAATGGCAATAGCAACCTCAAAGAGTGGTAGTGTAAAGAATCCAAAAAAACATTTCCCAACCCAAATTTGCCTCTATGAAGGTGAGAGTTTGAAGGTAATGTAAGTATGTGGTCATGAATGAGCAATTATGAAATAGATGGAGAGCATACTTTGGCATGGCCATGCATAGAACACAGACATTGAGGTCATGAAAACCATTATTGGTTGAGGTTACTCCTTGTCAGGAGGGAATCTTGGATCAAGAGTGAAACAAACATTTGGATACAAGGGGTAACATAAACCCACCATGTGTTGGCCAACACAAAGTTTGGGGTTGTTTAAAAAATTTTGTTCCAATCATGAATAACGCATCATCCATTAAATTCTAGGCAAGGGAATTGCTTAAGCACGGGGTGGATAGGTGGTTCTAGGATGATCACCATGGTTAAGGAGGTAATGAAGTTGTAGGTAGATGGTTGGCCGAGGGAGTGGTGGTGAGGTATAGCAAAAGAGACAACTTATGTAACATTGTTGTCCTTGACCCATTATTTGGCACCTGATGAGTTCCACAAACAAGTTCAAATCTAGGACAGGACTCAAGGAATATGCCTCAATGATCAACAAACCTACAACACATGTTAACAAACAACTTGTTAATGTTAGCATATGACCAAAGCAGTATTTATAAAACTCAAATGCACAATACTAACAATTTAAGCTAGATAACATTCCCTTGCTCCACTCACATGGTCATCACAAGGACTACCAATTGAATCCTCCAAATTCATCACCACATGTTGGTAGTTGGTGTCACATCCTTGCCAATACACACAATGTCTCTTAGCACATCCCATGACACACCTAACTTAAACCCCAATGTAGAGTTGGACTACACAACCCTCCTAGGCAAAGTTTTACTGAGTGGGATACTAAGAAAGGTTGTAGCCTTCTCGTACTAATGCATGGAACTACTTTGCTAGTATGGTTCCAAAGATACAGGGAGTAGAGGACTCCTTGTGCCCGCACAACCTCCAAATTGTGGGGGAGGTAGTAGGCCACCATCAACCTTACTACCTCTCTTACAATCCTTCCTCACTTAAAATGAGTGGCAACCATGGAGCATAGCCTAGGTAACCCACAAGGTTGCTACACCATAATCAAAGGAGGATTCCATCAATTTCAGGAAAGTAACTCATGCTACTTAGAACCAAATTCAAAGGACCTTATGTTCTAAAAGGTCCAACTAGTAGGTTAGTGAGCTTAAAGCTCATTGTTGAACTTGACTGTCTTGCCAGGATTTGAATTCTTCGTAGCATCCAACACCCAAGCCAAGAATGGTACCATTAGAGATTGGTATGTCCATCCTTCTATACCCTACCTAAGATACAAAACTCATAGGAGGATCCCTAAGTGATTTTTCATAGTGACATTACAAGGCATGCTGACCTCTTCAGAATAATGAGTCTCATGCATCCCTTGAATCATTTTTCTCCAAAGGTCAAGGGGCCTTAAGATCATCACAGTCCCACACCTATGTGAATCTTAAGTCCCATCGTCTATAGAGTCCTTCGAAAGACTCTAGGCATCTCCTAACTTGAGATGGACTTTCATAGGAATTCATCTACTAGATCCTAGGAATTACAATATGCTATGCCTCTTCCAGCCCAATTGGTCCACATTCTCTAGAAGTTTTTTTTTCTTTTTTTTGTACACTATACAGGGGAACCTCCTACCCATCACTAGAGCAACCACAGTGAGAGATCGATTGCTTGCTCTCAATAGAATTCTAGGATCAAGTTTTCCTAGGACTTCAAATGCTCTAGCAACTCCCAACTATCATTTGAGTTTAGACAGTGCTTCTAGTGGACCAGAAATTCCACTTTCATCTCAAGACCATGCCTAGTGATCCTAAAGTTTCTAATGTGGTCTACTTTCTTGCCTTACATAGATTGAATACTAGGCCACTCTTAGATGAAGAGACTTCTTTTAGGATAAGGAAATCCATAAGGCAAAGGCTTCAACATGTTGACATGAAAAACTGGATGGACTAAATTCGTATTTATAGGTAGCTGAAGCTTGTAAGTCATAGGATTAACTTTACCGATGATTTGGAAGGGACCATCATACTATTACATTAGTTTGAACGTAGTTTCCTACTTTGGTTTAAACTAGCAAGGGTCCAACTTTAGAAGGACCCAATCTTCAATCTTAAATTTGCAAGGCTAGCATTTATGATTTGCATCCTTTTTCATGCACCTTATAGCCCTCTCTAGACAATCGTTTGCAACCTCAACATTTCTTGACCATACTCTCAAAATCTCATCACTTGAAGGGTGTCAGCCCTACAAGGTAGGAGAAACCATATGTGAGATAATGGACTACCTTTCCATTACCAATTTGTTGGAGAAAACTTCGTAGATGAGGATTTCTAGATGTTATAGCTCAACTGGGCAATTCCCAATAGAATAGATAGGTTCTTTTGATCACTGTGAACATAATGCCATAGGTCTTCTTTGAGCACATGATTCATATGCTCCATCTATTCACCTATTTGCAAATGAAAACTAATAGATAGCTTGAGGGTAATTTCCATCATGCTAAACAAGGCTTTCCAAAAGGAACTTATAAACTTAGGGTCACGATCCAATACTATGCTCATTAGTAGCCCAAAATATCTAACCATCCTATCAAAGAAATATGATGCTATGTTCTCTACTGAATATTGGGACAGATATGGAATGAATATGGCAAAGTTAGAAAATTTATCCATCATGATAATGATGTTTCTTAGGCCTTACACACTTAGAAGGCACGTTATAAATTCAATGGTCATCGTAGCCATGGATATGATAGGATTTCAAGTGGGAGAAGAAGCTTGCTAGGATGCTCAATAGACCCTTTGTCCTATTAGCATACCAAACACTTTTGCACATAGGCAATTACATTGTGATACATTTTAGGCCAAAAGAAAGTTCTCTCAATCAATGTCAAAGTTCTCTATTAACTAGGGTGACCAGCCCATGGTATGTCATGGCACTCTTGAATAATCTCCTTGTGGAGGCCATCCCAATCTAAAACACAGACCTAATTATCCCAGAACCAAAGTAGTGCATCCCTTGTCTTAAAGTGAATTGCTCATCCTTCCTCTATCAATTTTATTAAGTCGATGACTTGAGAATCTTGTTTTAGCCCATCTTAGATTCTAGATAGTAGTACCTCATCACACTGAACATGAGAGGTTTGTGGCCCATTGATTGAGGATGACAGATCAATGCATCCACCACAACATTTTTCTTCCTAGGATAGTAGACTAATTACAGGTCAAATTCAGAGAGTAGGGCTAACCACCAAGCCTCCTTAGGATAAAGCTTCGTTTGACTGAGCAAATAACTAGTAGCTAAATTATCTACCTTCACAAGAACTCAACTTCCTAGTAGGTTGTGCCTCCAAAATCTTAAGCAATTGATAATGGCAAATGTTTCTTTCTCATGCACAAGTCATCTTTGCTCTACCTAATTTAGCCTTTGTGATTAATAGGCAATAGGGTGGTCCTCTAGTAGTAGCATCCCACCAATCTTACCCTCACTGGCATCTATATGAACCTCAAAGGGTTTTGAGAATTCTAGCAAGACTAGCATAGGATTAGAGGTTAAGGCCTCTTTCATTTTGTCAAAGGCTTGCTAATAGTAAGAGTCCCAATGTTATGAAACTTCTTTCTTTTGTAAATTTATAATAGGAGTAGCAATGCCTGAGAGGTTTTTGATAAATTTGTGAAAGAAGCTCGCTAGTTCCATGAACTCTTGAACCTCATGAACATTAGTAGGGGTAGGTCACTAATGTATGACCTCAACTTTCTTCAAATTAGGCTTAATTTGATCATACCCCATGAGGTGTCCCAGAAACATCAACTATATAGTAGAACTTGTACTTTTCTTTCTTCACGTACAAATGGTTTTGTCAAAGCTTTTCAAAGAGCATTTGTAATTGAAGGACACGATCCTTCATGGTTTGACTATATACCAAGATATTATCAAGGTAGACAACTATAAATTTATCAAGAAATGACCTAAATATCTCATTCATGAGTGTACAAAAGGTGGCTAGTGCATTACAAAGCCAAAAGGACATTATGATCTACTTAAATGATCCATGTTTGGTCACACAAGTAATTTTTTCCTTGCATCCCTTTGAAATGAAAACCTGATAATATCCTTGTCATTCAGTTTAGCTGGGTGAAATAACATGCTTTGATTAGTTGATCAAACAAATTAGAAATCAAAGACATTAGATACTTATTCTTTATGTTATGCTTGTTTAACAACTTGTAGTCATAGTAGAAATGCAAATTCCCATATTTCTTGATGACAAACAACACAAGTGCACCATAATAAGATCTTAAGGGATGGATGTAATCATTGAAAATTAGGCTATCTAACTACCGCTTTAGCTCCTCCAACTCTAGCCCTATTAGGAGGTGTGGCATTTGAATAAGAGGGGTTGTACTCGGCAGCAACTTGATTTTATGATCTACAACCCTTCATGGTGATAGATCTCCAAGTAGCTCTAGTGGCATAATGTCTTGATAGTAATTTAGGACTCGCATAATCTGTGGATCAAAATGTGAATGAGGCTTGCTAACCTTTGTAGGATCGCTCATTTGCATAGCTAAGAGGAATCTGTGTGTGGGATCTCTATCCAAGCATTTCATAATCATTGAAAAGATGATTTGAAGACTAGACTCTCATACTTTTCCATTTGTGCCTCTTAATTCTGAATCAAACATGGAGAGTTCTCATAAGATATGAAGATAAGGTCCAAATGTAGAGCTATAAAAACCTTTGTCTTGCGTAGAAACTCTTACCTAGAACAACCTTAAAGGAATCCATGTCCAAAATTGAGAAGTCAAGGACCTCATGCCAAGAGACCACTTAAATTGAAACATTTTGCTAACACTGATACACTAAAGGGGTTGAAACTTTGTAAATTTGCAAGAGGCTTAGACCATATCCATATCTAGTTGTAGGTCCCTCACCATGGATGGAACCATGTAATTGTAACTTGCCCCATCATTAATCAAGGCACTAACTTATCTTGATCCCACAATAACTAGGGCTAATTGAACTTGGTGTAGTTTATTAATGCTTTCCTTATGGAAACTTGGGGCCTCTACTTTTTGAATAATCATATTAGACAACTCCATCATAATATCCAACCTTCGCTATTCTCCAAAGGTGCTACCATCAATAATTTGTAGGCAAGGTTTTGGATGGTACTTTGGGAACATCGGCTACTTCCCTAGAGCATGTCCTTGCCTATTCTTAGTCCTTCTTGAGCTAAGAGAATAATTTCTCTCTAGATGGTTGCTATGACATAGAAAATATTAAATTCATTCCGTGAAGGATCCTCTAAAGAATTGGTACTTCTTGCCCCTAGGTTACACTTGATCTCGATATCCTTTTGCTTTTGTTGGAAGCCTTAGTTACTTGAAGGGCCTCCTACAGGGTGATTTCCCTACTGATTTGGTTTAGAATCATTTTCCTCTTTTGTAAATCCCACATCTATTTTTTGAGATTGAAAAGATATGTCCTACTTCCCCTTTCTTGAGTTTCTTTTATTTGCCTTTGTAGCCTTAAAATTGAGGAAAGTAGCAACTACTACAATGGCCTTAGGAAAAGTATCAATTCATCGATGACGCAACTCCATTTGTGTCCATAATTGTAACCTATTTACAAATTTGAAGAAACGATCTCAATCTCCCATATTAAGAATCAACAACATTAACTTTTTGAAGGAATTGATGTAGTCCTCAAGCATGCTAGAGTATTTCAATGGCTCGAGCTTAGTCTTTTCTATCCATTTTGAGTTCCTTCGATGGAACTGTTTGATCAAAGTAACCTTAAATTTTTTCCATGTGTCCACCATCTCACCCATAGTACCCTTCTCTTGGGCAAGAAGAAGGTTAAGCCACCATAGCTTTGCACTACCAGTCAAGTACTAAGACACAATGGACATCTTTTGGGCCATAAGAATGTCCCTAGTAGACAAATACATCTCCAGATCATTGAGGAAGGTGTCAATCTTTACATTGCTTCTATCACCATCGTAAAACCTAGGTCCTCTCACTTTGGTTCGGGCCACTGCCATGGGCTCTTCAACAAGGTGTCCTTCTAGGGAGCACCTTAGAATGACATTTTTAATTTTCATTTTGGACACCTCCTTATTCACCTTAACTAGGATGCCCTCTAAAACTTTCACCTAGGTGCTCAAGTCATTAACTAAAGATGCCTTTAACTGAGCCACTTGAAAGGATCCAAAGAGATCCTTATATAGGTTCCACTTATGATCTAGATAACCTTCTATAATAATGACCTTAGCCTCTACTAATTTTACCTAGTTCTAATAGCAAAGGTCCAATTTGCACTCAAGTAGGTCCATCTCTTGAAGGACATAGTGAATCATGTTGACACTATTAGGAATAGGGATAGTCAAGGCCTCATCCACATCCTTGATCTACTCTTAAAGATTTTGAAACGTAGCCTTGTCTTATTCAAGTTCCTCCTTAACCTATGGATTGGCTTGGTCCTCAATCATCCTGGTAGGCCCACTTGAATGCATTGTATAAATGGCCTCCTCACAAGGCCATAGATGATAAGATTTGAGTGATTGGTAGAAGCTAAAATTGGAAACCTCACAAACTAAAAAGCTTATCTTCCACTTTATCAATTAAATTTTAGTTATCAAATGTTGTGAGGCTCTTATACCATTTGTAACAACATTGTTCCCAACACATTGTTTGGTACCTTATGAGTCCCTCAAATAAGTTCAAATTTGGAACAGAACTAAGAGGAATATGTTTCAATAATTGACAAACCTAAAACACATGCTAATAAACAACTTGTTAATTTTAGCATATGACTTGAGTGGTGTTTATAAAACTTGAATGTGCAATACTAAGAATTTAAGCTAGATAGCACTCTCTTGCTCCACTCACATGGACATCATAGGGACCACTAGTGGAATCCTTCGGATTCATCACAATGTATTGGTAATTGGTGTCGCCCCCTTACGAGCACACACAGCATCCCTTAGCATGTCCCATGACATACCCAACTTAAACCCCAATGTAGAGTTAAACTATGCAACCATCCCAAGAAAAGCTTTACCAAGTGGGAAATTAAGGAAGGTAATAGCCTCGTCTTACTAATGCATGGAATTGCCATATCAATATAGTTTTGAAGACATAAGGAGTAGATAGCTCCTTGTACCCCCACGACCTCCAAACTGTGGGGGAGGTAGTAAGCCACCATCAACCTTGCTATCTCTCTCACAGTTGATGTGATTGAGGTTGATAAATGAGACATCCCAATGTTAAAAGAACTATATATAAACCTTGGGCCATTGAATAATGGTGGTAGTGATCATTATTGATGATTGTTTTGCAATGAAAAAGGGCATGTTTGGGGAAGGAACAATTTTGGTGAGATGGATTGAGACTATGCATCATGTAAGGGCAACTTGGTAATACAACCATAAGGGAGGTGAATGCTAACATTTCCATAGGAAACTATTTTTTGTGCTTAGAATTTATTGTTATAATGGAGGTGAATAATTGAGGAAGAGCTACTAAAATGCTAGATGAAAAAGGTGCCTAGGGATGGCATGCTGAAATGGTGTGATACCAGTGCTACCATGTTCTTTTAATTAGGCCAATGGATCCCTCCCAAGCAATGATCAAAGGAACACCACTCAGAGCCATAATGCTTATCTTGCCAAGTGAGGTCCCAAAATAGTCAATGGATGAGTGAAAACCTAACCTATTTGAGTGGTTGCACCTAGGCTTAAACCCAGGTCTTTGACTTAAGAAATGAGTTTCTTATCATCACTTCAAATAACGGTCTCTCCTAGGCATTCTAATGAAATTTTCCTTGGGTGTCCATGCCTTTATATAAGAAGAGGCAAACTAGTTGATTAGTCTTCTCGAAGATCCCTTTAAGACAGAGGATGATTGTGGTTGCAATGACATGGATTCACTTGCTTCTATGTTTGGATCTTTGTCTTTACCATCCTAACTTTTGCATATGCCCACATTAGTACTTGACGATAATAATCTATGATGTGTGTTGGACACTCCCTTTCTATCTATAAATAGAAATTATATATTTTAAGGAGGTGATCAAGCTTCTTAGACATACAAGACCTATTTATAAAGTTTTCAACAAATTCAATTAATTAATGCAAGTGGCCATTTTCATTGGCCATGTCAAATATTAAATTAACCTTTATATTTTAATAAAATTATCATTGATAATGATGTTGGTTCTTGACAACAATTTATTAAAGGTTGCTAAGGATGAATCATGAATGCTTGATAAATCTAGAGCATGAGATATTAATGTTTATCTAAATTTGCAAAGTTTATGCAATAAATGGCATAAATTCTCAACATATGTGATATGCATAATTTCAAAATTCTTTTAATGAACCATTTTATTAGTATATGATTTTAAGACATTTCCTTTTAAAATTTTTATCCTCTCTTGTACTTGAGATATGAGAGAGAACATGAATAATTGACTAGTAGTTTTAATGCATGGACATGATAATCTAAGATGAAAAATCTCAAAAATAAGTTCATCTACAAACAAATGAATTCTTACTCTTTAATGCAAGAGATTCAAGTAGAAACGAGACCAAGACTCCTTGAAATACTAAAAATATATTTTAAATAAAATGTTGTATATGTGCTCTTCATTTGTAACCTTGAAATAATTATAATATAGATGCACGCCAAGATATATAGTCAAATTACAGCTTTATAACTCAACATTTCCCATTAGAATCTAACCCATGACTTGGATCTTTTAAAAGAAGTCTTACCACTAAGCTAATATTTCATAATTTTTTTAATTTTTTATGTATATCATTAGGTTAGAAAACATATTTATGAAACTATTAATAGAAGATACACACATACATACAAAGTCATTAAAAACTTCTAGAAAATTTAACTTCATTTACTAATGAAGGTATGAAAAAGTCTACAAGAGTTAAAAATTGTGAGGTTGGTTATAGACTTAAAAATGGTCTAACTCTAAATTCAGAGATTTATCTTTATTAATTCATCTATATATCATATTTGTAGGAAACCATGGAATACTAATACTATATGTCTTTATTAATTCAAACTGAAGAGCATAAATTTGTTAGTGGCCCACTGCATTAATTTAATTACTTTCATAAATTTATATAAAAACATCTTCAGTGGATGAAATGATGGTTTTAATGTTGAATTATCTAATCATTACTCAATTACATTGGCAATTCACCTTGCACTAATGCATTTTAGTATTGTTCTCTAATCAATTAAAAACATCTTTAGTAGATGGAATGATCGTTTTAGTGCTAAATTATCTAAATATTACTCAATTACATTGGTAATCATCTTGCACTAATGTGTTGTAATAATGTTCTCTAATTAATTAACTTGAAAACCATAGCATTAGTAACTGAAAACTACTATTGGGGAACTAGAATGACCTTTAACACTAGATATGCATGATGCTTTATAAAATAGGCTCCTCTTGAATTGGTTACAAATTGTGAAGTGACTGCAAACTAATGATAATTTGACAAGAATAATCTTAGGGCTAGGAAGTTATTGGTAGTTGGACCATACAAAGCATGGGGTCATTCAACATGTAATTTTTATTTTAGGTATGGCCCTCGAAAATTAACTAGAATTGTCTAACATATGTTAACCATTTAAGTAGCATCTTCTTCCATTCTACGATTGTCACTAAGAAGGTTACATAAGATCATAGAATTACAATAAAGAATGAATTATAAGAGTAGGTGTAAATATTTTATGTTTTATATCTTAAAAAATAAATAAAACCTTTTAGCTTTACATTTATTTCCAACTTCCATGGATAGATTGTATACTTAACAATACCATTTTATGAGTCATGCTTATGTGTTTGGTTTATGACATTACCAAGTACTCTGGATGTTAAAAATAGAACAAGGCCTAAAGCTAAATTCTTGAAGCCAAGTTTTCATTTATCAATAGTTGTCCTACTTTCTCTTAAAAATTACAATCATTAGTCTCATGATTAGAAACAAGAAATGTAAAGACATTGATAATGTCAAATGAGTAATAGACTAGATGAACATATTTTGGATAGGTGGAAAAAATATTTTCAAATATAATTATATTAAGAATATTTAAGAAAGGACATCCAAGAATAAGAACAAGAACCAAATTTTAGTTTGGTTTATAAATTTTCTTTCTTTGAGGCAAGGATAATCTTATCTAAGATGAAATATGCAAAAGTTGGTGGACTTGACATCATTCCAATGAAATATTTCAAAGCATTAAGAGGTACAGGAATTTCATGACTAATAAAATTATTAAATAAAACTTTTTAGGATGGAGAAATGCCTAAAAATTGGGGAGACAAAAATTTTTATTCCTATCTACAAAATAAAGGATACATGCAAACCTATATAGATTATAAAGAGATCAAGCTAACGTACCATACTATGAAGCTTTGGATAGAGAGTCATACAGCAACATCTCAAACTTGAATCTACATAATCGAAAAAATTAATTTGGATTTGTGACACATAGATATCCTTTATTGTTACAACAATTAATAGAGAAATTCATAAAACATACAAAAAATATAAATATAATATTCATTAACTTGGAAAAAGCATATGATATAGTGCCTAGAGATCAATATTATTTGGAGGATCTTAAGGAGGGAAAACATGCTTGGTAAATATATTTAAGTGATTTAAGACATGTATGAAGGAGATACTACTAGACCTAGAACACCTTGTTGATTCACAATTGATTTTTCAATAAGAAAAAGTCTACATTAAGGGATTGTTCTTAGCTTACACTTATTGGTTATTGTTATTAATGAATTAACAAAGGAAATACATGATGAAATTCTTCGGTGTATGCTATTTGCAAATGATATTGTATGGATGGATACAATTAGATAAAATATTACTTCTAAAATGGAAAACTGTAGATATGTTATAGCATCAAAAGGCTTAAAAATTAGAAGTAAGACAGAATATATGAAACAAAATTTTAATAAAAGCGAAAAAAATTGGGAAATAGAAGTAACAATTCAAAGTCAAAAGTTTTTGCAATAATGCTAGGGTAGCTAGGGTAAGTTCACTCTAATAAAAAATCACCTTCAATCTAACTAATACCAAGACTTATGAAAGGTAGCTCAATATGCTAGAAAATAAGAAATCTAGCTATCTTCGATTCTTAAAAGAGAAGATTACAACAGGGTTTCACTACCCACAAAACATCCAAATACTCACAATGGTCAAATGATGCTATAGAGCATGAGGCTCTGCAACCACATAACAATTGTTCCTAATGTACAACATAACTGAATGAGAATCTCTCTCAAAACCCAAGATTGAGATCCAAACACACAAGTACATAATAGTCAATAGGCCAAAACACACATAATTGATCAAGAGGTGCATACACACTCATGCACTATTCAAATGTGCTCTCATGACACTTATCACATTTCATGACACTCATGCACTATTCAAATGTGCTCTCATGACAAGAAACCTAAAAACCTTTCCCAAGTCAACTTAAGGATATGATGCTATTTCCATCCTTTTTTTTTTACCATTTCAGCTATTTTCCAATGTCCCTGCAGAAATATCTTTAAACTTCTACAATGACATCTCTAGGAACTAAGTGTTGAGATACTTAGCGCATGACCATAAATAGTCTTCAAATCAATGTAATCCTCTAAAAATCAACGATTATGAAATGAAGCAACATGAATCCTCCAATCAAATACAAACTTAGCCTACCACACATGTTATAGGGATGATAGAGAAACGATGAAAAACATGAAGCTGTTAATGCCAAAAATAACTATTTGTAAAATCACTAGAAAAATGACTAAGTATGGATTATTGGAAAATAAACTAAGTATAGAATAAGATATGAACGATGGAATAAAAATAAAGTGTAAAAAATAGATAACAACCATAAAAAATTAAAAAGACTATATTTTTGATGTGAGAAAAATGGATTCAGTTTCCTCTTCAAATAATGGAAAATGATTAAGTGTAAAATGCTAAAAAGTTGACTAAGCATAGAATGAAACATAACAGATAGAATAAAAACTAAGTTCAGAACTTGTATAAAAGGATGTAAATGTTGAAATATTGATATTATTGTGTAAAGAGAAGGATGTCAAATCCCTCCCCAAACATTGGTTTTTTTTTTATGTTGAAAAAAAAATCATCTAAGTGTAAAATGCTAGAAATGTGACTAAATATAGAAAGGTTGAAAATTTGACTAGGGTAGGATGTCAAATTTGTCCCAAAAAATGGAATTTTTTATGTGGAAAAACAACTAAGTGTAAGATGCTGAAAATTTAACCAAGTATAGAAAGGTTGAAAATTTGACATGAGCCAAGTTTTCACATGAGACAAGTTTTAACGTGGGACAATTTTTAACATGAGCCAAGTTTTGATGTGAGATAAGTTTTGGCATGAGCCAAATTTTGATGTGAGAGACTAGTTAAGCATAGGATGTTGAAATTTGGCCAATGGTGAAATGTTGAAAACCATAATTTTAAAATGATGAGAAAATAACATAACAAATGAGAGAAAAAACTTAACCAAGTGTAAAATGTATATAAGTAAGCATAAAATAGAGAGATTGCATGGATGTGGGGAATGATCCCAGATGCAAATGTTGTATTGATTAAAATAAAGAAAGAAAAAAAAATAAAGTTTTTATCTCCTATGAAGGGCCAAACTACAAATGGTGGGAGAAAAATGTAAGCATGACAAAATGATAAAAGAAGCTTAGATCTAGAGTGAAATATAGATTCAAAGGGTGGAATTGAACCTCTGGAGAATTGGATGAGGAATAGAGAAGCTATAAATGTAATTTAGAGACAATTATGGATCAAATAGGGTTATTTTGACCAATGTTTCAATTATTGACATAGAAGCTGAAAACATTCTAACTTTGAAAAGTGATGCAGGAGTTAAAAAATTCTAACTCTAGAAGGCGACATGGAAGCTTGAAAATTCTATCTCTAGAAGTGACACAGAAGAGAATGTGTTGAAGATGATCAAGGAACATGTGGGTGCTGCAGTGGTAAGAAGCGCTCATGCTATTGATCTTTGGAAATTTGAACAGTGATCTCAAATCTCAAAAAACCTGACCAAGTCTCCAAAGATCCTTGCTTTGCTTAATCTCCAAAAATCCAACCATCTAATTAAAAGATCCAGCGACAGATTTGAATCCTAAACTTATGTTTTGAGGTTGTATTTATAGGCTCAGAGTTGCCAAGTTTAATTTAGGGTTGCTAAAACCAAACTTGGAATTTTAGCAAGTTGTCTAAAATTGACACAAGTTCAAAAACAACAGCTTTGACCTTTGGCTTCAATGGCCTATGTCATTTTTTCTTTTAATGTTAATTTTAACTTTTGACATCTAATGTCAATTGGCTCTTTGACATCCAAATCAATCTTGCTTTTGACATTCAATGTTGTTTCATGCTTAGAAAATTTTTGTCATTGCATCAATCATACTTAGAAAAATTTTGACATCGTGTCAATAACACTTAGACAAATTTTGACCGATTTTGGGATTTTTTTCAAAGTTGCAAGAATTGACATTGAAAAGTTGGAATATGATCCTGAATGATCCCTGGAGGCCTCTAAAGGTTAGAAATATGTCTTGCAAGGCTACTTTTAGGGTATTTTTTGTTACAATACTGAAGGAAACCCAATGTGATGTTCCATTGCCTCCAACAATTAGAAAAATTCTGACCCTTGTCAACTCCAACACTTAGAAAAATTTTAACTTTAAAGCTTCTCAAAAATCATAGAAAATTAAGTCCATAGGTTGGACTATGAACCTAGATGGTTCCCAATGGGCCCTAGTAGTTGAGAATATGCCTTGTGATGATGTATTTGGGGAATTTGATGTTCAAATGCTTATGGAAGGACATTGAAACCACACTTACTTTTGATTCGAAACAAAAAAAAAAAAGTGGTACAACACCCAATTTGGGATGGTCAATTTTGAAAGTTTTCTTAACTATACAGGTGATCTCTTTCTTAGAATAGACATCTTTCTAAGAACCAACTTACACGAAAGATATCTTTATTTACTGGGAGACATCTCTCTAGCATCTCTAGGGTTGCCAAGATGTCTATCATTTTTCAAAGACATCTCCATAGCTTGCTAGATGTCTTTCACATCTACTAGTCATGTTTTGTGAAGAACAAACACTCTGGCTAGATGTCTCTTGGACCTTTGAGATATCTTTTTAATGTCCAAAAACTACATAACCCACTTGTAGGGAGAAGAAAAGGGAATCAAAATTTGTGTCCCTACACCATCTGCTACATAAAATCAATGCTCCAATAAATGGAAGATAGGCTAGTGGTATTTTAGAAGACAAGAGTTGAATGTTGGGTTGCACAAATAAGGCATGAACAATAAATCAATGTGCAAAAAATGTAAATGCTTAAATGAATGTTAAAGGTTACCAGAAAAGATAAATTGTACAATACAAACAATAGAGAAAGGTCCAAAGTGGCTTCCTTTTCAAGGAAGGTACATGAATGACATCATAGATGGTTTGGGCATGCACAAAGATGATTAGATAATGATTCTATAAAAAAATATTTCTACATAACTATTCGAGGAAAGCCACTCAAAGTAAGCTAAAATTTTTTTAAAAACATGGTAAAAACCATTGAATATGATTTGATAAAATTACAAATAGCAAGAATTTAGCTCTTCAAATAGGACAATGGTGAAAGAGACCTCATGTAGTAGACTCTATTTTATTTTGACAAGGATAGTTGATTATGATGATCCTCTTAACAATTAAATGCCAAAGAGATCTTCATAAAACTAGTAATTCTAAATATTACAGTGAAAAGGCTTCAAATATTATATCAGTAACACTTCACTATGCTTAAATCAAAGCTTTTAAACTAAACAAAAATAAATATGAGCAAGATTGATGAGTGGCGAGGTACCCCTACACTCAACCATATGAATACGAGCATTACACGTGCGATCCGGTCGAACTCCGCAAACTAAGTGCCTACACACCTTATGGAACACTTAAGGTTAATCATTTGTTGTCTTCCCAGACTTACTTATATTTTTCACGGTTGTATGATTAAGTAAGTTTGAGGTATATGATTTTTATATCTTTTCTGTTTTATCTCATATGCTAATGAGGTGAAGGGCGAAGAGACTAATTAACTAACTTTAACTAACTAACTAAGCCTTAATTAACCTAGCAT
>MNCI01008566.1:567413-647089 GCA_015680685.1 Gnetum montanum
GGTTGAGAGAGATTTAATGAACTAATAAAGCATTTAAATGATAAAAAATAAATAACAATAAGTAAAGTCCTATTTAGCCTATTTAGCTTAGTCCATGCACTGCAAGGTTTATCCAAGAAGTTCTTCTTTATTTCCATACACAAACTTGTGTTCAGGTACAATATTTGCTTGAATAAAGATCCGTTCACTTTGGAGCTCCTATTGCGGGCACATGGAAATTATTTTATCTTTGGAGAGGTAAAACTGCCAGAGTTTCGCTATGGTCTAGGCCTAAATTGAGAAACAAGGGAGAGCCACCTCTTATTTATAGATTTGGCGATGCACTGCGATATCGCGTACGCGATATCGTGGCGCATACGATATCACATCCCATCATACCCCCATGACTGAATAAAAACTCGTCCTCAAGTTCCTTACAAAATATTGGGACAGTATGGGATTATTGACTCAAATGGAACTAATGGTGAATGAGATGACATGTGAATAGATCATCATTACAAGACAAGACAAAACTGGTGTTCACAACAACAAGAGTGAACACCTTATACATTTGACAGTAGGCCTTATTTGGCAACTGAGAGAGAAGAGAGAAAAGAGAAAGAAGTTTTGCTATTGCCAATGCCAAGATTGTGCCTTTTGTTGTCTATCCATAAGCGCATCATCCATCTCATTCCTTACATAGCTGCTTCAGCACTGCTCCATTCCAAGTGTTCCCTCCAGATCCAATCCATTGTTATATGATTGCCATTTGCACACAAAACACATTGTAATTTATACCTTTCTTTGGTGAAGGGTCCATTGGTTGAGTTGTGGTATGGCTGATACAGGTCTGGAGATATAATAGTGGCTACCGAAGGTGTAGGGGTTATGAGAAAATCAAAAAAAATTGGGTCCAGACCCCCATGACTAAGAGCGAACCTCCGATAGCGATAGAATGGATAAAGAAAAAGAACAAGAAATATGAAGAAAAAGAGACAACTATAAAGTTGATGAAATGGATATCAAGATGGAAATGAACAAAATAAAGTTGATTGCAAAAATGTTAAGGGAAAGAATTTAACTGGTGCACCAAATAGAAATGTCAGTGGGTCCTCCCCAAAGCAGGCTCATGCCCTTAATGCACTGAAAAACCCATATTCAAAGAGTCCATAGGCTCTGGGAATGTCATTTGGAACAAGAGTTAGTCTTAATCGCAAGAATTTACCAAAAAGAAAACAATGCATCCACCAAGATATACACTAATGATACAATCGGCAATGAGGTGAACAATGGAGGAAGAATGATGGAAAGAGGAGAATGGAATGGAATCTCAAGAACAAGGTGGTGTACAGCCCCTTGTGGATTTCATGATTAATGTGACTTAGTAGATCCCATTCCAAGTCTAGCCTTAAACAAACCACATCCAGTGACTTCGCATTGATGCATTCGGCCAATCCATCCCCTTGAAGTAACAAGAATGCCTTCACCCAAGAGGCACCACCATTCTGACGAAATGAAGGAGGAGAAAACAGGAAGTGAGAAGGGCCTTAGTTAGAGGGAACATTTTTATTTTAGTTCCATAACCAGTGCTTGTAGCTTAAATGGTTATTTCATCTAAGGGGTGTGCTTTGAATTCTCACTATTTTTTTTGTTTATGTGTTTATACGTGAGAACCACACCATGCACAAACTTTGTTATTTTTATTAGCTTAGCTTCCTGATAATGGAGCAATGTCGGAATGGGAATCAAAACTCAAGAAGAAAACATCAAAGCACCTAAGAGAATGGCCAACACAAATGCATTAAGTTCCCTTGCAGTCACACCCTTTTCAATCCTTGAGTCCTTCCTTAGTTTGAGAAATGCCCAGTCACCGATTCGTTATAGTTCTTATTATTGAAAAAGGGACTATACATTTCCAAGCCGAGAGAGACCATAGAAATTTGTGGATGTATGGATGAAGTGGGCTCATTGCCTACTATATCAAAAGAAACATACCTTAACATCATGACTTAAAGGTAAAAACCAAACATTAGTAATCAATAGGAAAATAGTTCATACCATCATGAAGAACACTTATTAAATGACAAACTTACAAGATGGATAACACACACACACACTCACACAAGAAAGGAAAAAGGTATAAATGATGTTGTAAAACAAAAAATAAGAAAATTTAAAGAAATGTGTAAAACAAAAACTTAAAAGAACCGAGGGCCTCGAATGATCAGCATAGGTGGCCATCTCCCCCATGACTGAATGGAAAGGGAGAGATCCGAAATAATGAGCACCTATTTGAATTTCTTAAAAGTATCCAACTTGTCCTGATTGATGTTCTGACATTAAGGGGTGGCAGTCGACGATTCTCATATTCCAATGTATCTATGCTTTCGTTATGGGCATGAGTTGTTTCCCTAGTTTGTTCCATGCATGTTGGTCGGTTGCTCTTTCGTTTAGCTATCAACCATGGGGTGTCCACTTGTTGTGTGGTTTTTACATACAAGCACCTTTGAATGTTATCCTCTGGTGCACACCGATTACATGCAAGAAACGCTGAGCATTCCCCCATGTCATCACCCTCTGAGTCACTGTATGTGATGCACGAAACTTTCTTCTTCTCAATCTTTCCATAAATGCTTACCTTAGATATTTCCAAGGAAAGATCACGGATTCCAAGACATGCGTCTATTGTACTCAGCCATGCCCTTCCCATTATAATTGGGAAGTCCCTTTCAGTACTGTTGACTTCTATCACCAGGAAATCAGTTGGGTATGACCAACCACACACAGTGATAACGAGATCCTCCACCAATCCCAAGGGAATGGTGATGGATTGGTCAGCCAGATCTAGTTGAATATTGCTCTTCTTAAGTGGAGGCAGGTTCTAGGCTTTATACATTTCTTATGAGATTAAGTTGACTCCGGAACCTGAGTCAAGAAGAGCCTTATGAGGTTCATTCCCAGCGACTTGGAGGTAGATTAAGGGACTTCCAGGGTTAGATAGTTTTCCGGGAAGGTGTCCTACCTTGATCCAGTCAGTTATGTGTTAACATAACCATATGCGTTGAGCTCTAGTATTGGTTTCTGGGCTTTTGGTTCTGAAGAAAGGTCTTCTCTTCTTGCAATTTTCAGAACCAGCAGCGGGTTGAATTTTTATAGCTCTCGTAGCATTATGTTGCTGTGGTTAAGTGGGGAGTTCCCCTTGCATTGTTGGAGCAGGTGGTAGTGGAACTACCGGTGTAAGAGAGGCGGATGGATTTGGAGGATGGTAGGTCTGTGGAGTGTCTCCCAAAGGATAAGGAGTCCTTCTAAAATACTCTCGAACTTGGTAGTGACATTGTGGAGTTGTGTGACCCATGGAGTCACTTGGAGAAACCGGCAGTAAGGGTATTGTTGCCGGTAAGGATCGGGTTGTCGGTAAAGGTATTGTTGCCTAGGTGGTGGCATCCCCCATGACTGTGGGTGTTGCCACTACTGCTATTGTCCGATAGGTTGTGGCAGAGTTCCACTTGGATAGTATGTTAACGGTTGGTGGAATTGCCTTGGGTTACCTTGGGGATAAGGTAACCTTTGGGGTGTCTATCGTTTGTTAAGTCTTGGGTTGAGTGCATACACCCTAGACTTCTATATATGTGAGATGATTGGACAACATCCTTTAGGATGGTCATATTGGCAGATCTCACATCCACTGTCATTGCCTGTATCAAAATCCACAACCTCATTAGAGATATTCATTTTTCCCTTACCCTTGTCACGTGCATGGCCTGAATCTCTCTGCTTTTTCTTGTCCTTGTCACTACTTCGTTTCTCCTTAGATTCCTCTACAATCTTTAGGACAGTTTCAATTTTACTATCTAATGAGCTCCATATTTCATCTACCTTAGCCAACACTTCCATTGTTAGCTTTTGAAGCGGCAAGGTTTTTCTATTCGCCAACTCTTCGAGTGGTGACTCATCCTCTTCATCGCAGAATCTCACTCCCCTCTTCCGAAGGGAAGGATCACGGTTATANCTTTTCAATGTTTTGCAAGGCGCAGGCATCGTGGAATTCTTGTAAATGATTCTACGAAGCAGCATTGTATCCCCCTTCAAAGCGTGGAATATTATTCATGTCTAAGTGCTTGATCCGGCTATCTTTTTGATGCCTTGTTGGTATTCTCACAGCCTTCATGATGTCTAGCATACTTCGGGTGGCAAGTAGGGGTTCATCATGATCATCTCTTTCATGACGTCTATGATGCCTATGTTGTTCCCTACTTTTCCTTCTTTCATGCCTAGACTCTCTAGATTGCCCTCGTCCTCTCTCTCGACTCTCTCGTTGAGGTCTCTCATTTTGCTTACCCTTATCCTCACCGTTATGCTCTTTATGACTGCGTCCTGATGTGGAAGAAGAGGGTGGATGATGTGATGAAGGGGAAGAAGAAGGAGATCCATCGCCATGGCTATGTCTCCTACCTTCTCTTCGGTGGCTTTGGCCTCGATTGTGATGACGATCTGAGTGCCCATCCTTGTCATGTATTTTTGTTCCCTCAGTGAAAAGTTGGCATTCACAGGGATCAAAACTAGGGTTTTGTATCATGGAGTGTAGGTTTTGATACCCCACCTCCTCACTATCGTTAGGAGGGGGAACATCCTTTGATGGAGAACCTGTTATAAGTGGGTCACCATCTCCAATTTTACCTAGGATGTGCGGGACCCCTTTGCCCTTCAACAATGTTTGGTGGCTCTCCTGCCTTGAGTCCCTCAAATGTTGCACTGTTGTGGGATGGTAATCCCTTATGTCATAATCTTCTACAACGTATTTAGCGTATAATTTCATCATGCTTATCTGTGCAAGAGCACGAAGAAGCATGTTAGGGACTGCCCGATCTAGAGGTAACACTATGTTACCTTGCAAATCTCTCCAACGTAGCTGTTCATCCTGATGGAGGATAAAAGTAAAATTAGGTATATACTCATTAGGATGAGTATATACCACCTGGTACTATTGAGGAACTGGTGGATTTTGATTATGTGTTTTAGACTACCGACTGTCTCTTATATGATCCCTAGGTGGTGAAGTGCTCTTACGAGAAGAAGAAGAAGACATTGTGTCTTATTTGGTGTGTTGATTAATCATTATATAATTTTTTGTTTAATTAACCCTAAGGTTTCGTTTAAGCTCCCAACGATGTGGATAATTTCCTATGTTCTACTTAGCACACAAACACTTAGTCCCCGGCAACCATGGCAATGATGAGTGGCAAGGTACCCCTACACTCAACCATACGAATACAAGCGTTACACATGCGATCTAGTCAAACTCCACAGACTAAGTGCCTACACGCCTTATGGAATACTTAAGGTTAATCATTCATTGTCTTCCTAGACTTGTATTTTTCACAGTTGTATGGTTAAGTAAGTCTGAGGTATATGATTTTTATATATTTTCTGTTTTATCTCCTATGCTAATGAGGTGAAGGGCGAAGAGACTAATTAACTAACTTTAACTAACTAACTGAGCCTTAATTAACCTAGCATCAGTATCCGTTCCCACTTACCGTTCACACCCTGAACCGATGCAACCTTGGTTACCAAACGCTAGTCGTTGCTGGGATCACCAATTGTAACGCATGTGCTCGAAGCGGTCGTACTGAATGCACTTAACTAGGAGAGAAGGGTTGAGAGAGATTTAATGAACTAATAAAGCATTTAAATGATAAACAATAAATAACAATAAGTAAAGTCCTATTTAGCCTATTTAGCTTAGTACATGCACTGCAAGGTTTATCCAAGAAGTTCGTCTTTATTGTTGTACACAAACTTGTGTTCAAGTACAATATTTGCTCGAATAAAGATCTGTTCACTTTGGAGCTCCTACTACAGGCACATGGAAATTATTCTATCTCTGGAGAGGTAAAACTACCAGAGTTTCGCTATGGTCTAGGCCTAAACTGAGAAACAAGGGAGAGCCACCTCTTATTTATAGATTTGGCAGCCCATGAGATATCGTGTTCCATCAAAGATAAAACAACTACTTTGTCCTTTGCAATGGAGAAGTAGGTACACATGAATAAAGACTATTAATGTTGAAGAAAGGAGTCATGATCCACAACATTTGCAAATTGAATACCATGCATGAATAATCTTTCAATGAAAGACTACCATATACAAAGAAATATGTATTTTGAACTAACATATTGGTATCCTTTAATGGAAGAGATCCTTTTGGTAATTATGTTTATTTCTAGATGACTAGTTTTTTTCAACAAAAGCAAGACAAATCACCAAGGCTAATTCTCACAATTACCAGCTCTTTATGTAATACCGGCTAATTTACACTAGGTTGGAAGGTATTACCTGGGAATCAATACTCACATGAATATGCAAAGAACATAAAAGTAAAAACATGCACAAGTCAAAGAAGCAATTAAACACAAAAATAGGTTCCAAAGGATAAGAAAAACATTAACAAATCCATTATAGTGGTATAATAGCCCTCGAAATACAGAAACCTAACCTGTATGTCAAAAGAGTTATGCATGCCTGTAATATTTTAAAACCAAAGATTTATGAAAACATTTTAAAATTATATTTGTTTAAACAGACATATTTTACAACCACTATCATTCTAAAGTAAACTAGCAAATCCATCATCGTTCAAGTACATTAGTCCATATGACCTATCATTTGAGAAAAAGAAGAGAATGTAAGAGTCACCTAGTAATAACTTTGTCACTTAAGTTATAATAGTTATGAAGAAAGAAAAGATCAAATGATCAATGCTACTTAGTTCAAAATGATGTTGAGCATGATTCTTCTCTTTCATTAACATTAATCATCTTCTTCTATGTTATCTGTTAATGGTGTTGAAGCATATTCTTCTTAGTTCTCTTTGATCATTTAATGCACTTCTAGCAAAGGTAAGCTCTGAGAGAAATCTTGAGATACGTTAACTTTGTCTTCTTCTATGCTTCTTAAAATTTTGTTTAGCCTGCATGCAATCCTTATCAAACCAAGTCTTTTAAGCATCCTATTGTTATAAATGCATAACTTGCTTAACTACTATAAGCAAAATGTTTTCAAGCTCCTTATACTATCCTTCAAGAGTCCATTTGTCATGTGTTGCATTCAAATAGTTTCCTCGACTTCTTGGATGAGTTTGTATTGAAACTTCTTTATTTTTATTCTTTGTTGTTTGAGAAAAAATTTGAATTTGTAGAAAAAACTTCACATGATGATAAAAAGCTTCCACTAAATTATCTCCAACTTTCACCTCCTAAATGAAATCAATATCTTCATAAGAATATAAAAGCAAATCAATGCAGGAGCTACCTTGAGGTCTTGTAAATGTAAAAGATGAAGATAGAGGAAATATTTAGAAGATGAAAAAATTTTGTTCATTCTAATAGTTGTTGATCCATCTTATTAATAGTCCCATCTGCAGAATCTTGTGTCTAACTATAATCTTCAACAACGTCTAAACTACCAATATTGTGTTGCCACAAAATAATTTTTGTTTATTAGGAACCTATCATTGTATTAGAATTTCTATCGATAAATGCTAAGCCTTTTGTTGAAAATTTTACAATATCTCTACCTAAGAACTAAAAAGGATAATCATAAGATAGCTCTATAGAATCATACACTATAGCATCTCAAGGGTCAAAATAGCATACCATAAGGAAAGCATAACCATGCTGACATGAGATTTTTAGCCAAACATATTGTTTATGATCATTAATTTTTTCTAAAAGCACACAATTTTCAAGAGATTTCCTCACTAACATTGAAATGCCATTAGAAGGCTTGCCTCTTTTTCCTACTTTGGTATTTCTTACAACAAATTTAATAAATCTATTAACTACAAAATCAACATCTTTCCAAGTTTCAACAAAATCAAAAATATCAAAGTTATCAAAGAAGCTAATACTATTCAACGAAATAACTTTATTTACAATTCCATCATGTATATTAAGAAATCCATATCTTAAAAGGCTTATATGTTTTTTAAATAATTTTTGGAATATTAGTTATTTGTAATTACTCCCATGTTCCTAGCATTTAGGTATGCTACAAAACCTTGTTCATGAATTACCTTTATATTTTTCCATTGTTTAGGCTTTTCTACAAATTCCTTTCGAGTAAGATGCTCGTTTATAAAAACGTTTTTCCCATTCTCACTTTGCTGCAAGTGGCTTTGATATCTCTAGATATGCACTATATATTCTACATCATGAAACTTAATAATTACATGGCATGGCTTTTCACGTTTACCTAGTATCCTAAATAATTTATCAATGTTTGGAGAAGCTATATGCATAATATCCATAATTTTTTCAACTTTCTTAAATAAAGTTTCATTTGTTTCACCCACACTTCTCAAATTTTTAAAACTTTAAATAATTTTTTTACAAAATCATTTCTTTAGTGTTACAAATTTTTCTTTTTCATTTAAATATATATTCATTTTGGATCAAACATATCATCCCCAAACAAAAAGGCACAAATGCATCTTAAAGTATTACTAGGAATCTCATTAACTATCTTAATTTCCACAGTATTTTAAGATCAATATCATGTACCAATAATATATTTCTCTAATTGAAAAAGATCTAGAAACTCTTACTTTGAACAATTAAAAGCAAGGTGCAAAGCACATTCCCTATCTATGTTTGGTATGAAATTTGATCTAAAAGAAATAAACATAGTTTCACTCACAAAACATGCCCTCCAAAGTTTATATAGTCTATAATACTTGTATTTTAGAAGGATTTGATGCATTTTAGAAATGGCTTCCAATAGAATCATCAAATTCCTTAAAGTTGTTAGTTTACCCTTTATAATGAATTCTTCTTTATTATGACACAATTGCTATAAAACGAAGTGTTAGAATTTGGTTTTACATCAATTGACAACTCTAATATACCCAAGGATCTTGTGGTTAAGAATTTAATGCTTACATAAATTAATCCAATTACGCGTAACAATTTCTAATACTTAAAAATATTTACAAACATCATAAATCATAAATTGTAACTTTGGTTGTTGGTTTTATGATAAAGACCATAGTCATCCTGGCCAATTATTTGACATATGTGTACAACTTAGCTACACTTTCTTATAGCTTCTCTTTTAGTCCAACAAAACCCCCTGAGGGATCTTCTCTTCTTATTTAAGAAACTAGATCAAGCTTATGCTTAGCTTAAACTATGATTTTCTATTCCTCAAGAAATTGGATTATGACTTACTTGTTACGTCTTATTTAGTACATTCACTTCTCTAGTAAAGGATGCTTGACAACTCCTTCAACTATTTTTTATATAGTTTGCCGTAGGTTAAATTGATTTATTATCATAACTCATTACTTTTCTTCATTACGATCTTTGATAAGATCACTGACTTAAACTTCTTCTCTTTTTTCTCATATATATCAATCACTTATGTATCTTATACTTATTTCATACTTTAGACAAGATATTTTCTTATCTATCATGAGTAAGAGTAGGAGGGATATCATACCTTTAAAAAATGAATAATAAAGTTAAAAAAAATTAAGAGTACATTAGATCATTGAAGAGAAAGTCCAAAGAAAAAGCCCAATAGTTCTAGGGATATCTTTTTAGGTTTTCATCTTTACAACCAAGTCTTAAAAACCTCCCCTCTAGGGTAGAAAAATGATCAAGTCTTGCCCTTAAAGCACCTTCATTGGTTTTCATTTCTTACTAAACAATTTCTTGTAAAGAAAAGGGGAAAACTCTTTCTAAAGATAAAAGAATACATTAATAAAAGAATAAAGAACAAATAGCAACAAAAGTTAACAGATTTCCATCCTTGATCCTTCAAAACAAAAAAAATTTAATAGTATAGAAAAAAAATTACTTTTTTAACATTCACTTGGAGCTTTATTGCTTAAAGTTGTAGCTAAAAAGTGACATGTTTGAGAATTTACTATTTGACTCCTAAAGAAAGGTCATAGTTATGCTCTTGTTGCTAGAAAAAAATTGCATATAGAAGCTTCTAAATAAAGTAAATAACAAGTGGTTGAAGATATTTCTAAATGTAAAGAAAGGAAGCAGACAAAACGATCATCGATAATGACTTTATTAATGCTTGGTTGAAGGTTGTTAGAAATTTTAGATGTTCATTTCTAATGAATGATATTTTTCATAAGCTCCAATATCTAAGTGGCTACAATATTAGGTATGCAATATCATGGCCCAAGATATGATATTGGGCATGCGATATCGTGGGATACTCCTGGGCCTATAAATATAGCCCTTGGGCACACAATTTGGGAGTAGTTTTTGAAGTCAAGTAGCAAAATTCTTGCAGTTTGTTCATTTGAGAGTTAGAATATTTTCCAACTGCCCAAAACAGGATGCCTAAGTGTGATTGGATCTTTATTCAAGCATTGATGTACCTAAACACACCATTGTGTTGGCAATAAAGATGAGCTCTTTGATTCATCCTTGCAGCATTTGAGACTTTCTTTTATTTATGCATTTACATATCGTGATTTCATGCAGTTTACATTAATGATATTCATTTAGTAATTAATTTTGATTAATTAAGAAACTAATTAGAATACACAAGCATGACCGCTTTGAATATACGTGTGACACTTGGTAGCTCAGAAACAGTTAGCGTTTGACAACCCAGCAGTGTTTATGCGAAGTTTAGGATGTGTTCGGGAAGTGGGGATGGTTACTTGTGTTAGGCTAGATTAGAAAATAGTTTACTTAGCACTTAATTACTCTCATTGTTATTCTTGTTTTAGGCGATCAAATTAATAAAACGTAAAATAATAAAAATCGTATGCCTCAATCACACTTAACCATACACTTACATTTCACAAGTGAGCCTAGGAAGACAATGAATGGACAACACGAACTCACTATTTAGCTCTAGCGTACTTGATAATTAAAGTATGCAAAATTTGACCAAATTGCACATGAATGCCTGTGATTCATATGGTTGGGTGCAGGGGTACCTCACTGCTCATCATTGGTGCTATTGCTAGGACATTAGTTCTACGTGCGCTATCTAAACTTAGTGAAACTTAGTAACCTCATTGTTCAAACCCTAAGAGTCAAATCTTACAAAAATAAAATTATTATTACAACTAAATTAAATATTAACCACACACTGCATATTAATTCATTAACATAAAATTTCTTCTTCTCATAAGAGTCTATCTCCACCTAGGGCAGACCAAGTGCCTCAATAATACTAGGTGGTATGTGCTCATCCTGATGAGTATGTACCAAACTTCACCTTCATCTTACATCAAGATGAAATGCTATGGTGGCACAACATAGAAGGCAACATCGTGTTGCCATCAAATTGATCTGTTCCAGCTAATGCTCGTACGACATAGACTTCAACATCTTCATAGGGAGTATGAGCTGTGAGATCCCAATTCAAGGGATTATCATCCCACTGAAGCATAAAGGTTAAGGGATCATAAGCTGGAGCACCAACATGGGCTTTTGAAGGGCAAGGGGTCAAACACTTTTCCAGCTCCAGTTGACCCATTAGATGGAGGTGAACACTTCTCTAGGGACTTTTCCTTTAGTGATACTCCTTTCTTTGACTTTGTTCAAGGGGCCCTCAACCAAAACGTGTAATCCACAATTCATAATTCAAATTCTGGTCAGAACAGATCCAATGGCAAAAATGGATATAGAGGAGAAAGTCATGATAAGGGGAAAAATGGAGGTCATGATCATGATTGTAGTCGTAATCATTGAAGAAAGGGTGGTAGGCGTTGACATGATGCAAGCTCTCCTTCCTCTTCCCCTTCATTATCTTCTTCTTCTTCTGCTAGCTCAATTCATGGCCACAAAGGGCATGACTGTGATGGAGGTGACTGACCAGACCAAAACAACAGAAGGGACCATTGGGATAGTCGCAATCAAAGACGTGGACAATCCAGAGAGACCCACTGCCATGAAAGAAGGATTAGTAGAGAACATCATAGGCACCATCACCATGGCCTTGATGAACCTCTACTTGTCACTTGAAGCATGTTAAACATTGTTGAGGCCTTGAGGATTCCAACAAGGCATGTAAAAGATAGCAGAATAAAGAGGCTAGACATGAACAACATCCCTTGATTTTAGGGAGGCTACGATGCTAAACTGCAAAATAATCTCCAAGCCTTTTAGGATGCATATGCCTTGAAGAATATTGAGAACAATTGGTAGAAGTTGAAAGTATGTCACACTTGTAGGAATCTGAGCCATATGCCTTACATCCACAACTTGCACAAAGGTAAACACACAAGAGATTTCCTTATCCACAAGGCAACTCTCGACAGTTCCACCAACCACAGTAGTACTATTCAAGTGAAACTCCATCGCAACCCTATAAATTATACCAGTAGTGGCAACAATCACAATCATGGATGTTGGCACCTCCAAGGTAGCAATACCCATACTAGCAACCAAATCCCTATGGTTATTATGTTTAACGACCTTCATCTCCATAGGATTCCTTTGGTCATGTTGCCATTGACCAACCTCACCACTACCCTCCTAAAGTGTACGAACCTCCATATGTAAGGAGGGACACCACCTACTATCCTCATGCTCTTTTTGTTCCTACACCTACTCCTCTACCTCCTACATAGCTACCTCCTACTCCATCCATGCAAGGTGAATTGCCTACCCAACCACAGCAAAGAAACACTACGAGGATGATTAATCTACAACTGATTAACCAACTAAGCAAGTTGAAACCACCATCAAAGAAAAGATCCTTCTTTCAAACTTATAGTTTACCAAAGCCCTCAAACACATCAGTGGTTGGTAGCCCTGCTCCTCCACCTTCCTCTACCTCACCTTTATTCGAGTCCCCTTCAAACCAAAATCCCTCTCGAATCCATACCATGATGTTGACCCATGTTGTATCTGATTGGATTCAAGCTAGTAACCTGCCCAAGAAGTTAGCTAATCCTAGGAGTCCCATAGTATATTTGAAAATTACTAGGAATAAGCCTTCTAAAGCTCTTCTTAACTCTTGTTCTGGTGTTAATTTAATCTCACATGAGATGTACACTACGTGGAACCTTCCTTCTTTGAAGAAGAGTAACATCAAGTTGGAGTTGGCAGACCAGTCCATCACTATTCCATTGGGACTGATAGAAGACATTGTAGCCACCATTTGTGGGTGGTCATATCCTATCAACTTCCTAGTAATCAAGGTGAAGAACTGCAAGGGACATGGTTAAGCACTATTGATGCCAAAATGGGCATTAGAGATCTTTCCTTAAAGATATCTAAAGAAAATGAATTTGGAAAGATCGAGAAGAAGAAGGTTTCATGTATTGTGTACAATGATTTAGGGTGCCATTATGTGCAAAAGCTATGGTTAGTGAAGTGAACATCTATCTTTACATGCAAGTAGTATGCACCATAAGCTAAAATCCAAAAATGTTTGTACGTGGCAGTCATAAAACAAGAAGGCACCTAGTGGCTGATAGTTGATTCTAGCAGTAGTACATTATGCATGAAGCCTACTGAGGGCCTAACATGTGATTATGTTGCAAGTATGGATGAACTCAAGCAAGTTCATCACCAGCTCTTCGAGAGAGTAAATGATAATATCAATTGGGAAGATTTGGAGATTCCTAACAATTTCAAATAAGAACCCCTTGAATTAAAGGCATTACTGATTAGAATGAAGTATGTGTTCTTAAAAAATGAAAAGCTAGTCATTATTAATGCCAAACTTACCATAGGACAAAAGAAGATGTTGATGAAGGTTGTGGAAAAATGGTCAGCAGTCTTTGCCTAGTCATATTTTGACCTCATTGGAATAGATCCAAGAATATGTCAGCACTGGATATACACTGACCTTACCATTAAGCTAAAACAACAACCGCAGTAGCATTTGAATTCCAAACTAAAGCAAATTGTTAAAGAGAAGATTGAGCAACTCCTCAAGGTAGGATTCATCTACCCTGTTGTAAATTGTGAGTGGGTTAGTCCACTCATGATTGTTCCTAAGAAAGGAGGCAAATGGTGGGTGTGCATCGACTTCCAACTGCTTAATATAACAACTTTCAAAGATCATTTTTCATTGCCTATTGTCAACCAAGTTTTGGATAACATTTATGGGCACAACTATTACAGCTTTCTAGATGGTTATAGTGGCTATAACTAAATCCAAATTGCACCAAAGGACCTAGTGAAGACAACTTTCACAAGTCCTTGGGGAACTTTTGCTTACCATCAGATGCCATTTGGTCTATGTAATGCCCCAACTACATTTGAATGATTAGTCCTTAGCATTTTCCAACAATAAATTGGTAGCAGGGTAAAAGTCTTCATGGATGACTTTTCTACCTATGGAGCTACGTTTGAGCAAGCCCTGGACTATCTTGAGCAAGTGTTGAGGAGATGTGTCAAAATAAACCTCCAGATCAATTGGAAAAAGAGCCATCTTATGGTCCAGGAAGGCATAGTATTAGGGCACCATATCTCAAAAGTAGGAATTGAGGTGAACCCTAAAAAGATAAAGGTCATCCAAGGAATAACCTATCAACCAAAAACAGTTAAAGAAGTGCAGTCATTCCTTGGTCATATTCGCTACTACCAGTGCTTCATTGAGAATTTTTCCAAAATTGTCAAGCCATTGGTTGAATTAACAAAGAAAGATGCACCATTTGTTTGGACCCCTACATGTAAAATAGCCTTTCAACAACTGAAGCAGAAGCTTTGTTGAGAGCCTAATTCTAGAAGCACCTGATTGATCTAGGCCATTTCATGTGATGACTGATGCATCAAATTATGCTTTGGGGGTAGTGCTTACATAGCTAGATGATCAAAAATTTCCATATTACATTCATTGCACAAGTTGGAGTATTATAGGTGCATAGCTGAACTACACCACTACGGAAAAAGAGTTGATGGAGGTGGTGTTTCCCTTAGAAAAGTTTAGGCACTATGTGCTTAGTTATAAAGTGTTCGTGTGTACAAATCATAGTACCATTTGGTTTTTAATGAATAAACCAATAGTGAGCCTGTGTGTCATATGGTGGCTTGTGATTTTGCAAGAGTTCGATCTCACAATGTTAGATCGAAAGGGTGTAAAAAATGTGAACGCTAACCACTTATCACGACTAAGATGGGATGACAAGGAGAAAGAGAGCCCCTTATCTGATCAATTTCCTAATGAATCTCTCTTTTCACAGGCTATTCATGCACAAATGCCCAATGAACCAAGATGGTATGACACCATTCTCACTTATCTGCTTGATCAAGAACTGCTACAATGGCTAGACACCTAGAAGAAACAATAGTTTCTTCACTAGGTTAAGCATTTCATGGAAATCAATGGGAATCTTTACAAAGTATGTTCCAACGGCCTGGTACGCTGGTGTGTCCCTGACATGGATCAACTACACATTCTCTAGGATTCTCACAAAGGCCCTTGTGGGGGCCATTATGCTAGGAGATGCATGCCCATAAAAATCCTTATAGTAGGATATTACTAACCAACAATCTTTAGGGATGCACACTAATTCGTCTATGCTTGTGATTGTTGTTAGAGAGATGGTGGAATGATAGCTCAAATGGAGGGGCCACAATAATAGATTCAACCTCTCAAGCCATTCAATATTTGGGGCATTGAATTTATGGGTCCCATCATGCCTATGTCAAATGGAAAGGCATATATAATAATTGCAATTGACTATTGCATTAAGTGGGTAGAAGCAACAACCATCATCCACTACTATTACTCGGTTTGTATAACAGAAAATTATAAATATGTTTGGTATGCCTCGTGCATTAATTTTTGACAATGGAACTCATTTCACAAGTGCCACTTTCCAAAAACTTATGCAACGCTTGGGGGTTGAGCACAAACTCACAACACCTTATCACCCTTAAGCTAATGATCAAGCTAAAGTCATTAATCAGGAGATTACAAAAATTCTAATATTCACTATTAGCAAGTACTAAAGGGACTGGAACACCAAATTAAATAATGCCCTTTGGGTCTATCTCTCCACATGGAAGCTTCCCATAGGTTATTCTCCCTATGAGCTTGTGTATAGAAAACTACCAACATTGCCCATTTAATCTGAGCTTTGTACACTCTCTACAGCCTATGACCTTGACATGGATCTAAGTTTAGCACAAAAGGAAAGATTAACGAACTTGCTAAATGAAAATCGATTAATGGCCCTGTCATCCAATGAAATGCATAAGGCATTCAACAAGAAATGCCATGACCTCAAAATAAGAAAAGTAAAGTTTCAACCAGGAGACAAGGTTCTCTACTAGAATCCTACACATGTACCTCAATGAACCAAATTTCAAACATTGTGGGAGAGACCTTACATTATTGAAGAGACTTTTCCATCTATGACCATGATTATATATAAACCTAATGGCCCAAACAAGAAGCAATTAGTCAACATCCAACAACTAAAACCTTCCATGAACCCAAGCCAACCAACTCAATAAACACCTCACTAGATGGACAACCACACTCAATCTTTTAGATCTCCCCCTTCCAACATAGTCATGGGTGAGATGGGCATCCATACTAACACTTTACATGGCTCCTTAGTCTTTTGAATTTTTGGTTTTACACATTTTTGGTTTTACAACATTTTTTTTTCACATTCTTTATTTTACATCTTTTTGTTTTTCAGGTTATTGATCTTTTCTAAGTTTTTGTTTTACACCATCATTAGTATATTTAATATTTCTTTAATACTCTTTTACTTTCTTTTATATTTTCCTATGTTTGGTATAATTTTCTACTCTTTTTGCTAATAAGGTGTTAGGTACAATGGTAATCTGCTACTTGATGGTCATGTGTATCATTTGTGATTTGATTGTTGATGTCTGGTTTCTAACTTTGAATGTCGTCACTAACAACTAGGGCATGGTTTCTTTTCATGTAACAAGCAATGAGTTCACACCATCCACCCATCCACACACTCTATGGTTTTTCTTATTTTGGAAACATGCAGTCCCTTTTTCATTAATACAACCTTAATAAATTTGTGACTTGCGTAGTTTCTGGAATTAGGAAGGAATCAAAGGTTTGGATAGGGTGTGGCTTCAAAGGGATGCGGTATTGTTCGTGCTTTTCTATGTTCCTATGTGCGGGGGTGTTCTCGTGAGCTTCTCACCATTCCATGTCATTCCACAACAGGAAGTCGAATAAGTCCTTGCATGGTGTGGTCTTCATAAAAAGAGAGAGAGAGAGAAATGAGGATTCAAAGCACATCCCTTGGACAAAATAAATGCAAAAATGCATGGATATTTGCATGGTATCGTTCCCATTCAAAAAATAAATAAATAAATATGGAAATTCAAAGCACACCCCTTAGACCAAATAAAAGGGCTACAAGCACTGGTTATGAGACTTGTCTTGTCTCCTCTAACTAAGGCCCTTTCTCACTTCCAACTTCTTCTTCAATTTGGAATGGTGGTTATTTTGTGGGAGCATTCTTGTGTCTTAGGGGATGGACTAGTCTTAGAATGTCGATGCAAAGTCACCAAAAGTGGTTGGTTTTGGTCTGGACTAAGGATGGATCCTATCGAGTCATTTAATCACAAACTCCATAAGGGACTTCATGTGACCATAATTAGGAACTCCATTCCATTCTCTATCTCACCCATCTATGTTGTTCATGCCTCACCTCACTACCAGTTTCATGTTTTGATTTAATGTTCTGGTTTGATGTGTCAGGATTCTCAATTACTTACTTTTGGGTTTTTGTACTTAACCTTTCGTAACCATTAATCATCCATGGTGCCCATGGACTCCTTGGTTTGAAGTTATGCAAGGGCATAAAAGGCTTGTGTCTGCTTTGGGGAGGACCCACTTGCATATCTTTTGGTTTGGTTAAGTTAAGTTCTTTAACCTTAGACATTTTTACAATTGAATTCTTTTTATTTACCCCATCAATGCCATCCAATTATGTGCATCTTCACAACTATTTTTATTGAATTCTTTCTTTTTATTATTGCAAATTTCCATACCCTCTTTTCAATATTCCTTGTGTTAAGTTTTTTCTGAATTTTATGGACCACTTCTCTTACTTAACCTATTTTTCAGTTTTCTCACTAACATTATCAAGCAACCAATCTATCACAATCACAACTTAGCTAGATAAAATCATTGATGAGACAAGGTATTAAACTGCTATGTGTTACAGTTTATACACTAATCCTTGATTTTGTTATGATTGCAATAGGGAGCATGGACTGAAAGCAGAACTATCTTTACCAAGGATGATATAATAATATCACTCATGGAAGACTATTCATGACCGCTAGATCTCTTCTACCTCTCCCTCATTCTTTTGTTGCCAAGAGGGGTTGGATGTCCATTTGGATCCGAAGGTGTTCTTTCTTGTTGTCATGAACACCCAACCCTGTACATAATTGTAATGATGTATGCTCAAGCACTGCTGTATTTGTCTATTTCCTCTATGTCACTCTGCATATCAATCAAACATTCCATACCTCCTAGTATATTTTGTAAGGGACTTGTTCCTCTTCTTTTGTACTTGAGAACGAGTTTTCATTCAATTGTGGGGGTATGATGAATCATATTTTTCATAAGCTCCAATATCAGAGTGGTTGTGATATGATATCGAGCATGTGATATCATGGGATACTCCTAGGCCTATAAATATAGCCCTTGGGCACACANTTTAGACCTCTTGCTGCGGGCACTTGAAAAATATTTTAACTCTCAAATAAACAAACTACAAGAATTTTGCTACTTGACTTCAAAAACTGCTCTTGAATTGTGTGCCCAAGGGCTATATTTATAGGCCTAGGAGTATCCCATGATATCACATGCTCGATATCATATCACAACCACTCTGATATTGGAGCTTATGAAAAATATGATTCATCATACCCCCACAATTGAATGAAAACTCGTTCTCAAGTACAAAAGAAGAGGAACAAGTCCCTTACAAAATATACTAGGAGGTATGGAATGTTTGATTGATATGCAGAGTGACATAGAGGAAATAGACAAATACAGCAGTGCTTGAGCATACATCATTACAATTATGTACAGGGTCGGGTGTTCATNTTTTGACAACCTAACAATGTTTACATGAAGTTCATGATGTGTTCGAGAAGTGGGGACGGTTACTTGCATTAGGCTAGATTAGACAATAGTTTACTTAGCACTTAATAACTCTCACTATTATTCTTGTTTTAGGTAATCAAATTGATAAAACACAAAATAATAAAAATCTTATACCTTAGTCACACTTAACCATACACTTTCATTTCACAATTGAGACTAGGAAGACAATGAACGAACAATACGAACTCACCATTTAGCTCTAGCATACTTGGTAATTAAATTCTACGGAATTCAATCAGATTGCACATGAAAGCCTATCATTTGTATAGTTGGAGGTAGGAGTACCTCGCCGCTCATTAATTTCCAAGCATTTTGAGCAACAAGACACTAAAAAACATGAGAAAATCTATTGTAAGAAAGCATTCTATAGGACCTAACTTCTTTACCAATGAAGAAGCTATGAAAATTTTCATAGCTTCTTTAGTGCCTATGTGATGTTCTCCTTCCACTCTTGAACAATCTTAAATGCAACATAATAAAGCATGATTTTTGACATCTAAGAATGCTTCCATATTTATGAGGTCATGCCCTTTTAGGATGCATTCTTTCCTTGGATCTAACTAGAATTTTACACTTGCATGAATTATTGCTTTAGCATCCTTAATCCATGACTTAAAGGTATTCTCCCAAAATTCTCTATTGATTTTTTGTTCATATATGTATGGGATTTAGATGGTGGGTAAGTAATTTTGGGCAATAGGCATCTTATAAATATCCATTTATAGCATTTCAAGATAGGCACAAACAACATGGTTCAATGAAGTATCATTCAAAAAATCCTTATGCTCCTCAAGGGCATCCTCATCAAGCATTTCAATGCCCTAAAAATCACTTTCTTCAATTTTATTAGAATAAATAGGAGCGGGTATGATATAAAACCTATCTTGAAGCTTTCTCTTTGTCTCATGCTTAGCTTTGATATTTGAAGGTGGACTATTTGAATTACTCTTCTTTGCTTTAGTTTTCCAACCTTTTTTTAATATGTAAGACCTTCTTCTTTGTTGTATCTACTACTACAATTATTGTTGTTCACTTAGGATTTCTTCATCATTAAGAGTACCTAATATTTGTTACCAGAACAATGACTATCATAGAAACAACTGAACTTGACTTGGACTTTACAACCTCTTATTCTGTAGATTTCTTATTTTAGTTTCAAATAAGAAAATCAGGAATCATCATCATTGTAATTATGGATGAAGGCATCTATGAGTTAGAGAACATTTTCCAAATCTGTGAAGAGGCATCTAAATCTAAATTAGGATGATGTACCTTCTTTCATATTTACGAGGGATTTATAGAAATAGTAAACTATAAATTATGCCCAAATACACTTAATTCCCTAGAGATGAACATAATACAAACTCTTTAATAGACTCCACTAGATTGATGTTCTATGGTTAGTGCAATCAATCTAGTCATTGAATACCTTAATGATTAAGTGCATGGGCTCACTTAGGATTTCAATAAGGACCCAAGTCAGTCCCTTATTTGCTAGATATGTTTCCTCATTTAGGAAAGCTTTGGATAGAGAATCCTTAAAAATATTACACACATTGACAATAGCTGATGAGCGGCGAGGTACCCCTACGCTCAACAATACAAATACGAGCGTGTACGCATGATCCAGTCAAACTTTGAGGATGGACTAGTTGTAATTATACGTTGATCACAGTTTACTGTCTTCCCACCTGGACTAGTATTTGCTTTGTCACATATGGTTTAGTCCAGAGTGAGGTGTATGATGTGATTCTAAACTGGGCTACTCCTAGAGACAATGGGAAACAATCTTGATTAAGCTAATAGGAATATAAAGTAAAATCTAAGCTAGCCTAAGTGCGATGAGCATCCATCCTTATCATCCATATGCATCTTGGACCTCATGTACTACTTCTAGGATTTCCAAGCACATATTACTTAAGCACTACTAGATACGCTATTGGGTTACCAAGTAGTTACACTTAAATGTTCGTGATTAAGTCGTACTCATTCTGCATTAGCAACAGGAAGTGTAATTGACGATAAAGGAAATATTAACTAGATAGACAAAAATAAATAATCAACAATTAAAGTAAATAAAAGCTAAGTAAATAAGAATGAAAGTGAGAGTAATTAATTGCTAAGTAGACTATGGTCTAATTTAGCCTAACACAAGTAACCGTTCCCACTTCCTGGACACATCCTGAACTTCATGCAAACACTGCTGGGCTATCAAACGCTAGTTGTTTCTGAGCTACCAAGTGTCACATGTATGCTCGAAGGGGTTGTGCTTGTGTAATTTAACAATTTGCTTAATTGATCAAAATGAATTGTTGTGCTAATAACATAAATGTAAAGCGAACAAAATAAAATAAAATAAAATAAATGTGTAAGAAAACAAATCTCAAGGGTTACAAGGATGAATCAAAGAGCTCGTCTTTATTGCCAACACAATGGTATGCTTAGGTACATCAATGCCTAAATAAAGATTTGTCCACACTTAGACCTCCTACTATGGGCACTTGGAAAATATTCTAACTTTTTGATGAGCAACAAGATACCCCTATGCTCAACCATACGAATACAAACATTTCACGCACAATCCAGTTGAATTACAAGGACTAAGTGCTTATGGACCCTTGTGGAACAAGGATGGGTTGGTTGATCGTTGTCTTCCTAAGCTTACCTGTATGTCACGATTGTATGGTTAAGTAAGCTTGAGGCATATGATTTTTATAGCTTTTATGTTTTTATGTCCTGCGCTAGTAGGGAAGAAGAGAGGTAACAAAGTGACTAATTTAGCTTAACTACTCATTAACTAAGTTCTAACTAATCCTAACACCAGCATCCATTCCCACTTGCTGTACACATCCTAAACCACTACAACACTATAGGGATTACCAAACGCTAATCATTGCTAGGTTACTAAGCATTACACACATGCTCGAAGTGGTCGTGCTTGTGTAATTTAACAATTTTTTTAATTGATCAAAATGAATTGTTATGCTAATAACATAAATGTAAAGTGCATAAAATAACATAAAATAAAATAAATGCATAAGAAAATAAAATAAAAGAAATACGTAAGAAAAAAAATCTCAAGTGTTACAAGGATAAATCAAAGAACTTGTCTTTATTGTTGTACACAAGGTGTGCTCAGGTACACAATGCTCAAATAAAGATCCATCCACACTTAGACATCCTGCTGCAGGCACTTGGAAAATACTCTAACTTTCAAATAGACTACAAGAGTTTCGCTACTTAACTGCTAAAAGACTTCTTTCAATTATGTGCCTAGGCACTATTCTAATAATTAGAGTAACCGCTCTAATAATTCGAATAATTGCTAAAGTAACCACTAGAGTAACCACTCTAATAATTAGAATAACTGCTAGAGTAACCACTCTAATAATTAGAATAATTGGTATAGTAACCGCTAGAGTAACTACTAGAGTAACCGCTCTCATCACTTTCAAACAGACTGCAAGAGTTTCGCTACTTGACTGCCAAAAATCTTACTCCCAATTGTGCGCTTGGGCACTGTATTTATAGACTTGGGAGTAATTGCTCCAATAATTAGAGTAACCGCTCTAATAATTAGAATAAATGCTAGAGTAACCACTCTAATAATTAGAATAACTGCTAGGAGTAACCGCTCTAATAATTAGAATAAATGCTAGAGTAACCACTCTAATAATTAGAATAACTGCTAGGAGTAACCGCTCTAATAATTAGAATAAATGCTAGAGTAACCACTCTAATAATTAGAATAACTGCTAGGAGTAACCGCTCTAATAATTAGAATAAATGCTAGAGTAACCACTCTAATAATTAGAATAACTGCTAGGAGTAACCGCTCTAATAATTAGAATAAATGCTAGAGTAACCACTCTAATAATTAGAATAACTGCTAGGAGTAACCGCTCTAATAATTAGAATAAATGCTAGAGTAACCACTCTAATAATTAGAATAACTGCTAGGAGTAACCGCTCTAATAATTAGAATAAATGCTAGAGTAACCACTCTAATAATTAGAATAACTGCTAGGAGTAACCGCTCTAATAATTAGAATAAATGCTAGAGTAACCACTCTAATAATTAGAATAACTGCTAGGAGTAACCGCTCTAATAATTAGAATAAATGCTAGAGTAACCACTCTAATAATTAGAATAACTGCTAGGAGTAACCGCTCTAATAATTAGAATAAATGCTAGAGTAACCACTCTAATAATTAGAATAACTGCTAGGAGTAACCACTCTAATAATTAGAATAATTGCTATGAGTAACCGCTCTAATAATAACCACTCTAATAATTAGAGTAACTGCTTCATCAAAAGCCAAGTAAATATTCCTACCGTCAAACACATGCTGCACCATTTCTTCATTTATAGGAACATGCAAGGACTTACCTCCATTGAAATTCTTGAATATGCCATTATTATATAACTTTAGGGCTTTTAGCAAGTCTTCATCTAAGATTAGGTTTGAGGTATATAAGTCTGTGGTCACACAACCCTCCATACCTATTTGCCTCAATTTTTGTTGTACTTCAGAGTCCAGTAAGAGTTGTAGATGATTCTTATTAAAGATGATTATGGGATTAACCTCAAACGTTCCTTTGATAATTGGAACTGGTAGACACACTTATCCATGAAAATGGCATCAAAATTATACTTTATATGGATTTAAGATGCTTGCATCTAAATTTGAGCTAAGAGATTTTGAGAAACTAACAAAATAATAATCAACAATGATTTTGCCCTAATCACTTTGCACTATACTTTGTGATAGCTTGTACTTACGAAAATGACATTACTTTATCCCCAATTTTGTCTTTTTATATTATTACAATTATTTTCATTGTAAATTTTTTGTGCTTTGTATGATTTGGTATTATTTGTATAGACATTACAAAATACATAATTCCCTTTTGTTCATTAATTCATCTTTAAGAATGATAAAAGTGAGTCTTAGGGTAGAAATAATTTTACAAGACTCTACTTAGTAATATTTGGGCTTTTTCAAATTTTGATATAAAAGTTTTGGGGCATAAGGCTTCTTTTGGGGATATTTCATACTTGTCTTTTGGGTTGAGCTCCATGACTTGCTAGTTGAACTTGATGTTTACAAAATTATGTATTCTAACATGCATTGGATTCTTGGATTTATTGAGGTGACTTCTTACTATTTGACTTCTTATTCTTGTGTCTAATTTTGCAAGTTGTTGATCTTCCATCCGTAGTAGCACATGTATAATGCATTTTAGATGATTGTATTAGCGAGTGTACTTATTGATTTGCTGATGACTTTTCACCAACTAAGGGTCACGAGTTTATAAATAGTTGTAAGGTACTTTCATATGATTACAATCTTTCATTTTAGGTTACAAAACTAATAATTGTATAATTAAGATTTGCTTGAACTCTAAACAAGGACTTCTTTTCTCTTTTGAACAAGTACAAACCACGTGAATTCTCTTTCAAGCAAGTTTAAACAGGTTCGAGATTTTGGGTTGAAAGCACTAATCAATCAACTAATTTTCTCTTTAAAAAAGTTAAAATACCATCCGTTTGAATTAAGTTTTTTATGGGACAAAAGGACGATATCTTCCGTCCATACACAAATTTTCTCATTTTTGACTCTTATGTTGGATTTGGGGGAGTTGGAACGTTACAGCCTGGCTATGCTCAGAGAATCTACCCTGAAAATAAGAATTTGAAAAGGGCACGCAGACTTAATCAAAAAATTATGAATGTGTAACCGTTACCACCGCCTGTCAATGTCAGTTTCACTGTCCACCCAATTCAAAATAAACGATTGGAATACCCTCAAAACTTTATCGTTGCCTGGCCACCGAATTTCCCTAACCATCGGTGGTCACATCACCCTGATATTCCATTTTGGCAAGAAGCCAGCCATATCCATACTTCAGGCATATGCTCAAATTTTCAAATCTTTACCGTCATTTCAAAGTAATATTGTTAAAAACCCTGTCTGTGTTTTGACAGGTGTAAGTGTAAATTTTTCAGCGGGCTTTAGACCATTGGAGCCTTACCTGCCCTTCCCAATTTTAAATATTCCTGACATTTCTCCGTTGCGCAGATAAATGGCTCGGAAATAAATCCAATTTTCCCTTCCTACACAAATCTTACAGACAGCACCTTGATTTACCAGTTGGGGGTCAGAACAGGCATGCCCGGCAATCAAGGCAAGATTTTAAAAAGCCCCCCGATTCACCGTTGAAGGGCTACAGCCGCAGCCCCAGCGTCGCACAGTAGCAGCCATGAATCTGCCGCCCTTTTCATGGCTTCCAAGTTTTAAAAGGGCACTTTTCATGGTGGCCTAACAGGCCCACAAAATCCCCTCCATCAAGAAAAACCCATTAAAACGGTTGCTAGTACTGCAACTGATTTGTTAGGCATTTTCTTGTTTCTGCTGCTGCTGCTTCTTCTTCTTCTTTTGCTTCCATGGAGAGCAGGGGCTGTAGAAAATCTGTGAAGAGGTCCCTCAAGAAGAAGGTGGGTCCTGCACAGTGGCTCTCATGCAATGCCTTCCCTGCAGAAAACTACAGATACAAGACCAAGGGCAGCCGAGGCAGCAATGTGAACTTGAATTTGAAGATTATTGATCTGTCCATCAATGGCATCTTGTCTGAGACTGTGGTGAACAAGCTGCTGGGTGCTCTCTGTGCACAGCACCTGGCTCTGGAGAATGCTTACACAGAACTGGAGGTTGAGAGGGATGCTTCTGCAGACGCCATTGATGATGCCATGCTCATGATCTCCCAGCTACAGTATGACAGGTCCTCTCTTGCAATGCAGCATTCTCAATATTACAGGTACTCTCTTGAATATTTTACCCTATAAAATTGAAAAAAAAAATGATTTTTTCATATGTTTTTTTGCTGGTTCATGGAACAGCTGCTGTGATTTGAGCAAATTCGTTCTGGGTTGGATCTAGCTTTGTACTTTGCTACTGGGTATTAAGAATTGTTTTTGCAGGGTCGTTTGATATTTTCACCACCGCTTTTTGGGAAGAAAGTTTGGACGTGATACATTGCTGTTCAGCATTTTAGGGTTGTTTATCAAATACACATTTTTTTCTAGGGTAGAGAATGATAGTGGTAATGTTGGAGACTTTACGGTTGTTACGGATGTCTCTGGGTTGAATTGAAGTTTGAAATTCGTGCAAGGGCTTGGTGTGATGAATGACTTCATGGTTCCTCGCTGATCTTTTGTTGTTAAAAATAAAAGAAATGATAAAAGAATATAGACTTATTTTTATTCAATTTTTGGGTCGCATTGAAGTTTTTTGATATTGTGGTTCATTGGATATTAGACCTTGTTAGAGAGATTAATGGACCAAAGTAGTGTCATTTGGGTTCATTCAATTTCAACGTAATAGTCACAGACACAATACACAAAATTTTCAAGGTCAGTTTAGCTTACAAATATGCCATTTGGTATTCGCGGTCGGTTTAGCTCTGAAATGTTAAAGGTTTTTCTTTTTCGTTTCTTGTTTATTTTTTTGAAAAAAAAATGTTGCCGTCTCGTTAGTTACCCAGAATTATGTATAGGGTGTATAAAAAGTGTTCTGTTTTTTATCTTATCAGGAGGAGAGGCAGAAAAAAAAAACAGAACAGTTTCATAAATACTTGTGATATGAGCTGATTCAGTGTAAAATACATGCATTTCTGAATTCTTTTGTTGCCCCATCGGTGGACCTAGATTTCTATCTGTACACCTAAACACTTTGTTTATATCTAATTTAAGTTTCCTGAAAAGTCTATGGGTACAAGCAAACACGTTAAATTTAGGGAGTTTTGGCTTTGCATTTTGCAAAGATTTCTATCTGTACACCGAAATATTTTGTGTAAACTAATTTTATTTTCTTGGAAAGTCTATGGTACAAGAATACAATTCAAATTTAGGGAGTTTTAACTTTGCTTTTTCATGGACTCATGGACATGTAGGATTACCTAGAATTAATTGTGTTTTTCTTCTTTTCCGGTTATGAAATAGTTGTGATTTTAACCTTTCAAGGGTAAGTGATAGACATTTTCAAAGTCCAAACTCAATTTAGTTTTCAGTTTTTTCATCATCAGCAAAGATCTTGCTGTGTACAAGCCGAAATTTTGCCCTTTGTGTCCATACAGCTGATACATTGTTGTTGCTATATGCTTACATTTTTTTATGGAAGCAACCTAATTTGTGGTATGCTGGTTATGTTTTCTAATAATGGTTCATGATGCCAGGGAGACCCAACAAAAAATGGCCGTTGCACAGCAAATGCTAAGTTACTATGAAGATATGTTAGACAAAAAGAATGAACAAATTAGGGCTCTACAGAATGAGGTAAGGGCACATAGACAAGAGTACCTGGGATCTGTGTCTGGGGACAAGCTTCTTCCAGGTACAGCTGGAGATGTGTGTGAGAATGTCCATCTTGGTGATTATGATGTTTACGATGTTAGTGGGTACGAAGATTTGGTCAGAAATGAATACAATAACTACTACTCATCAAATTTCTTAACAGGAGCACGATATGACAGAAGAGGGTTAGGTTTAAATCAGAGAGAGAGAGATATTGAAGATTTAGATACATCAAACAAGCAAAACAATGATAGATTTGAAGAAATGCAACAACACAAAATTTGCAGAAATGGAAATGATTCTGTGATATCTAAGCTTGATAAAACGGTTGAATCACACCATTACAAATTACTTGAACTACCGACAAGCAAATCAGATATGAAATTTGACCAGGGATGCAATGATGCTTATGGATTTCAAGGAATTCCCCATTTTCTTCCACATAAGGACAAAACATTTAGTTACTTCTCGGAAGGAGAAAAATGTAGCAGTGAAGAGCTAGAAGAAGCTTTACAGGCGTATATTTCTAGTTTAAGACATGGAGAAAAAGACAGGCAAGGTATGCTGTTTTCTCAACTGTATGAGGCTGCTCTTGAGGCAGCGAAAGAAGAACATGCTCTTAACTGCTTGCGTTATAGGTGTGAGGAGGACTTGTATACACAAATGTCTATGGAAGATTATGGGTTTTCAGATCTAAAGATGCCGTCCACTACAGTGGATTCCAAATTTGAAGAGTTAAGCACGAGAATATGTGCACTTGAGAACACCAACAAATCAGTGAAAAAGGCTATTGCTCATATCAAACACAAACAACATCATGTCAGACCTTTTAAGAACAATGCCCGAAATATTGTCTTGAGGATTTTCAGTCTTCTTGCAAGTCTAGGTGTGGCTGCATCTGCAAAGGTAGGTACCAGAATCCATATGAAAAATTACACTGCCTTAACCATGTCATTTGCTTGCAACTCATTCGCAAATATCTTTCTGCATTGCTTTGCAGGATGTACTCTCAAAGGCATTTGTAAGAGCATGGAACGTCTTCTCATTTGTTTTCCTTGTTGGATATAAAAGTGTCTGCAGAAGGAGTTAAAACGTAAGTTTAAATGTTGAATTTGTAAACATTAGTCCTGGTTTGTTTCTTGACATATCTTGAAAATGCTGACTTCAGGTACCAGATCCAGACAAACTGAAGAGATCTTAGCTGGTGTGGAATTGCCCAAGGATTTAACAATGAAGGTGTTCTGGTAACAGGACCTATGACATCATCATAAATTGAAACAGAATTAAAATGCAGCTCTTACATGATCTAAGGCACTTGACTGTTCTTGTACAAAGTTTGACTCACTTTCTTGGGTATTCCATCCATATGGGTAGTCTAGACTGCATATTAGTTTTCTTCTGGTTATTGGACCATCCGAGGTTCTCAGTCATCTCTGGACCCAGATAAATCAAGAATTTTTGATTATCTTATGGTCAATGCTGTTTCCTGTCCTTTCTTTCCTAAAGACCAGACGTTATAACTTTAATGCAATGCAATGAATCTCTTACGCATGAATATCCGAATGTTTACTTCGTTGCCTACAAAAGTCCCTTTTCCTGGACTTTCATTCTTAAACGTAAATTCATATTAATGGAAGGGGAAGACAGTTAATTTTCTTGTTCGATTTGGAATTTATTATTATACTATCTTTTAGGTTGGGCAGAGTAAGGTAGGATTAATCTGAAAGTATTGGATGTACTGTGTCCAAAATAAGAAATCCATAATCATCATCATCTTAGCCTCATATTAACAAAATGGGGTCGGTCGGCTAAGCAAGAAAGCCCTTAATGTGCATTCACAGTATGAATAGTCTTTTCCCATTGAATTTAACAAGATTTTGTAGAAAGGAATTTAAGATACTATTTATGTTCAATTGTCCATCTGTTCTAGTTATTAGGTAATGTGAAATAATGTGTCATATGTTGATTTTTATTTTTAAACAGTGCTAATTAAAAAGGTAATTAATTTGCTTTTTGTTTAAAGATTTTTTTCATGGATCATTGTCAAATAAAAATTCCTTCTCTCCCTTAAAGTTTTCAGACATTTTTGAAAGACCTTACGTTTAAGGCTGATCGAATGGAGACTTCTTGAATCATTAATTCTTAAGATTCCGTTTCTTATTGTAAGAGCAATGAAATGGTTGATAGATTTAGAAGAGTTTATTTAATATACCATAAAATTTTGAAGTCCAGTATAAATTGATAAGTTACTTTTTCTTCAACGATACATCCAAACAAATTTGCAAGTTACATTCATAAATCTGAAATCATTCACTTAGTTTTTATTATTGATAGATCTAAAAGGAATGTCTTAATGGATGTGAGTGAAAATTTAGTTTCAATTTTCTAAGAATTTATTTTTCAATAAGTAATGTTGAGTTATAAAATTCAACAAAAATGGCATGTTAGCCTATGGTTTTGATTGATAATAATGGAAGATGATATAATAAAATTGCAAATAAACAAGGATTTAGTTCTTTGTAAAAGCAAATGGTGGAAAAGAACTTTAATGAGGTGTTAGTTTAGTGGTAAGATTCTTGATTTACTACAAGTCATGGGTTCAATTTTGGTGGGTAATGTTGAGTTATATATCTTGGGTTATACTTCTATGACAAAGACACTTGATTTGGAAGATTTAGGTCATGGGTTCAAATTTACACTTCGAATTTAGCTATATTTGAAAAGTGTACTAGTGTAAGTAGATTTAGCTATATTTGAAAAGTGTACTAGTGTAAGTAGATTTAGCTATCTTTGAAAAGTTTACTAGTGTAAGTAGATTTAGCTATCTTTGAAAAGTGTACTAGTGTAAGTAGATTTAGCTATCTTTGAAAAGTGTACTAGCCTAAGTAGATAAATAAGGTGTTACCTTCTAAGTGTCTATATATCAATTCTGCCAAGTAGCATTGAGTATAAACTTCTATAAATCTTGAAGTGTGCCTATGTTTCAATTATTTTGGGTTCCAACACCACCCCCACCCAAAAAAAGGGTTGTGAATGCTTTAATGTCAAGAATGTTAGCTTCCTTTCACATGTTTTCAAATCTATCCACCTATTACTTTAGGCAGCATTTCCACATCAATTATCATGTAAAAAAATGCACCTAAAAATCCTATGGTGATATTTATTTGAAACCATTCCTTTTCTTAAATCCACAAATAAATTATGTATACAAAGGTTCCTTCTTGTACATCAATTAAAAATTTAATATCCTTACAATTTACAATGTAACTAAAATTTTAGATTCAATCATTGCGCTTGCCTTTGTCATATAACCTTTTTAAGAGATCTAACACTTTCTTAAGCAAAAAGAGATCTATTTCGATATTATCCTAGTAGAATCTTAATATCTTTTTTAAATTGGGAGTAAAAGAATCATAATAGCTAGTAGATCACCACAATTTTAAACCTTGGTTCAAATGGGTTTTTATAAGTTTTTTATTTTCTTAATGATATTGAGTACATTGCCAGCTATTTTGCTAAGTGATGTTTTGAGGAGGTTGACTTTAAAAGTGCTCACAAGAGTAATGGGTCCATACAATAAAAAATATGTGAAAAGAAGTTGACCTATTGATGAGTGGTGAGAATTCTCAATACTCAACCATATGAATCATAAGTGCAAACATATGATCAAATCGTAATACATGGATGGGTTAATGTAAGTATATTAGTAAGTTCATGATCGTTATCTTCTCACAAGAGTTAGTGAGTTCCAAAACATATAGTTTTACTCTCTAAGTGAGGTATATGATTGAATGATGTTGTATGGTTCTTAGTCTTCTGAAAGTAAACATAGTGATTCTATTAACTAAGAACAATGTAATCTTAAAACTATTCTAGCCTAACGATGATGAGTATCTATTCCCAACTCGCCAAACATGCCATGGACTAATATAACCATTATTGGGATGACTAGCTACTTAGTGAATCAAGGTTAACCACTATTAGGTTACCAAATCATTATACTTGTGCACTTGAAATCTTTTGTATTTATTCCACCAATTAATTAATAGACACTAAAAACTAAATGACATAGAAATGTAAATTGCATAAGAAAGTAAATTTAATCTAAGTTGCAATTTTTTCTGGCCATGAAATGCATTCAAATACAATTTATTTGAATAAAGATGTCGAGCAATTGTTTATCACCACACTACAAACATTCATAACTAATTCTGACTTTATGAAAACAAATTGCAAAAGTTTCACTAATGTGTGACCAAAGGTGAGATTTGACATGATGGTGGACTCATATTTATAGGCATGACCATGACCCACTGTATCGCATCTATGACATCATATATTGAGCTACGATATTGTAGTTGATCATGAAAAACTTGATTTATCACATGTATATTGAAAATGGACCATTGCACTAATACCACATTTTGGCACTCTTAGGGCAACTCCGAGGAATAGTAAGTCTCATTGGACATAAGAAATACAACTCAAATATAATTGACTATTCTTGCATTTTAATAATCATGTAATCAACTTCATATACCCTTGGTATAACTCAACCATATGAGATTCGCTAACTATAAGTCAACACTCGGAAGATAATTTTTTGTTCAAACTTCGATAACATGAAGCCTATAGATTCATATGTTGATTATGGGATTCTTTAATGGCAATCACCAATCTACTTTTAATTTTTGAAAAATTAAAATGTGAGATAGTCAACCCTGTGAACATTATTAAAAATGGAAGCATGTTTGGTCCTATTTGCAATTGTTATTGATATTTTGTTAAGATAGATCTTTTCAATAAAAAGACACTCTTTAATGGTAAGTGGAATTAAATACATTTAACCAATTATTTATTGCAACTTCACCTAATTCTTGTCATTAATGTCATTTCAAAACCAAGAAAAATCTATTGCTACTCAAGATTTTGGCATTGGTACATCCTTTATACCTCACATAATCAATAATGAAACTTCTCAACAAGTCAAGTTAAAAGTTGAGTAACAATCAAGTCTATGAAAAGTACTTTATCAATTCAAACCATATTTAAGGTTTTAAAAAATAATAATAAGTGGTTCACTATGATTAATAACAATTGACTTTTAAAAGTCTTGAAAATGTTACATTTCTCATCTCCAAAGGTTGTGTCAAAGTCAATACAAAATCTAACTATTTTTACCAAATAGTTCAATGCTGTAGGCACTTCAATGTAAAATGCCTCTCCTGAGTTGAACAAGCAATTATATAATACAACTCTGATTATTCTTGTAGGTATTATCATCATAATAGCCACTTTTTTAAACCATCAACAATAATAAATTTGTTTTCCCATAACAAAGATGAAGTGAACAAGGTATTCATGCTAGGATGAACACTTTATTAATTCAAATTATATTATGTCAAATAAAATTACGAGAAAAATGACAAAATGTTGTTATAAGCTACCAAACTTTCAAATTCCTATAAAAAATGAAAACCTTCCTTTATATCAAGGAGCGTTGCTTTGCTAAATTTTTTCCAATCCATTTCTCAAATCTTTATTTAACCTTTTCCATCTTTTGTGCCAAATCATGGCATCACATCCATTTAGTTCACAACTTAAATATTCGCATTCATAGTGGGATGCATTACCACAAGGCAGTCAACAAAATTGCACTGTATGTGCTAAACCTTTCATTTTGCTTTTGGAAACAAATATAAATTCATGGCATATAACTTTTGGTTATGCAGTCATAGGATTGATCCAAGGAATACGCTGACACTGCTCAAGTAAAACCAAAAAAGTATCCTGTTGCCTGAACTTAAAAGTACATGTACAGGTAGAGATGTAGTTATCGTTCCGCTTCTCAAAAATGGAAATGGAAATAGTATAAATTTAAAGTCATATTCATAAGAAACAAACATACGCCAACATGTATAATCCAAACTGAACGTTTACCAAGCAGATGTAAGTTACCCCGATTATTTTCGTATTATTCAGAAAAACTATCAAAAATAAAAAAGCAAACTGCATTAAATGGTTTATTCAAATATATCATCCGGGTCTTTTTCCCCTCTCGTTCAGTCATTCCCCTAACTCTTCAATATCTCACCGACATAATCTAATCATTAGGGTAGCATTAGCCATCACAGGTAACCGAAGTTTGGTAGGATCTCTGAAAAGCATGAGACAGCATACTTACCGGTTATTATGGCCCTGCCAACATTCCCAATTTTCGTGTAGCAGAGATTTTTTGTATGATTATGTGCATGCACAAATTCTTTTGTATTTTCAAAGCAAAAACTGCTCTCTGATGAAACTTCTAAAAGTGTGTGTTGACAGTGCAATTATAAATATACATTTCTGTAATCAGCTGGATCAAAATCAGCTTTTAATCTATTGCACATATTCAAAAAGTATCACTCTTATGTCGAAGAAAATAGTTTGATGGGGTAAGACAACATAAACTTCCACATAGTTATTTTACGATAACATTATCTTCTGGTACAGATTTCTAAATCTCCAGCCAAAACACCGGTAGAGTCATGACGGCAAAAATAGCAATGCCCTCACAATCCCTGATACTTCATCAATTTTTTCAGAGTCTATTTCTTTTTTAAAAAAAATCATCATAGGCTGGAAAATTCATGTAATTCCAGGATTCCTAATCCTAGTCGTGTGCAGATTTACAGCTCTTTTGAGAACGTGTTAGAAGCAAGCCTGTTACAAGGAAGACCTGTGGTTGGGTATAACTGTAACTGCTTTAAGAATATCAGCACCCACAAATGTTCAAACCAAACAGGACATCCCAATATTTGGAAAGTAAGCCAAAGAGAATATGAATGAAGATCAATCAGCCAAAAGCATCCAGACAGGTTATATTTAATGTTTTCTTGTTAGCTTTCAACGTTCATGAGGCATTTGAATCGTCATCATCTTCTTCACCGTACTCTACAAGCTTTATCAAAGGATTTGCCTCTGACAATGGACATTACGTTGGTTTATAAAGGCCATAACCATGTATAACATGCAATAACAAGAAACTCAACTTTTCTCACCTGGTTGAGGAGGATGATTTTTCTTTGATTCAGACAACTGCTTGGTTTCATGTGCTGAAACTTCACTCGTCCGTGGAGGCATAGATTTTGGCATTTCGAATACTGGACCTTTTGGAGGTGGCATTAATGTAGTCTTTGGTGGCGGTGGAGGCATCAAGTTTGAATCAAGGGATTTGTTATTCCTTGATGAGACGGAGGATTTCGTATCAGACAGCCTGGATGAATTGCTCTGTTTTTCTGAAAGTCCACATAATAATTCACCAGATTTGGGAGTTTCTGTTCCCTGCCCTGCACTCTGAAAAAAGCAGTGACAAAAAATAAAACTTATATTTAGTTGCTAGTATGTCATTAGTCAAACAAACACCGGCGAAGTTGCTTTAATTAAAGCAGCGGAAGTGGGAAACCCAAATGATAAGAAAGCACAAGTCGAAACAGCTGACAAAAAATCTGTTCCGAAAAGGGAAAAGACACAGGAGAAATAATAAGCAACATTTGAATCATTAAATATTGAAAAGAAATTTGTTGGTTTGAAAGCAAACGACATAAAGCTGACAATATTGGAAAGATACTTCAGAAGATGGACCATGACGATCAAGGCACAAGGCAATAAAGAAATAATGGATATAGAAAGGTCCATGAGAAAATTGAAGAAGAGGACAAAGAATATGGAGAACTGCATGTTAAATTTGTAGGCTTCAAAGCGGAAAAATAACAAACCTCCCAAGCCAGAGAAGAAATTCAGAAAATGGATCATGATAAACAAGATTCGAAACCATAAAAATGTTACAGAATCAAAAAGAGAGACATCTGAAAAAGGAATTCTAAGGAATGGGCAAAGTTTGTATAGTCTCCTTTCTTTCTTCATGCACCGCCTCTTTCACCATGAGAGATCCTTAGCAAACCCTGTGAAACATGTAAACGAAGGTGCACCTAGAGATGGGACCCCACGAGTCAGCCTGAAAGCAGGTCAGAGAAAATACCTGGTACAAATGGCAAGAGTCAGCATCAAAGGGGAAATTTTTCAAAGAGAGAACTCTGTAAATTAAAATATATATATATATATATTGTAAGCTTTTCAGACTCAAATTCCAGCTTCAACGTTCAGTCTCTGCAGTTACCGTTACCTGGTTATAATTATATATTAGAATGAACTTATGCATTAGGCACTATTGATCTATATACAGTAGGACACTCGGGTAAATTTTCTATTATATTAGAACCTCCTATCCCTTCAAGTCAGCACCGTAAACATAAATCATTTAAAAAGTTGATTGAAAGAGCCTAGTAATTAGACCTGATAGTCTTTATCCCAACCATTTGCTGCAACAGGTCTCTCCTGGAATTTGCGCTTCTTCTCAGGCTGCTGCTTTTCACTGTGTCCATTACTGTAACTTGGCTGGACCTTTGTTCCTTGTCCACTTGTGGATGCAGAAGGTGTAACAGAAACAGGCGGAGGCGGTCTTTGGAGAGCAAGTGCTACCTGTTGCAAAGGAGTTGCTTGCGGGTATATCCCACAATAACCACTATAGTTAGTTCCACCAATAACATGTTGAGTTGATGGCACCTGGCAAAGACTATCAGAACTGGAACTAGTTGCTGCAACAGAAACATGCGTTTCAAAGTGATTCCATGTACCCAGGAATTGATTGGCAGATAATAAAATTAAGCAAGGAAACAGAAATTGATAAAGGATGTGACTCCTGATGTTGTAACGGAACCTGAAGAATTTGCCACACTACTGACTCTCTCGGTCTCTGTCTTTGCTACTGGAGTTTCAGATAGCAAATGCTGAGGAGGTGGTACCGCATTATAACCCCTGGTGGCTAACCTGAAATATGAAAAGCAATGGTTTATAGATTCTTCAGGAATCTGTACACTTGTCTCTTTCCCTGAATGAAAATACCACACATTCACATGAAATTCACTCTTACTTGAAGGCCTCCGTAGAAATCAAAGAAGCTGGTGTAGTCAATCCGGGCTGCTCAATGGTGGAACTAATGCTATATGAGTTTGTAATGGGTTGGGGGTATGTTGCTACAGCTTGCGGATAAAGTCCAGCATAGGGAGTGCTCATAGAATATGAGGCTACTTGGTAAGATGGAATAGGAACATTTGAAGTCGCTGTAGCAACTGTTGTTGCAAACTGATATGATGATGTCCTAGATTGAATAAAACCAGTGATTAAAACGTCTCCAAATATAGTACAATTGACAAAAAATATCCAATTACTTAACAATTTTTTAAGCCAAGTTTTTCCAAAAAGTAGTCCAATAGACCAAATGTTCTGAATAATTCGCACAAGTTTCTGATAGAAATTTCATTTTAAACTTTTGGACGAAACTGAAAGATTTATAAATGCTTGAATTGATTATATTATTTTCATATTTTATTGTTATGTTAATTAATATCAGTATTTTAGATTAATAAAGTTCAGAGTGTGCATGTACATGGCTAATGATATGAGTTATTTGGAAAAAAATATAATGCTCCACTAAACAAAATATAATTTTCACATTAAACAAATTTGAACTTCTGCCAATTTTTTAAATTTTCTGACTTTTTCGAACAGCTGACAAAATTGTTTTTCCATCTTCCTAATCTTTAAATAAAAGAGGAAAAAGTTTTCGGCATCTTGACGTTAGTGCAAAATATTTTTGAAGCATTAACCTAGAACATTTATATTTTTCCTGTACGAAAATCTTATTAACATCCTCACCTTGTTGTCAAATACTCAGAACGAACTGTTTCAAATAGATTCTCTGCCAATGATTTTGCTGTCTCAAGGCTCCTTGCATTATCGCTTGATATAAACAAATGAAGCGGTTGTTGACTATCTGTAAAAATTAGGGAAATCTTAGTTCAAACCTAGAAATAAATAAAAATTTATAAATAGAAAAAAGCAACTCTTTGACAAAGTACACTAACCATCACCATGTGACCCTTCCAAATTTCCTGAGCCTCTTCCCTTCAACATAACAGTTGCTCCTGTTTCAGTCATAATGTGATTTATATATTGGTCCTGCAAGTTTCAATCCCAACCACCAAGCCAAGCCAGCAGCACAAAGAAAGAATTTCTCCCAGAGATGCAGAAATGTCAGGAAAGTTCTAAGGAATTTAAACTTCGAATGATACAAGAAGATCATGCAAGAAAATATACCATTTGAAAATAAATATTTTTAAAAAATCAAATTTAATCTTTATAACCCATCATAGTCAAGCAGGTTACATCATTAACTTCAATGAAACCCACTGTAGTAGGATCAGACAAGAAAGTAAGCTGAGATTTTAAATTCTTACATTTGGACCACGGATTCTGCCCACTAGATTAAAAGTTGGATCAGGCTCAAGACCTACATACACTGCGATGCTGCTCGGTACAGTTCCCTGCAGGAAAGTATTAAGGACATAAATAAGAGAAGTCATAATCCGATAAAGGAGAAACATCACTGTATAAAACTCTTTACCTGCCCTGCTAGAGAACATGGTACTGAAAGTGATTGTGATAGCCGTCCATGTTTCATTATATCCTCAACCATTAAAGCCGCCAAATCAACAGCTTTTATACGTTCTGCCATGTCCTTCAACTAACCACAGAGATCAATTCAATCATTAAAGTATGAAACAGACGAAAATACAAACAAAAGATAAAGATGTTATTTCATCAAATTAAAGGTACACTTACAAATGCATGGAAAATTATGTCAACCCTTCCACTCCATCAAACTTACTCACTAAAGAAATTGATCTATGTTGGGAAATTCCCATTTTTACTAAGTATGCATGCACAAGCAGTTTCCAACACACAAAACTCCTTAAGTGTCTTCAAGCTGATACATTTGATTTAATAATAATGTTGAGCAAAATCTTAATAATATTATAAAATATATTTCAGATCTCTGCTTTATTCTTCAAATCATGCACAAGAGACCATAGCAAAATGACGGTGGAAGAAAAAAGGAAATGAAAAAAATAAAATCCCATGCTATTGTTAAATTTTTGTTATTTTCTGCCACAAATCCCATGCTAGGTTGACCCTAAACGTACTTGGTTTGCAAGCATAAAGAAGAATATCCAAGAATGGGCTGTTAATGCTTATTTGGCTCTAAATAGATGTGAATGTCAGAAATGAATTCATATAGACTCCATGTAGCTGGGATAAGCCTATGATGATGATGATGAAACTATTAAGGGTCCCAACAACACAACTAAAGAAGCACACAATATTTTGGAAACTTTGGCTCTCACTCTGTCCAAAATTATACACAGATTGAAAAGGATAAGCATCAAAATGGTGAAGATATATTTTTATTTCCATGTTTTTGTGAAGAAGATTGTGTGTGTGTGTGTGTGTGTGTGTGTTAGTTATGAAAGAAATTGTTTGTGGTTATAGCATGCATCTACATTCATAAGAAAAATAATGAATATGGCAGATATAACAACAGTTTAGGAAACTGTACAGCCACTACTCACATGAGCCCCAGCAGATATATGCAGGTACAAAGGTCTTTCACTTTCAACTGGACCATTTGGAGGGCGATATTTTCCCCTGCAAATTAAAGGAACAAAGAATGCTTTGAAGAGAACTATTAAAAATAAATTGCAAAAAGATGGGATAAGATTGCAACTCACCTTGTTATAACAACGGCACCTGTCTTCGCTTGAATCTGCAAGGTAACCGATTCAAGTTTTCATATATATAATATTACAGAAACTACACATGAATCATTGCAATCTGACCTTTAATAAAACATTCACCTCTTCTTGTGTTTGACGTTTTGTCAACTTGTAACGCACAGCAGGATCTGCATCATTAATAACAATTTCCCTAGCAATACACTCATCCTGAATCTTTGATTGTGGGATCAACCCTTTTGATGCCAAATCCTTAATGCACAATAAGCAAATACAAAATTAGAAACATTATAGTTTTGAAATATTTTTCGCTGAACACAGTTTCTACACACACTAAAAACTTCAAAAGCACACTAGTTAGGACACAATTAAAATTTCCATTTTTGTGCATGGAGAAATGTCTGTAATAAGTCTAGAAATATAGGTGAAACAGGCCAAGTGATAGTTCGATAATGAAAAGAAAGCCAACCATGCCGGAACGATTATAGTACAACTATTAGGTCACCAAATGAATATACCCATAAAATAATACCTAAAATCGTTTACCTGGCTGATTTTTTGTGCAATCGATGCAGTATGATGTACTGCAATTGATGAGAGCTGTGGTGTGGACATGTAAGAGGATACCATGCTGGCAGCTGGAACGGAGGGTACAATGCCAGCAACCGGAACCATGCCTGCAAGTGCAGTTCCCATGCCCGGCAACGGATAAGGCTGCAATCCAACTACTCCAAATCCAGCAGATATCAAAGATTCTGCTGGTTGATCCCATTTTCTCTTTCTCCTGAATGATGTAATACCAATTCACCTTACGTATCAGCAATCAGTAATCCCCATAACACATAATAAATGACATGAAGTAATCTACGAACAGGTACTGCAACAAGCTTTATACGAGATTCCAACAGCTTCTAATAACCGAAAAAAAATAGACGAATAAAATAAGCACGCATAGAGAGAATCCTATGAATTTCAAAACAATAAAGTCTCGATTTGTTGAATTACATCATAACAAAATATCATGAAATTATACAAAACGATACATCGCTATTTTGTGCATGTAATAAGGAGATTCTCTCAAATACAAAACCTTAGATTTGGATTAAAAACGAAGCATTCCAACTCAAAAATTGGTCAATTGACTACAAATGAGTAACCCAGAGGAAAACTTAAAAGGCAAACCTTGGAACAAAACCCTAATACGGCAGACGCATGAATGCACAGAGCATATTCCAGAGCAAGAAAGAACTTTAATCAAATAAAATATAAAAACATTTTGCTTGCCTCTGTCTATTAGAAGCACCTCCAGAATTCGGCGCTCCGTCACCATTGACCTCTGTGTACTTCTCTTCCGACTTTTTCGCTGCATCGTTTTCCTCAGCAACCATTTTTTCCCAACAAAAGACTTATCTGGAATTGTCCTATCCAGAAGAAACAAAACCATTCGAGATCGAAAAAGTTGAGGAAGGAAAGCAGATCCTTTTCAGTTAGAATCTGTGAAACTCTGGGAATCGAAGGAGGATTCAGACGAATTTATTTACGAAATCTCAGATCCTGCTCGGTGATGCGAACGAAAAGAAAACTGGAGTCTCAAAACTTTTACCCGGCGTCTTAATAGAGCTATTTCTACTTTCAATATAGAAAAAGGAGATAAACGCAAGTTTAAGTTTTTTAAAAATTGGTGTATTGCTATCTTTAATTTTAACCTTGCTTTGAATACCATCCTAAATAGCTTATGCATGTTTCGGAAACATGTCACCAAACCATTAATTAATGTTAACAAGATGGTAGTTGTAGTTGGACTCTTTATTAGAGTTAATTTTAATTCACCAAATTTAAAGTACAAGTCACAATACCATGTAGTACAAGTCACAATACCATGTAATAGAAGTGTGAAAACATAGGTACACCCCAAGATATATAGTCTAACTAAAACTTTATATAACTTAGCATTACCTACTCAAATTGAACCCATAACTTGGAGATTCTAAGTCAAGTGTCTTATCACTAGGCTAACACCTCATTGTTGTGTGTAGTGAACCAACAAAAATTCACACTCAATATTTAAGGAGAGAATAGTCAAAGATCCAGTTTATTCAAAAATAGGTGTCATTTGTTACTTTATATATAAAAATTCATCATGTTAAAATACAATAAGAATCAATGAGGTGTTAGTCTAGTGATAAACACTCTTGATTTGAAAGCTCCAAGTCATGGGTTGTAAGACTTGGGTTCAAGCTTAGGCATAACCACTTAAAAGAGGTTAGGCTTTCACTTATCTACTATCCCTCAAGACCCTAACTTGCTAGGATGAGCATTGAGCCTCTTAGTGATAATCATTTTTTTGAATAAACATATATAATAAAAAGCAAAATATTATTAGGAAAATAGGGACCATATTGCAATATAACTTTCAACTAACTACATGAATTTTCTATACCAAAAACTAACATGATGTCTTCCATTATTACAATAATGGGCTACTCTCTTCTTTTTGATCTGAAAATAAAACTTTAAAATGGCCTACAAACACTAAAATTTTAAAGCACATTTTTACTATGTTTCCATCTTATTTAAAAATGTCTCTTTTAAATTTTACTTTTAAAATATCTATTGATTTCTTGATTAATTAATGATAAAAGTTTTATATTTTTTTGGCCAAGATGCCAATATTGGCACAATGGGGGGAGGGGGAGTGTATTGTGTCACCATCCATGTCACACGCCACATAAGATCCTAGGATGGAAAAAAATGCGATGGAATAATGTACACTCATTTTGATTTTGGTTTTCAATATGAATATTAATTCTCAATGAATCAATTTGAGATTTTATTAATTTGTAAAATATATAAGATTCTCTCACCCAAATAATAGATATATATTATAAATATATAACTAAACTAGTTTAATAGAATAAATTTTAATATTTGGAGTCCACTTATGAATGATCAATATTGTAGCACACCCTAGATATAGGTTCATTTATACATAGACATATAGTGTTGGTCATTCACAAGTGGACTTCAAATTTTGGTGTCAAATTTGATGAATTCTAAAATCCTATGTTTGGTGAAGCTATTGAATCTTTTATTGATTTTTCAAAAAGATGAATAGTTGATTGTTTGTCTTCTTGATCCCATTAAGTATATGAAATATATTTTCACATCATTTGGTTCTTGTAAATGTTCTTTTGTTGAAATCAATTTTCTTAACCACAAAAAAAATTGGTATTACAAGTAGGCAAGAATACTTATATTTAGCCAATAACATCATAATCTTCCTAATTCTTACAACCTTTATTGTCCTTAAAGACATTTGTTTAATGTTTGTCTTTCCTACTTAAAGAAGAAAAAATGTGTTGAAGTTGTTAAGGAAGGGCAATAATGTATTGAAGTTAATAGGAAAAAACAATCTCAAGTTGAAGATACAAAAAATCAATTTGTTAATGATAAGAATGATCAAATGACAATAAAGAAACCAGAAAAGACAAAAGCTTTTGTAAATATTTTTTCTAAAGGAAATATTGATCAATCTAGATAGATAGTTCACAAGGCAAATTTTCTGTGCTTGATAAAAAAATTGTCTAGTCAAAGATTAAAACTTAGGTTGATAAGTGGTCCAACACTAATGACAAAAATTTTTAGTGTAAGATTAGTTATAATGGACAATTTGTATCATCATCTTCTATGGGATCTTCTTTTCTACAAAAGTTGGTATTTTGCCAAAGCTATCAATTACAACTTCAAATCTTTTTGCTATTTTAAGTTCAAACACGGATGTTGAAAGTAATGTTAATGTTGTTAAGAGTGAGATCATCCTCCACTAATAATTAATTTTCCTCTTTTGATTTTTCAAAGCATTACTTCTAAGTTTGTATATGTAGACATCCCTAAAATTGGAACTTTCCATATTTTTTCTACTTGTTACTTAATATTAAACATGTGACGTACTTTGAAATTTTTTTAATTTATTATTGTGGATAGCCTAGTTGCTATAAGCCATCATCAATAGGAACTAAACCACCCCTTCCCCTTCCACCCTTTCCAAAACCAAACTATTTGTACATAGTAAGGGACTTTATAGGTTGGGGAAGGGGTGGGATGGTTGGAGAATCCCAAAATAATTGTAATATAGGTAAGGAAATTTTTAACTTCAAATAGTAACTTCTATTCCACCATTGTTTATATTTTTACTAAAATTGCATTTTATGTAATATATCTTACTCTACTAATTTTTAAGTTATTATACTATTTTGATGATTTACTAAAAGTATGCACTAGTATTTTCAACTCAAACTCATAACATCATCAATGCTAATGATAATGGATTTATAACTCCAAGTTTTGGGTTCAATTCTAATAGGTAGCGTTGAGTTATAAAGTTCTAGGTAATTGATGAGTGGCGAGGTACCCCTACACTCAACCATATGAATACGAGCGTTACACGCGCGATCCGGTCGAACTCCGCAGACGGACTAGTTGTGGCATCTAGAAAGTTAGCCTTAGGTCGCAGTTCGCTATCTTCCCACCTAGACTAGTATTATCTTTGTCACGTATGGTTTAGTCCAAAGTGAGGTGTATGATGTGGTTCCTAATCTAATGCTACTCCTGAAGGCGATGGAAAATAAAATTAACTAAGCTAGGAGGAAAGGGTGAGAGAGAATCTAAACTAGCCTAAGTGCGATGAGCATCCGTTCCTTGATTATCCGTACACATCTTGGAGTTCATGCATGACTACTACTGGGATTACCAAGCGCAAATCCTAGGTACGCTACTGGGTTACCAAGTAGTCACACTTAAATGCTTGTAATCAAGTCGTACTCATTCTGTGTTTTAACATGAAATAAGGGTGAGAAGATATTAACTGGGAAAGCAGTAAATAATAATTAAGTAAACAATCAATCTAAGTGAATGTTGCAATGATGAAGTAATTTCAATCTTTATTTCCGGTCATGTGCGTGTCCAAGTACATCACACTCGAATGAAGGATGTTGTACAGTTACAATCACCACACTGCGGGCATACACTGGAAAATAATTCTAACTCTAAGAAGGAAAAACTGCAAGAGTTTGGTCAAGGAACTAAGAACTAGATGCCTAAACTCATTTGTCTACCTCTTATTTATAGATGAGGAGACAGGCCGCGATATCGCGTATGCGATATCGCGTATGCGATATCGCGATCAGGCATGCGATATCGTGTACACGATATCGCGGTCGCCCCAAATGACGACTCATCAGTAATGGAGCTTTCAAGGCCTCTATCATATATATTCCTCATTTTATAATAGAAGCACACCAAAGTATTTTAAAGCAAAAATTACAATGGAAGAAATCAAAGAAGTAACTTTTAGTTTAGCAAATGGTAAAGCTTTAGGATTTGATAGTCTTTTAGTTGAATTTTTTAATAAGCATTGGGATATTGTTAGAGATCTCTTTCATATATTCTAGGGAGGTATCAAATATGTTTCTCTTTGTAAAAATATAAATAAAGATGTTATTTAACTTTTTTTTAAGGATGGAGATCTTCCATATATTAGTAATTGAACCCCTATTACTCTTCTTAATAACACTTATAAAATTTTAACTAAATGCTTATCTTGTCAAATTCAAAAGATTATAGATAATAATGGATTAAATAATGTAATTGCAACATGGAAGGCAATGTTAGGAGCTTATAACACTAATCAAAACATTGTTTTTATTAAGTTAAATTATGTTAAAGCTTGTTACAGCATTGAATAAGATTTCATTATTACCTATGCTTGTAACTTGGGATTTGGTACTTTATCCATTTTGTTCATACTCTACTTATTAAAGCTAATGCTCAACTTGCTACAAATTTTAGATGGAGTCCATCATTTTCTCTTCAATAATTAATTCATCAAATTTTTCTCTATTTTTTCATTACTCCAGTAGAGTTTTTCTTATGTAACCTACATTATGATCTTCAAAAAAAATATTATTAAGGGAATGTCAATTAATGATCACAACACACAACTACTTAACATGCACTTTGCAAATGAGTCTTTTGTTATAGTCAATAATTATCTACAATATATTAATCTAGAGTGGAGGGATATTATATGTTATCTAGCTCTTGTATTAATTGGTAAAAATCTATTATTCATTATAATGATAATATTGTTGAGTGGGTTACTCTTAAGCATTGAAAAATATTTTTTAAAAAAGATTATGTCTTCAAACTTTTAGAAATGCCTTTTTCTTTCAAGCCTAATTTCAATATTTTGTAGAATTATGTTATTAAGAAAACTAAAAAGAAGCATGATAAATGGAAGAAAAAGCTCCGTATTGTTGGCACAAAGTTTTAGTTATTAAGCACATGTTTAATGTACTCATATTTATTACTCTAATTGTTGAGCTCCTATAAATTCTTCTTATGAAAAAAATGATCAAATTATTCATCAAGTTTTATGGTATGCAAATGTAACTCCTCATATATTTAACCTTCATGGTTTACCTTTAACTTTTGATTATCATTGTTGAATTATGCCTTATGGAGGATCTGATTTCATCACCATGACAACATTAATGTTTGTGTTTCATTATAATTGTGAAATCTTTTAATTATATTTTATTTAACTTGCCTTGTATTTTTATGATCTTCCTTTATGAAAATATTCCTCTTTTGAATTCTTATTTTGGTATCCATTAGTATCTTTTGTTAATATTATTTTATTAAACCTTTGGATTTGGATGTTATCAATTTCTTAGTGTTTCTTGCTAAAGAACAAGTTGATGGAAGGTGGCATGTGTTATGAACTAAAAGATGGAAATTATGGAAATATATCATATTTTTTAGTAACTTGCAAAAAATTATCTTCTATTTCTATTACTTATTAGACTCTTGTTGAACTTTTCTATTTATCATGAATGTGATTAAGGAGATAATTCATTACAAGCCATTATTGCTATATTGGTTGGGAGTTTGTAATCTTGTATTTAATTGTGAGTTCCCATCTCTCTTGCATTGATTGCTCTTACTAAGCAGTTATTTCTTCCTCTTTTGTGGTGATCCGATCTCTTAACATTCAACTCATGTGTTGTAGACCAATCTTCGTTGCACCTTGGTTGGTTGAGGTAGAGTGACCACTCTTAGCTTTGTTTCTTTGTGCATTTTTAATGCTCCAATTATTGTTTGGTTATTGTTGGATTTGTTATTCTTATCCTTGATGAATGTTGTCCTTTTGTTGATCTTTGATGAGTCATGCTTTGGTAGGACTCTGATATCAAAGATTTGACATTAAAGCTGGTTATCAAGTATCCAATATCAAGGCACAACCTTTGATATTGGGGATTCAATATCGCCTCATCCGTGCTAGCCTATAAATATAACACTTGGATGCACGGTTTTAGAGAGAGACATAGGAAAGGGAATAGATAGGTAGTCAAAAAGTACTGAAATTTTGTTAGTTTGTTTCTAGTGCATGCTCGTAGTGTGATGTTAAGTGATTGTATGACATCCTTATTTGAATGTGATGTACTTGGACATGTTACATGCTCTATAATAAAGATCAAGATTACTTCCATCATTGCAACATCCACTTAGATTTATTATTATTAAATTACTTCAATGCTTACTATTTTCCTTAGTTAATGTTTATCATTTATTACTCTTTATTGTTTCTGTCATTAAGCAAAATGAGTACGACTAATTGTGAGCACTTGTAATTACTTGGTAACCTAGTAGTAATGATGCACTTGGTAATCCCTGCGGTAGTTGCACAAAGTTCAAAGCATGTACGAAAGGTTAGGAATGGATACTCATTACACGTAGGCTAGTTTAGACTTTACTTTTTCTTGTTAATTAGATTAAATGATTAATTTCTCTACTATTGGTAGGAGTAACATAAGGCCATAATAACATCAATTATCATATGCCTTACTTTGGACTAAACCATACATGACAAAGCTACCACTAGTCCAAGTGGGAAGATAACAAACCATAATTAAGACATAACGATCTAGATGCCACAACTAGTCCAATCCATGGAATTCAACTGGATCGTGCATGAACGCTTGTGATTTGTATGGTTGGGCATAAGTGGTACCCATCGATCATCATTGGTGTCATTGCCAAGGATGGTGCTAGTTATCTAGATTAGTTACATTATACATGATCAATGTAAATGCATTAATGATTTATCTTTCCAAAAATATTAAGTCATACACATCAACTAACAACAATGTCTCTTTCACATGTGATGAATCATGGTTTGCTAGGCCCCATATACTAGGCCCCGTATACGCAGCCCTGTGTACGCAGCCCCATATACATGGCCCCATCGACGCATCTATCCATGCATTTACATGACCTCGTAGACATAGAGTTTGTCTCTAGTTATAAATAAGTGCACACCTGCCATACTTAGGCAATCTTTTGGGTTAATTATAGGGAAGCTCTTGTAGTTTGTTTCCATAGGAGTTAGACTATTTTCCCAAGTGCATGCCCACAGTGTGATACTTGTAATTGTATGGAACCTTTATTCAAGTGTGACGTACTTGGACATGCACATGATTGGCAATAAAGATCGAGATTACTCCATCATTGCAACATTCACTTAGTTTTAATTGTTTAATTGTTATTGTTATTTATTGTTTTCTTAGTTAATATTTCTTTACCATCATTTACTATTCCTATTGTTAAATGTGGAATGAGTATGACTTAATCACGAACATTGAAGTGTAACTACTTGGTAACCCAATAGCGTATCTAGGAGCACTCAAGTAATGTACGCTTGGTAATCCCAAAAGTAGTACATGAGGTCCAAGATGCATACGGATGATTAAGGATGGATGCTCATTGCACTTAGGCTAGCTTAGACTTCATTTCCTATTGCTTATTAGTTTAATCAAGATTATTTTCGATTGTCTGTAGGAGTAGCACTAGTTTAGGATCACATCATATGCTTCACTTTGGACTAAACCATACGTGACAAAGCAAATACTAGTCCAAGTGGGAAGACAACAAACTATGATCAACGTGTAACTACCTAGATACCACAACTAGCTCGTCTGCGGAGTTTGACTAGATCATGCATGAACGCTCGTATTCGTATGGTTGAGTGTAGGGGTACCTCGCCACTCATCAACATGGAAGTGATAATGCATCGTATGAAGAGAACATTCATTGGATAACTAATGAGATATATATTGAGGAAAATTGGAGTGACCAACCTCATGCAAAGGTTTCATATGTTCATGATCACCCTTACTATACTCAAGGACTACATTCACCTAAGGCAAAAAATCCTAGAAGAGATGCAGTAAGTCCTAGATCAAGGAGGGCCTCAAGGCCTAGGACCTCCTCAAAACCTAGAAAAGATAAATCAAGGGACCATGGGAAGAACTATAGAAACCATGGTAATTCTCCTAGTTCCTCATCTTCCTCTTCCTCTTCAACATCTAGTTTTGATGAAAATGAATGTAGGTATTGAGATAGAGCTCCACTATGGGATTGAGATAAAGATAGAAATCAAAACCAAGGGAAAAATCAACGACATCAAAATAAGCATAGACAAGATTATCACAATTAGACAAATAGAAATAGAAATTTTCACCATGACATGTCTGATGATGGTGAACCCTTGTTGGCCACTAAGAGCATGATGCAAACTATAGAGGCAGTTAAAATATCCCACATGCATTGAAGGGAAATTCGCATTAAAAGGCTTGATATGAATAACATCCCTAACTTTGAGGGAGGTTATAATTCTGATCCATGACATCCTTTACAAGCCTTCTATGATGTCTGCATCTTACAAAACATTGAAAGTGAGTGGAGAAAGCTTAATCCCTTTCCCAGGACACTAATAGACAAAGCTGAAGTATGGTATAGATCATTGAAACCAAATTCAATCCATTGATGGTCCACAATGTTGGAACTCTTCAACGAGAAATACCAAACCTATGTAAGGGTGTCCAACCTAAGGAAACAAATCCAAGGATGGAAATAGAAACAACATTAACCCTTGGATATGACCCTAAATAGATACTATTCTCTACTATATAGATGTCCAAGCCTTGGTTTCTCTTAAGAAGAGCAACTTTTCTACATCATAGATGGGCTTCGTAGTTAAATGAGAGAGACCCTTGGGATTTATGCCCAAGGTCGATTATACAAATTAAAAGTCCTTTAGATATAAAGGCTAATCAAGTGGGTGGTAAAAGAAGAAGGATAGCCATGCAAATGAGAGAATGTTAAAGAATATCACTAGGACTCAACTCTTTAAAAGAAGAGGATTCATCTCTATGATAAGGAAAAAGAGGCAACTCTCGATGAGGTGATTTCACATCAACCCCTGCCAATGCAATAGTCTATTATTGAAATTTAGGCAAGGCTAGATAAGATGTTGGAATGGATAAATGAGAAAGTTACAACTTGCGTAGAAATTGTAGAGGAGATAGTAATGCAAAACAAATCAAGTTATCACAAAAAAGGAGGAAAAGGGACCAAGAGACATGTAAAAACACTAATTAGCAGAAACAAGAAATGACTATAGAAGAAGAGGATATAGACTCAACCATCGAAGAAGATGATGGATGTGACATCTGCCTATATGACCATCCAAAGGGTTATTGCCCAATTATGTTACATCTACATGAGTATTGGGCTTTTTCTTTAAATCCCAAGTTTGTACAAAAGCAAATACCTAGGAAATTACCTTTCTCACAAGGTAATTATAGATAGTCCAAAAACCAATTGTATTATCCTAGTGAGACTTCTTACCAACCTCAACACTATCATCAATCATAGTGGCAAAACCGATAGTCGTGGGGGAGGACATCACCAAACTAGCTCTACCCTTATTATCATCTAGACCCATCTAGATGCTACGTTCAACAACCTGTTTCCCCAACTAGTTCTACTTCCTCTATCTCAAATCACTACTACCACTCTCTTGAATATCATCAACCCGCAACACCTTCTGTGAGATCACCATCTCACACCTCTTACCCTCCATCATATCCTCAATATTTTCATACTCACCTCCATCACATGTCATGGCTAACAACATAGGAAGGTTCAATACCACAACATCAATAAAAGAATGCCACTTGTGCTATGAACATACATGAAAATGATAATGCCAGTAGATCTCCACCACAATCTCAAAAATGTCCTTTCTTTAGGACAGTTCCCATGCATGAGCATAACACTCATGGACCTACTAACTCATCCAAACCAACACAATGCCAATCAAGTGCAACACCCTTCCTCTCACAACCAATGTCCTCTAATCCTACACAAAGGCCAACATCCATCGTTACTCCAACACTTGATAGAAATGATGAACCTAGCGTTGTGGAGAGACAAAAGAATCCATGCATCACTAATCATGATAAAGGATGCAATCACAGGCCAAATGTCTACAAAGTTAACACCACTCATATTTTGATCCACCTTATGTTTTAAAACCAAGTGTGTGAGCAACAACCCATCCACTAAGCCGCCACTAAACTAGAAGACTCCCAGTGGCTTGAAAGTGAAAGTCTAACACTATTTCACAAGTGCATGGAGTTTGCCTATCCACTTATTAATTCTTTTCATGGTCGAAATCTTAGTCGTGGGGAAGATGCCCCATCCTAAAATTAAGAATTAATAAGTGTTTTTCATCTTTTTGCTTTACAATTTTTTATCATTTTCTCATTTATTGATACAAATTTTTCCCATCCTTTTCAACTTTTTCCACACTTTTTTTTTTATTTCCTTTGTCAGTAATCTCGATTATGAATAAAATGACCAGATGTAGCCCAATGAGCTAAGGTTTTCTCTATGTTGTCAAAATCATGAGGGACTAATCATTTGGACAGTGAGGCTATGTCATCCATCCATCCATCCTATTAATAACAGGTTCTTACCATGGTCATAATGATATTCTTTTCCATCATCAAACTAAGAATAAAATTGCAATCATTGTGCCTGGACAGAATAGTGAACTACGGGGGAATGTGAAGAGTGTAACATCTGGGGAACTTGTGGAATCTCTTTGATCACTTCTATATGTTCAATCATGTTCTTAAGGTTGTAATTATATCCTTGTAGATCTAACAAAAAATGGAAGCAAGAGTAAAATAAGTGCTACCTTACCATGTTACTAGAAAGACATGTTACCGATTCCTAAAGGTAGCCCTTTGGTAAGGTTGACACAGATAAAAATTAAATAAAAGAGTATAAAATAAATTTTTGAGGATTCCATTGGAAAGACATGTTACCCATGCTTGAAGATTGGTGGCTTCTTAGAAATACAAACAAATATGCCATGAATAAACTCCTCCCTTGGACAACACACCAAGTGATGACACTCCTTGCAATGGTGGTAGTATTATGGTTGTAAATCCAAGAGATAAAATAATGCAATGTCACTAGAAAGTGGTTTGGACTTGGTTTGAATCTTGGAAATAAGGGCTAATGATTACTTTAACCATTAATAACACACAAGGATTCATTATGCCTATGGTAAGGCACCTGACATCCCAATTTCTACAATCCTTTTTAAAATCCATCTCATCTCACTATTCATATGATCATAACTTGTGGTTTTGTGTAACATAGAGTTATTTTCTCAAATTGGTGGTTCTAACATGTTTGTTTTGCTAAACATGTATGTGTTACATTCAACCCCTTCAATACCTACAAACATTTTTAGGTGTGGTTATACAAGGGCATTAAGGGTTGGAGCCTACTTTAGGTAGGATCCACTTGTATAACTATTGTAACTTGTACTTGTTAAACACAACCGCATCATCTTGAACCTTCCAAATGCATAAATGTCAATTTCAAAACCCTCCCTTATCATACAATCTATCCATTCTATAGCATGGGTTCAATACCCTTTTCTTACATCTTCCAAAGCTTTTAATTCCTACAATTCTGTTTTCCAACATTGTCGGTGCCCAAATATGTATTCTCACTTAACTCAGAACTTTGGACTTTACATGAAACCTTCCAACCAATCACAAAGCTTCATTTTCCCTATTGACTGTTCCCACGAAATGCAAATCTGAGGCCTCAGAGGGGAGTCGATATGAGGTCCAACAAAAACTATAAATATGGCCTTAGCAACTCTTTAGAAATCATTTTCATCAATTGTAGCTAAGGGAGTTTTTGCATTTTTCTCTCTCAACCAAGAGCCATGTGCATTTGACTTCCATATGCGATATCTAGCTCCATACCTCTATGATTTTCATGGTTTTCAAACCTATTTAATCATGGAGTGTTTAATTTTGTTAGGGGGTGGTGCTTGTGTGGAAAACTTGTGTCAATTTTTCAAACTTTGCTATTGCCTAAAAGGTATTATAAGGATAAGAATGTTGAAAAAATTAAGCTTTTTAATGAACAATCAGTTGTATGCATGCTAGAACCTTTAATTAATACCCCTAAGGAATCATAACCATCATTATAAGCCATACATAAGGAAAAAGAAGTCAATTGTGAAAGGTTATAAAAGAAGTTAACATTGTTTGGAGCATTTTTTGAAATTTTTCTAACCCTACAATCACATGAACCAAGAACTTAATGAAACTAAGGATGTGAGTAAGGTATAAACCTATTGATGATACATGAAAAACACCTTACTAACCAAGAATCCTTGATTGATTGCAGATGGTCCCAAAAAGAGAAGGACAAGGAGGACCTTTGCAAGGTGCAAGCAAATGCCTAAGGGGTGGCAGAGGTTAACTAGGAGAACACCGTCCACCAACTAAACATGACGAATAGAAGGCCCAATAATTTAGCATTCATCAAGAGGCCCCTATTATAGGGTAGTTGGTCTAGGTGAAGGTTGTAGAACCATAGGCTTAAGCACAAGGAAAATGCCTCACATTGTCCCAAGAATGCCTCCAAGCTATTTAGGAGTGATCCATATTGACCACGATCATCATGGAAATGAACTTTGAGCCATTCATGGAATTTGTCCCTAAGGCTTTTAAAACTTAGCTTTAGGCATCGCCTTTATGGCACATCCTTTTTGAAAGTGGTGAATGGTATCTTAATGAGACATTGCAATTTTGGCACAATAAAGAGGAGGACACCACTATTAACTTTGGTGAAATCTTTGCTTCTTACTCAATCAAGGCCATTGTAGAAGCTCTAAATATATCTAATGTGGGGGCCAAAGTAGCACACCTGTCCATAAGATTTAACGTAGAAACAAGAAAGTTGTGGCTAAAATGGGCATATAATAAAGAAGACAAAATATACAATGAGCTAACTCTAGAGGAGAGAATTTACTTCAAAATTGGCACATATCATCTCTTCCCCACTAAAGGACTGAATAGGATATCAAATTATGTGGCCAAAGGAAGTGCAATCCTGATGGGCAAATACAACACCAACCTTGCCCAACTATACTTCATGGAAATTTAATGATGGTTCAAGGAAAGAAAGGCAAGGAAGCCGACAATTCCATTCCCTTGCCTAATCAAAAAGTTATGCAAGTGAGCTAGAATCCTAGGTTACACCAATGATGTTTCCAAGAGGGCCTAAAATGCTTCATTCTCTGAGTTACTCAAACTAGTGGCACCAAGAAAAGATCATGGTAAAGAGCAAGAACAAGAACTAGAGAAAGAACAAGAACAAGAACCAGAGAAAGAGCAAGAACAAGAACCATAGAAATGGTAAGAGTAGCAAGTTCCATCACCACCATCACAAGATTTATAGACCCTCAATGAGCCATTTGTAGTAAATTACTGAAACTCTTAGTTGGGGAAGTAGGGATGGGTCCAACCTCTTCTAAGTCATTGATGATGTCGTTCAACCCATAGTTTTAGTTGATCCATCAAGGGGAAAAATTTCTTTGTAATTAGGAGGAGAAGCCCAGTGGTCATAGCAAATCTTTGGAAATGCTGCATCTTTCCAAGTGATGCTTAAAATTGGAGAAGGTGCCACAATTGTGGTCATGTAGCACCAAGATGCGATAACTGTAGTAGAAGTTATAACATACCACATCAAGGAATCCTTTAATGTGCTTGTTGTGCTCCCAATGGACTTCATTGAAACTAGAGATGCACATATGTTAGTCAAGACCTTGATGACTCATGTGGCTCATGAGGATGTACTTGATAAATTGCTATAGCTTGGGCAGGTCATGACAACCCTCTTTGACATTCCCAGTGATGTCACTGTAGTTCAATTCAACCTCATAGCCACCAATGGAAAACTGGTAATGGTAGAGACTAGGGTAGAGGATGCAAAAGCATAGGTACATTGATTACAACAAGAGCTCTTTACCTTAAGAGCCAAAAGAAGGGATCCTTTCCAATTCATTGTGCTTGACCAGTTGGAGCAGTTATGAATAGAGTAGTTGGGCCAATTGACTGAGTAGAATAAAGTGGCTGAATAGGAGAAGGAGAAAGTGTTTTAGAATGCCTCAATTGTTGAAGCACAAGCATATGTTTATGTGAAGGCACTGATTGCTACTAAGAAGGAAAACAAGTAGCTTGTTACTAACAACGCAAGGTTGACCACCATCAACAAGTGAAAAAAAATATCTTGGAGGAGAACATCCACTAGTTGAGGGAGCAATTGGGAAGGGTCAACCAGACATAAGCAGATTACCCAGAGAGAACCAAACCCTCTCAATGGAGGAGGTACATGCCATGTGTCAGAAGTCTATAATTGAGATAAGTGCATGGTAGAATGAGGCCAAAAAGCATGAGAAGCTAAAAGAGCACTTTCGAGACCAAATTGGCATGTACAAGCAAATCAATGAGAAAGAAATCTAGATGGCAAAGGCTTGCATAAGTTCCATGTTAGTGCAAAATCCTGATTGGCAACCCATCCTAGATAGCTACACCCTGGTCCACCAAGAGAAAGTAAAAAACAAGGATCTACAGATTAAGGATTTGAAGGAGTACATGGCATTAACTAACCTAGCCATGTTAATAGCAAGTTGGCCCAGAAATGAATTAGAATAGCAAGTAGTAGCCACTTATGCTTTATACGAGAAGGAGTTTGTAGATAGAAAAGATCCTCTATAGAAACTTTAACTAGTTAACTTTAAACTAGAAGTAATTAGGGCTTGCTACCATGGGCAAAGAGATGTAGCTTCAAACCTGGCCAAGAGACTAATAGATTATCATGAATTGAGAGAAAAGGCCAAGGCTTTTGAGGAGGAACAGAGGCAGTTTGTGGTGTAACATGTGAAAGCCAATCAAATGTTCCCACAATTGCCATGTTTGTGAAATGTACCAACTCCAACACACATTAGATCATCAACCTGGATGGTGCATGACTTGAGAACAAAGGAGGAGAAGTTGTAGGTTCTCCTGAATCGTTACAAATTCCAGAAACTTAATGACAAAGGAAAGCATCCAATGGAAGAGCCATCACCTCCGGGAACTATGTAGCTCCGCCAATTTTGTTATTTTGTCATGTTGTGTCCATTTTTTGTAAAACACCACTGTAGCACAAAAGAGTTAGTTTATGTGTCTATTAGAGTCAGTTAATAATCCCATACCTTCCCAATATTTTGTAAAGAACTAGTTCCTCATTTTTTTTAACTTGAGGACAAGTTTTCATTCATTCGTGGGGGTATGATGAGTATATTTTGGTAGGGCTCTGATATCGGAGCTACATTATCAAGTATCCAATATCAGGGCACAACCTTTGATGTCGAGGATCTAATATTGCCTCATTCATGCTAGTCTATAAATACAACACTTGGGTGCATGGTTTTGAAATGATAGACATAGGGAAGAGAATAGATAGGTAGTTGAAAAATTCTATTAGTTTGTTTCCAGTGCATGCCACAGTGTGATCTTAAGTGATTGTATAACATCCTTATTCGAATGTGACGTACTTGGACACGTTACATGCTCAACAATAAAGATCAAAATTACTTCCATCATTGCAACATCCATTTAGCTTTATTATTGTTAAATTACTTAAATGCTTATTGCTTTTCTTAGTTAATGTTTATCATTTATTACTCTTTATTGTTTCTATCATTAATCAAAATGAGTACGACTAATCACAAGTGCTTAAGTGTAATTACTTGGTAACTTAGTAGTGTTACTGTTTGGTATGCCCAGTAATGGTATGCTTGGTAATCCTAGTGGTAGTTGCACAAAGTCCAAAGCATGTACGAAAGATTAGGAATGGATACTCATTGCACGTAGGCTAGCTTAGACTTTACTTTTCATTGTTAATTAGATTAAATGATTAATTTCTCTACCATCATTAGGAGTAACATAAGGCCACAATAACATCAATTATCATATGCCTCACCTTGGACTAAACCATACGTGACAAAGCTACACTAGTCCAAGTGGGAAGACAACGAACTGCAATCAAGACATAATGATCTAGATGCCACAACTAGTCTCATCTATGGAATTCGATTGGATCATGCATGAATGCTTGTGATTCATATGGTTGGGCGAAAGGATTATCCACCACTCAGCAATCTTCTACAGTTGTTCTATTCCTTTCCTTTCCTAATTGATTAAGGTATCTTGGAGGTCAGGGAGATGTCTTTCTTAAAGACTAGAAACTACAGAGAGACATCTCACCAGAACCAAAGACGTCTCACCTATCAAAATTATCCAAAAAACCATCTAAACTAGAGTTTGGATCTCTGTTTCATGCTCAAATAGGTCTCCTTTGATCTTGAAACACTTTGAACTTGATGGGACACAATATTGCATGGGCCGCGATATCACGTACGCGATATCGCAGTTTGTCGCCATTTCTATAACTAAGAGGTGGCTCTCCCTTGTTTCACAACATAGATTAGATTGTAGTGAAACTCTGGCAGTTTGATCCCTCTAGAGATAGATTATTTTCCAGTGTCTACCCGCAGTGTGGTGAATGTAATTGTATGGCATCCTTTATTCGAGTGTGACGTACTTGGACACGCACATGATCAGCAATAAAGATCGAGATTACTTCATCATTGCAACATTCACTTTGTTTATTTATTTATTTAATTGTTATTTACTACTTTCCTAATTAGTCTCTCTCACCCTTATCTCCTAGTAACGCGGAATGAGTATGACTTGATTACGAGCATTTAAGTGTGACTACTTGGTAACCCAATGGCGTACCTAGGATCNTCATACACCTCACTCTGGACTAAACCATATGTGAAAAATATAATACTAGTCCAGGTGGGAAGATAGCGAATTACAACCTAAGGCTAACTGTCTAGGTGCCACAACTAGTCCGTCTACAGAGTTTGACCGAATTGCGTGTGAAAATGCTCGTATTCGTATGGTTGAGTGTAGGGGTACCTCACCACTCATCAAAACTCATTGAAACATATCTGAGAACATTGAAAATTAGGTAAAACACTTCATTATTTGTGGTCATCTTGAGGTTTTATTTTCTTTTCTATTTCATATTGTTCTCAAGATCTTGGAATCATTGTTGACCTTTGATGTCTCATCTTTGATGTCTGAGTGGTACATTTTAATAGGATCAATGGGTAAGCATTGTGGGGAGTCTAGGTTGGCCTCTAGAACTTGATCCATATGACTTTCGATCGTACCTTAGGTAGCCAAATCTAAGTGTCAACGGGTAGGCATTATGGAGGGTAAGGTTGGCTTCCTTACTTGATCCACATCACCTAATTATAACATTGGGCAAGCATTATGGAGGAAATTGTTTAGCTAATTAGTGTATGCTCCTATCACTTGTGAATGTCATGTGGCTAGTTTTCATGATGCAAAACTAAAGGATGGGCAATCCATATGAGTTTGTTTCTAGGTTTAGTTCATCCAAGACAAGTGAGATTGATCAACTAGTCATTGAAGAGTATCATTGACAACATATAAGGTAGGTGAGGATTTTGCAAACCAATAGTCATTGTGGATGATCAATTCTAGTACATTCTCGATTTACCTTTTTCTTGACGTTTTGTAGATATCATAGTTTTGGATTTGGCTTTTAGTATATAATCTTATGGATCTTGAGATGACTTCTTATGCATGTGTCCCATCTATGAGCTTGTTCTAGGTGCACCAAGGTGGTTAGCTCTACTTGAAGGTTTCTAACCCTTCTTGCATGTGTAGATGCAGATCTAAGTGGTAGAAGCTAGGAGCTTGATGGCAATGTAGCTGGATCATTGGAGTTTCCTTTATGTTTTTAGATTTTGATTACATTGTTTTGATGATAATGATGTATTTAGGCTTTTGTAATGTTGGATATTATCAACTCTCTTTTGAGGCTATGAACTTGTCATGTTATAAGATACATTTATGGGTTATGATTAATGGAATTGCTGCTTAAAGAACTTCGATGTGTATTATTGTTTTACCATGCATTTTGGTTAAGATTTATATTGCTCATGATATTTTTCTCCTTTGGTTATAAGCATTATGATGTCACATGCCCAATTATTAAGATTTGGGTAATTAAATTTGGATTATTTAAGTGTAAAATTTTAGGGTGTGACAACTAATCAAAATCATAGAGGCTTTTCTAAAGTTGCTTAGGATATTTGCACTACTAACCAAAAAGATGGAGAACTTAGTCTCATTAATTGTTATATGAAGTGTTTTTTTTCTTAGCAAAATGGATTGCGAAATGCTCCTTATTAGAAATAGGCTTATGCAATGAAAATCAAAAAATTGATAATAGTTGGTTTTCTAATAACTTTTTTCACTATTTTCATCTTCTTTAGGTGATCTCTATTTTTGGTCTTTCAAGACTTAAACAAATTTGGAAGACTTAGTGCATACCTAGTAACAACTAGAATTACAATTGTATTATGGTTTCAAAAGATACGCTTTAAGCAAATTAGCCACAGTGGCTTCCTTTCGCTACTCATTCATGAAGATTGAAGCAGATTAAAAATTACTATAGTTTTTTGTTTACAAAATCATGATACATGGATTACATGGATTACATGGAAGGAGGCTTCTAGCCTCTATGGTTTGAATAGGGTGAGGAAAAAAAAACATTTGAAAAATTGCTTTTAAAACTTCATAATTTATTTAAAGTTGACAATAGTTTGTAGCAAGATTCTTCAAATATCTTTTAGAAGGGTTGCAAATTTGTTTTTCCTTTTAACTCCAAAGATGCATGTAAGATAATTGATTTTATTCTTAACATATTTAATAAAGCTTGAAGGATGCAATTATTGTTGCAATTTTGGACGAGAAAAATGAGAAATATGTAGAGAATTTCCATTTATCCAAAAATTCATTTATGGTGTCTAATATATCAAGTTCTTATTAATACTCATATTCATTATATAGTAATTGTTTCTCCTTGATGTCCTCTTTGTAAAAGTGAATACTCATTTTCCTGTGTTTGTTATGAGTGCCTAGTTGCACAACATGGTGGGGAATAGAAATTTAAAATTTGCAGCAGCTTTTAACAAAACAATCAAGGATATCATTTTTGGTGATCAATCGACTTTGTTTAATATCTTTCTTTGTATTTGAAAATGTATTGAGTTGCATGTTCCCTATTTTATTTGGAAGTTTCATTGTGTCGTTATTTTACAACAAGAAGAACATAATTATAGTTTTTCTTGAGGAGCTAAATATTATATTGTTAAAAATGTTGTTTTTCAATTACAACTTCAAGCAGGACAACTTCCATGGAAAAATGAACAATTAATTTGTCTCTTATAGCATTAGTTTTTTAGTTTTATTTTTATTACTATTTTTTTGTGAACTCAAGTTAGAAAAGCTATATAATTTTGTTACACTTTGTTTCTTTTTTGTTTACTATTGCATTCATTAAAAAAAAAATTCTTCTTTTCTTTACGAGATTCTCTTTAGTGAGAAGTGAAAATCCATGAAAGTGTTTTTGAAGGAAGACATCTTTACAAGAAACTCTTTAGTAAAAAAGTAAAAACCCATAAAGATACAAATCTTTTTTTTTAAAAAAAAAAACATCCCAAAACTGAAGTCTTTATTTAGATTAAGACTTTATTTAGATTATTTCTCTATATTGATGATTTTATGTATTTTGAATTTTTTAAATTATGACTCACTTCTTTTTTTAAGATTATTTCCCATGTCGTGACATCTTTGATGTTAGTGTGGAAAACCATCAAACGTGTCATCGGGCAGAATTCCTGGGCTTTTTATCCCCTCTTGGAAAACTTTTAAAAAATTTCACATTCGTTAAATAGATGCATAGCAGATTTAGGAGGCATGAATTTTTGGTTTGTTTCATCTTTTTAAAATAAGATTGTGATTATTAACCGTGCAATTTACCATCAAGTGGAAAGCCCAAGAATATGCTAACCGATTGCACTGGGTCTATACTTTGGAGTGATTTATCAAAATTTATGCTGATACATCACAAAAGGTCCAACAAACCTAAATGTGGACCGTGTCTTATAGATTTAAAGGTTGTTTTATCAAACATTACAAGAAACCTTCGATTTCTGTTATGGACAAGCTTCCCCTTCAAGATCGTGACATCGAACACAACTTATTTGGACCTCAAAACAATGCAAACTTTTGCTGCTGTACACTTTTGCTGAAAAGTTGGTGTATAACAGCACAAAACCAGCAGCATTTGATATGGGCCATGTCCTGAGATAATAATCAGAGGATGAGAATATTATGATAAAGAAACTTGACAAAAGCTCAGCACCAATATCTCCCTTTTCCAAACAAGAAACAAGAAATAAGAGCATATTCCATGGCCAAGTTTGAAAGACTGCACGTTGTAGCAACTTTCTGGAGCCAACTAGCAAGCAAGTTGGTACCCATCTGCAAACTTGAACAAGAAGCTGTTTCAGCTCAAGCAATAATGCACAATCATATCTGCATTCTTTTCAGACCTCTTTTTCCTTGTTGTGGGTCTACTTATTATTATTTTTTTTTAATGGCTGCATGACATTCTAGGCTTAATGATATTTCTACTGATCTTTCAAATCGATGGAGACTGTGAAGGCAGTGGTGATAGTGACAGCATCCAAGACTCACATGGCATGCTTGCATTACGTTACCTACATGCATTTTGTTGCTGACCGCTGATGGCTTCCTTCCTCGAGCTCTGATTATGCTATGCATGTTGATCTGGTTTTTAAATCCAGGAATTGATTTTTGGGCCCATCTATGACCGCCATTGGAAGTTGTCTTGCTCGTTGGAGCGGTTCCAAAGTTCACAAGATGGAATTGTACTCCTAGTCACAAAACAAAGCCCCAGATACCCTTTTTTTCATTCAAGATGAAGACAGGACTGAAAATGCTTGGTGCATTTTCTACTCAATTTGGATCCGTTACAGAAAATGCTATCTTTTCTTAATTGTCAATTGTTTGACTGTTTTTATGAAAGGAGATAACATAATTTTGTCTACAGGTTGGATTTGAAATACCAAGTGATAAAAAGAATCCTAGAAATGTCAATTTCCAAAGACATGCACATGAATGTGAATGTACACGAAACATTGAAATAGGATGCCTTTAATTTTTCCAAACATAGAGAGATAAAAGAAAATATATGAAAAAATTGCAAATAAATGATGCTTTAACAGGAAAAAAAACAGAAAACAAAAAAGAAAATCAATATCACCTGGCAGACCCCAAATTATTGGGATAAGGTTAAAATGAAGATGATGATGACAGCTAATTTTGTTTTAAATGCTTAGGATAAGGTTCAAATGAAGATAATGACAACGAATTTTGTTTTAAAATCTTATAAATGGCAATGGCCTTATAAAGAAAGGATCTTTGTACAGTTCCATTAAATTCAGCTCAACAACAGCTGCAGAATGTTATCCATTTTATATCAGCTTAGTTGTTTCATACCTACCAATTTGACCAGATTGGTCTGTGAATACCAATTGCTTAAAAATGTCATCTTAATGTTTTTTTTTTTGTAAATAGATACCAAACACTTAAACACAGTTATTTTAATTTTTCATCTGCTTAGTTAATGCTTGTTAAGGTTTGCAGTTGTTTTATAGAACATCTGTTCAAACGTACATGATACCAATTGGTCCATCAAAGCAAGTTATCAAATACACTTTTTTATTATTGAATGTAGGCCAATTACAGAAACAGAATGCCCGCACTTGTGGCGTCCACCTTACAGCAATTGGAAATCTAGAAATAAGGAAAAGATGGGAGGGAGCACATGTTACAGCAAAACGAGCAGCTTATTTGGACATTTTACCCGTTATAACATCACGTATCCATGGCTCACTAGTATTATTTCACTGGTCTATGAAATCGTTCTTGAAAATAATAATAATGACAGCAACAACACCAATAATAATTGACTCTCTACTGACACATCATTGTTCTCCTCCTCTGCATGTTTTTCCTTATAATACAAACTTGAGAGAAGGACCCCTCCTTGCCACAGGATCCATCTCACTCCAGTGCAGTAAAGTAAGAATAAATATGACATCTGTGACAAAAAAAAAACCCAAGAACAAGAATTAATTACAACTTCAATCTAAGATGAACAGCTGAGAGAATTACATATCCAATCAAGACTAGAGAGAGGTTGTTTAGCTAATGTTGCAGATGCCGCTAAATTTGGAATTACATTTGGCGTGATCTGTGAGGAAAGCACACAGCAACTAACCGAATATGACTAAATAAAGTACTAAAGAAGACATTATTGGTTATTCAAGTTAAGAACATATGCCTACATATGGCTACAAATAGTTAAGATGGGGATAATAAATCGTGCAAGCAAGAATGGACAAAAAAGAACTCATTCAATGACCTCAAATAAGTGGGATAATGATGTCCAACAAGAGAGCTAAGAATGGTCCAGATCCCAAACTAATAGGTGACAAATAGCACTACTTTTTTTTCTTTGTGCCGAAACAGAACCAGAGAAGATTAAGATGATTTGTTATTAAACCCAACAACAAGAATTAAGTATGACTTTGAGTCATACAAATGGGTGACTAACATAACTGATTTTTCCACTGGAGGGAAACAAGTTCAGAGAAGATTGATAGGATGACGTTGATGTTCTTACCTAATGTAAAAAAGAAGAAAGGACAAAAAAATTGCTGAGAAAAAATCGCCGAGTACTTGCTAGTCTGTGGTTCTTGGGATTGCACCAGGAACTACTCTGTGGATCTTGGGATTGCACCAGAAACTCCATAGTAAGAAAAAGAAAGAAAGAAAAAAATTTGATAAGTACTTGCTACTCTGTGCATCTTACCAAAGGTGAAAAAGAAAAGAACTGCAGAAAAATTGCTGAGTAGTTGTTACTCCGTGGATCTTGGGATTGCACCAGGAACTCCATAGTAGCTGATATACCATTTGACAAACTTCTTGAGACCAGTGGGCAGATCTGTGGTGGGCTTGTATGACAGCTCCTGCTGAGCCAGAGTGACATTTGCATGAGTGAATGGCACATCTCCATTGCTGGGCATCCTGATAACATTCTTCTTGGCCTTCACCTTGAGTAGCTCCTCCAGAATCTTCACAAGCTGAGGCACTGACACAGGGGAAGTGTTGCCAAGATTATAGACCCTGAGCTGTGCAGGGCCTGTTTTCTTGCCTCCACTACCAGTGCTCTTCTCTGCAGTATCCAGAGCTCCAAGGCAGCCCTTGACAATATCATCAATGTAGGTGAAATCCCTGGCCACATCTGCATTGTTGGGTCCTTGGAAAATGGAGATAGTCTTGCCCTGCAGAATATCCTTGGTGAAGAAAAAGTAGGCCATGTCAGGCCTGCCCCAGGGGCCATAGACTGTGAAGAACCTCAGGCCTGTGATGGACAATCCATAGATGTGATTATAAGTGTGGGCAATCTCCTCTCCTGCTTTTTTGGTTGCAGCATACAGACTTGCAGGCTGATCTGTTCTATCAGATTCAGAGAAGGGGCTGTCCTTGTTGAGCCCATAGACTGAGCTTGAGCTGGCCCAAACAATGGCTGGTTGTGGGTTCACAGATTTGCAGATCTCAAACAGATTCACCAGCCCTGCAATGTTGCTGTGCACATAGGAGATGGGATTCTCCATTGCATACCTCACACCTGCCTGAGCTGCCAGATGCATGACATGGGAGAAGGGCACAATATCAAAGAGCTTCTTGAGCAGATATGCATCATTGATATCTCCTTCAACCACAAACACTCCATGGCTCTCCAGAACCCTCTGCCTGGCTCTTTTCAGAGATGGGTCGTAGTAATTGTTGAAATTGTCCAGACCCAGAACGCCATCTCCACGTTTCTTGAGAGCCAGAGAGACATGGCTGCCCACAAAACCTGCAGCTCCTGTGACCAGGACCAGCATTCCGTGAGGTTTCTTGGCTGTGCAGCTATGGCGGACCTGCTTCTCCCACTCAGCGCCGCCCCAGGAGCTGGATCCCAAGGATCTGCGGTAGTGGGTCTCAACCGGGGAATTTGTGGAGATGAAGAAAATGAACATGAGACCGATCAGGATTCCTCCCCAGAAGAAGAGCTTGGCAGAGGATGAAGATGCCCATCTGGTAGGGCTAGAGGACCTGCTGCCAAAGTAGCCGCTGCTCCGCTCAATCTTGCCCTTGGTGAATGAAAAGGATCCATCAATGGAGCCCGGCATTGCTGCAGACACAAGAAAAAATGATGATGCTGCTTCAGAGAAACAGTGGTGGTGGTGGTGTGATCTGAGTACAGTGTGAGAACAACTGCCAGATGGGATTTTTGTGGGGGTTACAGGATACAGGGGAGAAATTGAAGTAGCAGACAAACTATGCACAGCCAGATCTCTCAACCTGGAATTCAATGAAATGAAATGGGCTCTCTCTCTCTCTCTCTCTTTCTCTCTCTGCAGGTTGCCATCACAGCACAATGCAGAAAATGCAGAAGAAGAAGGCAAAAATCAAGAAACCAGGGAGGCAGGTAGGCAAGAAAGCAATTCAAGGGGGACCTGTATGTTCAGCCCTAGTTTCTTTGTGATACTCCCTTCCTTCTCTTCTTCACAGAGGACTGTTCTAAGCTTCCTATAAATGCAGAGGCCCTGGCAAAAGTGGCTCCCCTCCAACAGCTAGCAACTTTGACCCTGTGGACCTCAGCTCTTGTTGCTGTTATTGTTGTTGATGAGAAAATCTCCTTTTCTTCTCCTCCGCCATCATATATTTACAGTGACCGCACAGATTTGGCATCTCGCAGACAGTGAAACAGCGCTTAAAACAAGGAAAAAGTAGAGATCTCCCATTTCTTCTTTTCCACGGTAATGATTCCATCGTTTTCCATGCATTCCAACGCTGTCTGCTCATTATATATAAAATAATGCCTTTCCAACTCATTATACCGGAAATCTTACCTTTGAATTGCCCTTGGCTCCAAGTTGTACTACCGACAAGTAGCTTTTTTGCCCATTTTCACTGCTCCTGTTTGGCAGCAAGCTTTCTTTGTGTGGGAATTTTCTGTGAGGCTGGTCTTCTGGTTGGGCAGCCATTTCACTCCAAGTCTGATATCAGTAGCCATCCTCAATGCCGTAATCAAAATGGACATTTTGTTCGTTCCAATGATGACGGCTTTTTGATTAAATTCAGGAAAAATGAATTTATTAACTATAAAATTTGAATTCAGGGCATATTCAGGGATTCCTTGAGGCCAAACGTAAGACATTTGAAACTTAAAATAAAAATCCGACTGTAAATGGACTGAGAGATGTTTCAGACTGCTTCTCTAAACCATTCAAAATAGGAAAAAAAAATCTATTTCTTTAGATTCAAGAAACATAAACCCTACAGCAGCAATTGCTGTAAGAAATCTTGCGGTGGCACAATCACCTTATTTCATGACTGTTAACTGATTTGAAAGCGAAAGAATACTTAATTTAAATAACTATGACAACTTGATTTCGTGGATTCCCTAATCCGATTGTGGGGATTACTTGAAGCCGCAAAACTTTACCAGAATTTCCTGGCGCTGTAATTTGCTGTGAGCCACCATCAAGAGTGTACCCGAAAATGCAGAGGAGAAATAATTTAACAACAATACTTATACTAAATAAGTGTTAGGACAATAATGTAAGGATTTCAGTACGATTCCATTTTCTATGGTTGCGTCTAGTTTATCTTTGTCTGTTCTGAGCTGGCATCCGTACCACTTTCATTATTGCGGATCTACGGCTCCGACCGGACCGATCTGGATCAACGGACTACGATGCTCGGCCATTAGTGTCCTGGCATCTCTGTCGGTGGTCAATCTGGGCCGTCGATCTGTGGGTCCCACGATGTCTCCGCGTGGACTTTTGGGTTTTCGAATTTTAAATCGTGGGGAACAAATTTAATATCATATTTGTTAATTGATGGAGCATTGTAGCTTAACGACAAAGCATCGTTGTACTCATGTGCCTTGGTTTTCCACCAAAAAAAACCTTAGGTGTCAAATTATTGAAACAACGGCAGTCCACATCATTTGTAATTTCAGGGAAAATGTTTACTTTATATATTTTTTGAAATCTCAAAAAATTTGCAAATGGGAAATTTGGAATCTCTTTAGGCCCTAGGCGTGGTGCATGTGGTAAGTGACGGATTTGAGGTGGGTTTGGTAGTTTCAAATTTTAAAAGTAAGAATAGGAGAGTAATGACAAGAGAGATTATAAATGTCATGAATGGTGTTAAATCTATCTCTTTTCTGCATCAAGTTAGGAATGTGCGGTCGGTGCACATTGAGTATAATTTTAACAATAAATGATGTTTTCAGTTTATTAAGTTCATTTACCTAAGCTACCATTAGACTGTCCAATCAAGGTAAAAGGGTAGTGGATTCGCCACTCCCAACCATGCTTCCTTTATCTCCCTTTATCTCCTCAAGAGATTTATTTGTACTTGGTTTTGCACTAGAAAGCACATCCTCTTCTAAGGATGTTCCTTTATTTTTTTAAAGCATAACCCAATTCTTAAACAATTCAGGTACATTAATTTGGTACGGTTTCTATTAATTTGCCATCCATTAATGTCTATGCCAGACAGCATTGGATATCCTTTTTTTTATGAGAATGGAAGACAACAATCTAGGCAGCCTAGTATTATCTTATTCTTATGGCAAGTTGCTTTTACATAGACCTAAAACAAGTAGCCAACATAAAAAATTCATTATCCTAGATTCCCATAGGCATTATTGTTTGAAACAGGAGTGGGAAGCAATCATATAAACAATTGAAATGCAGCTATAAACAAATAATTAGAATGTGTAAGAAGAATGTTGCCCACCTTAGACACCGTGTGGTCACAACCAGCTCTGCTGCCAAGGTCTTGAAAGATCAAACCTTAGCCCCAACAACAAAACCCCTAAAATACAGACCAAAACAAGCTACATCCGTACATAAATATACATGCAAACAAAACTTGGGCGGTGGACGATCTGGCCAAGAATAAACATTGCATTGGAAGTTGCATAGAAACCTACCCCACAACTAGGAGCCGGTTCCCATCAAAAATATTTTCCCCACCATGGTAATTTAAAATTATGCATTACAATGCATAATAACGTAACAAGAAGCAATGGTCTCATTCTCCATGAAGGATTCCGTGACCTTTACGATTGAGTCCTCTCAATAGAAAATGATATCAATATAAATGAGTCAAAAAATAAATGGATGAGAGGTGATCATTGATTTATGGTTTGTCAACCAATTCAATGGAACGGTGCCATGTGCAGAGAACCTAGCGCAACAAACAGAACATCACCAACCTTATATATTGTCGCTTATCAATTTTTAGGCCCCATCAAATTTTGCATGGAATATTATATGGTGACCAAATGCAGAAAAGTTTGTGCCCCCTAAGATGCCTTTGTTGCCATCATGGTCTCCAGGTGGATACATGGTTTCATCATAATCATCACGATGATGACTTCTTTGTTATCCTTTCTTGAATGATATTTCAAAGAAATTCAATTCATGATGCCTACTTTCCGGTTAGCCTTAGTTTCATGGTGATTTACTGGCTGGTCCATCGGTAGATTAGTTCAGAGCATAAAATCGAGTTGGATATGCTAGTTATATCATAACATCCTACCATATCTATCGCACTCATAAAAAGGTTATTATCATAATGATGATTATTATATTAACTTTGGATTAACAAAACGTGAGCAAGTTGGTCGCCTATGAACACTCTTGTAAGTACATCATGGTTAGGTGTGCATGAGATATTAGGAAAATGCATTCTCAATGAGTTTCGTTCGACATCATTATCGTTTATGATTTTTTCACTCGGTTTTTCTTTCCCCCACTAATAACTATATCATAGAAATGTACGAAACATATATACCTTTCGCATTCAGGAAAGGATAGTGATTAAATTTTAATAAAAGGAGTTCAACTTAGAACTAGTACATTTTGAGCATATCATCATATATAATATTCAAGTGCATATTCTTTGTATATAATTTTTTAAGAATGTCCTTCAAAACGTTTCAAAAATTTTTCATCTTGAAAGGTTGGTGTTTCCTCTAATCTTTGGTAAGATAGGTGTTTAGAGAGGCTCAAGTTCCATCAAGTTGTAAGATAGGTGTTTAGAGAGGCTCAAGTTCCATCAAGTTGTAAGATAGGTGTTTAGAGAGGCTCAAGTTCCATCAAGTTGTCGATTAATGTTCCAGGTGTAAATTTGATGCCCATTTACATGTTTTTGGGTATTTTTACCTATAAGTTACAAGTAGAAATTCAAGTTTTATGTTTGTAAAATATGTAAAATTACAAGTGCCCATTATTATAATTAAGTATACATAGGTATCGATGCTATATATAGTTGTTATGCATCTCTATTGTACTAAGAAAAAAGAAATTGATGAAAGTGATCATTGTGTGCTTAATAATAATTGTAGGTACATTTCAATTATTTGTAACCATATTATAATTTATAGTTTATGCTATCAAGAGATCTTTGTTTAAAAAATAAAATTTCTAAGTTCAAATAAAAAACTCTTAAAATGAATTTCTACAATAATTATGTAGGCCAAAAACTGGAAGATATATCTTAAATTCACACCTTGAACATGTCTACTTCCATGATGGTTTCTCTAGGGCAGTTGCTTTCCTCTCTTATGTGATCACATAGAACAATACTTGTAGGCACTAGCCCTTATTAACTTCTCACCCTAAACATGTGATGAGTGGCGAGGTACCCCTATGCCCAACCATACAAATCACTAAGGTGTTATACGCAATTTGGTTGAATTCCGTGGACCTATAGTTACACTTGTGAGATTCAAGGGCATGGTTTGAGTGCAATTGAGGTATATGATTTTTCTTATTTTATATTTTATGAGCTTGATCGCCTACAACAAGAATGAAAGGTAAAGTAATTTAAAATCTAATTCATTTACTACCTATCTAGCCTAACACAAATAACCGCCCCACTTTCCCGAACACATCATGAACACATATAGCACTGCTAGGCTATCAAATGGTAAGCATTACTGGGTTACCAAGTACTACATGAATGCTTGAAGTGGTCGTGCTTGTGTTCATTAATTACTGGAAATAAATTGCTTAATTCAAATGCATTAAAATAAAGAGCAATAAAGTGCAATAAAGAAAATATTAAGCTATTCTTAGTGCTGCATGGATTGTTAAAAGAGTTTGTTTTATTCCTATCACACTGCTAAACTCAGGTACATCAGTGCTCGAACAAAGAATCATACACACTTAGATTCCTTCTATGGGCACTTAGAAAATATTCTAACTCTGAGAAAAAGAAACAGTAAGAGCTTTACTACTCTGCTTGAAAACTAAACTGAAAACTACTACCAAACTGAAGCCTAGGCATGGTATTTATAGACTTGGGGAAAATACCCCAACGTTGGATATGTGATGCTGGACCAAGGCCCCGACATTGCATATGCGACATCAGACCAAACAGTAAACGATAGTTCATCATACCCCCACAATTGAATGAAAACTTGTCCTTGAGTGAAGAGGAGGAACAAGTTCATTACAATACAACATATTGGATAGGTATGGGATTATTGACTAACATTATAAATTGGCTTAGATGAAACAGATAGACTTTGAGTGCCCAAGTGTACAGAATTACAATTTTTACAAAATTGTGTGTTCATGAGAAGAGGAGTGAACACCCTGGAGAATATTGACATCCAACACCTCTTGGCAGTAGAAGAATGAGAGGGAGAGAAGAAATCCAACAATCATGAATGGTCCTCATTATGTGGTCTTGTTGCATGATCCTTGGTGAAGATAGTTCTACTTCCAATCCATGGTTCCCATTGCAATCACAACAAAATCATGAATTAGTATGTAATGTGTAACACATAACTGTTAAATGCCTTATCTTGTTGGTGGTTACATTCGGCTAGGTTGTGATTATTGTTGATTGGTTCCTTGAGTAGTGTTAGCGGGAAAGTTGATATATAGGGTTAATTAAATTAAGTGGTCCATTAAACTTGAAAAAGTTCAATACAAGGATATATTTGAAGAGGGTATAATAATTCACAACAATGAAAATAAGAATTCACTGAAAACTATTGTGAAGATGTGTATAACTGGATGTTATTAATGGGGTAAATAAAAGAGAATTTGATTGTAAGAGTGTCTAAGGGCAAAGAACTTAACTAACACAACCAAAAGATATGCAAGTGGGTCCTCCCCAAAGTAGGCATCAACTTTTTATGCCCTTGCATAACTTCAAACCAAAGATGGGCTCTGTGGATGATTAATGATTACAAAAGGTTAAGTACAAAGACCTAAAAGAAATTAACTAAGAATCTTAACACATCAAACTAGGACATTGAACCAAAACATGAAGCTAACAATGAGGTGAGACATTTAAAGCATAAATGGATGAGAGAGAAAGTGGAATGGAGTTCCTAAGTATGGTCACATGAAGTCCCTTGTGGATTTTGTGGTTAAATGACTTGATAGAATCCATCCTCAGTCCAGACCAAAACCAAACCACATTCAATGACTTCACATCAACATTCTAAGACTAACCCATCCCCTAAGACACAAGAGTGCTCTCACAAAACAACCACCATTCCAAATTATATAAGAAGTAGGAAGTGAGGAAGGGCCTTAGTTAGAGGGGACTAGTCCCATAACCAATGTTTGTAGTCCATTTATTCTGTCTAAGGGGTGTGCTTTGAATTCCTATTGTTTTTTTTTTTAAATGGGAACCACACCATGGAAAGACACATTCATTTATTATTGTCTAAGGGGTGTGCTTTGAATTCCTATTGTTTTTTTTTTTAAATGGGAACCACACCATGCAAAGATACATTCATTTATTATTGTCTAAGGGGTGTGCTTTGAATCATCATCTTCTTCTTTTTTTCTTTTCTCCTTAATGAGAACCACACCATGCAAGGACGTATGCATTTATTTTGTCCAAGAGGTATGCTTTGAATTCTCATCATTTTTCATTTTTTTTCTAATGAGAACCACACCATGCAAGGACTTATTCAACTTCCTTTTATTGGATGGCATGGAACGGTAAGAAATTTAGGAAAACACACATGCACCTAGGCAAGTAAAAAAGCACAAAGAATACTAAATCCCCTTGAAGCCACACCTTGTTCAAACCTTTGAATCCTTCCCAGTTTCGGAAACTACCAAAGTCACAAATTCATTAAATTTTTATTAATGAAAAAGGGACTACACATTTCCAAAATAAGGAAAACCATAGAATTTGTGGATGGGTGGATGCTGTGGACTCATTGCCTATTGCATGAAAAGAAACCATGTCCTAATTATCAGTAACAAAATTCAAAGCCATAAACTAGACACTAATAATCAAATAAAAATAATACATACCATCATCAAGTAACACATTACTAATGTACTTGGCACTTATTAACAAAAAGTTAGAAAATCACACCAAATAAAAGAAAATATAGAAGAAAGTGTAAATGTTCAAGAAATATCAAATGTACTAATGATGGTGTAAAAAAAAATTAGAAAATCACATTACCAATGTACTAATGTTGGATGTTGACCAGCTATTTCTTGTTTAGGCTCTTAGGTTTATAGATCGTCATTGCCTTAGAAGAAAATGTCTCATAAATGATATCAGGTCCTTTCTAGAGTGTTTGGAACTTAGTTCATTAAGGTATGTGTGTAGGGTTCTAGTAAAGAATGTTGTCTCTTGGTTGAAATTTGACTTTTCTAATTTTCAAGTCATGATGCTTTTTGTTATAAGCCTTGTGCAACTTGTTAGATGATAGGGCCACTAATCAATTCTCATCTAGCAGGTTGAGATTCATCAGCTATTCTTTTTGGGCTAGACTTAAGTCAAGGTTAAAGTCACAAGTTGTTGAAAGTGTACAAAGTTCAGATTGAATAAAAAGTGTTGGTATTTTTCCATACACAATCTCATAGGGAGAGTAGCCTATAGGAAGTTTCCAAGTTGAGCGATAGGTCCAAAGATCATCATTTAGTTTTGTGCTCTAGTCCTTCATATATGATGAGAGCAGGTTACTCTAGCAGTTACTCTAGTGGTTTATTCTAATTATTAGAGCGGTTACTCTAGCGGTTTATTCTAATTATTAGAGCAATTACTCTAGCGGTTTACTCTAATTATTAGAGTAGTTGCTCCCAAGCCTATAAATATAGTGCTCAGGCACATAATTGAAAGAAGTCTTTTAGCAGTCAAGTAGCAAAACTTTTGTAGTATGTTTGAAAGTTAGAGTATTTTCCAAGTGCCCGCAGCAGGAGGTCTAAGTGTGGACAAATCTTTATTCAAACATTGTGTACCTGAGCACACCTTGTATACAACAATAAAGATGAGCTCTTTGATTCATCCTTGCAGCACTTGAGATTTTTTTTCTTACGCATTTCTTTTATTTTGTTTTTTTATGTATTTATTTTATTTTATCACTTTACATTTCTATTATTAGCACAACAATTCATTTTGATCAATTAATCAAATCATTAAATTACATAAGCATGACCACTTTGAGCATGCGTGTAATGCTTGGTAACCTAGCAACGATTAGCGTTTGGTAATCCCAGCAGTGTTGCACTGGTTCAGGATGTGTACAGCAAGTGGGAACAGATGTTGGTGTTAGGATTAGTTAGCACTTAGTTAATGAGTAGTTAAGTTTAATTAGTCACTTAGTTACCTCTCTCCTTCCCTACTAACATAGGACATAAAAACATAAAAGCTATAAAAATCATATGCCTCAAGCTTACTTAACCATACAATCGTGACATACAGGTAAGCTTGGGAAGACAATGATCAACCAACTCGTCCTTGTTCCACAACAGCACATAAGCACTTAGTCCTTGGAATTCAACCAGATCGTGCGTGAAACGCTTGTATTCGTATGGTTGAGCATAGGGATACCTCATCGCTCATCATTGGTGCTGTTGTCAGGGACTTAGTTGTTTGTGCGCTAACTAGAACATAGGAAATCATTCACATCGTTAGAACAAACCCTTAGGGTTGATTGAGAAAATAATAAACAAGAATACATTGCACACTAAACAGACAAGTATGTCTCCTTCTTCGTACGAAAGTGCCTCACCACCTAGGTTTGAAACAGGAAACAGTCGGTGATGTAATACACAAGTTCAAGTGGTATATATTCATCCTGATGAGTATATATCAGACTTCACCTTTATCCTCCATCAAGAAGAACAACTACGTTGGTGAGACTTAGAAGGTAACATAGTGTTACCTCCCGATCGTTTAGTCCTGAGCATGCTTCTTCATGCTCTCATAAGAATTGGCATGCTGCACTTACACACAGAATACGTTGTGCAAGACCATGACTTGAGACAATACCATCCCACAGAGGCACAACATCAAAGGGACTTGCAACATGAGAAACATCATAAGTCTTTGAAGGGTAAGTGGTCTTGGGATGTCCCACATGTCTTAAGTGAAAATGAGGGTGGTGAACCTACCTCAGGCAGTCGCCCTCACAATGATGTTCCTCCCCTTGACTTTGGCCAAGGGGTTGTGTATCAGAACCTTCATTCTATTATTCATAACCTAGGTTCTGATGCCCACGGGCACAAAGGATCTAAAAAAGGGACACGAACTCATGATAAAGGTGGACATTCTGATCGCAATCGCGATCGAGGCCGAGACCACAGAGAGAAGGTAGCAGACACTGTCATGGTGACAGTTCTCCTTCTTCTTCACCTTCATCATCTTCTTCACCCTATCCTTCAATATTTGAATGTGGTCATAAAGAAAAAGACCATGGGTATAAAGGTAGGCAATGTGGAAGTCATAGACGAAACAACCAGGAAAGGGGACAAGGGCACTCTAGAGAGTCATGAAATAGAAGAAGGGAGAGTACGGAACAACATAGGCGTCATAGATGCCATAAATGAGACGATCACGATGAATCCCTCCTCGCTACTTGAAGTATGTTGAACACAACTGAGGCTATTAGAATTCCAACAAAGCATCAAAAAGATAGTAGGATCAAGAGATTAGTTATGAATAATATCCCACGATTTGAAGAGGGATAGAACATTGATCCTTAGAATCATTTACAAACATTCCATGATGCGTGTGCCTTATAGAACATAGAGAACGAATGGCGAAAACTTAAGTTGTTTCCATGGAAATTATTTAAAGAAGCAGAAAGCTAGTATCGGTCTTTAGAATTGGAATCCGTTCGTAGGTAGAGTACTATGTTAGAACTATTCAATGACAAGTACCAAGTGTACTCCCAAGTGTCTAACTTGCAAAAGAAAATCCAACGCTGGAAAAAAGGAGGACATAAACCCTTGGATGCTGCCATGGGTTGATCCTATGCACTGTTACATCATTGTCCTAGCCATGGTTATTTGCAAAGGGATCAACTACGCTATCTTGTGGATGGGCTTAGGCATGAAATGAGAAGAACCCTTAGGACTTATGCCCAAGGGAGACTATTCGAGCTTAGGTCCCATCAAATTCAAAGACTATTGGAGCAAGTTGCTAAGGAAGAAGGTGAGCTACAAAAGAGAGATAGTACAGAAGAGTATAATCGAGATCCTTCCCTTTGGAAGAGGGGAGTAAGATTTTGTGAGGATGAAGAAGAGTCACCACTCGAAGAGATGTGAATAGGAAAACTTTGCCTATCCAAAAGATGACATTAGAAGTTTTGGCAAACGTAGACCAAATGTGGGATTCCTTAGACAATAGCTTTTAAACTGTTCTTAAAATAGTAGAGGAGTCTAGAGAGCAAGGTGGTGAGAAAAGAAAAAAGAAAGAGGCTGAACATGCACGTAGCAAGGGTAAGGGCAAAGTTGCTATCATTGAAGAGGTTGTGGATTCGGAAATAGACAATGATAGTGGATGTGAGATATGTCAATATGACCATCCTAAGGGATGTTGCCCTGTAATCTCACATTTGTAGGAGTTTGGGGTGTATGCGCTCAACCCACGATTAAAAAAATGGCAAACACCGTGAAGGTTACCTTATCCTCAAGGTAACCCAAGATAGTTCCACCAACCCTTAATGTATTATCCCAGTGGAACTCCACCATAATCGATTGAGCAATATAAATAGTGGCAGCACCCACAATTATGGGGAATGCCACCACCAAGGCAACAATATCCTTACCAGAAACCTGACCCATATGGATATTACATGCAACATCCAATCTCTGTAGGTGACTCTACTGGTCACATCACTTCTCAACCTCACTACCAAGCTCATGAGTATTATGGGACTCCCTCTTCTAGAGGTGATATTCTACAAGCATATCATCCTTCTCATCCAGCCACATCTCTTCCATCAATAGCTCCACTACCACCTGCTCCCGTGATGCAAGGTGAAATCCCTACCCAGTTGCAGCAACATAACACCACAAGGGTTGTTAACTCTCAACCTACTATTGGTTCCAACAACCACATGAAGAAAAGAACTTTCTTTAGAACCAATAGTCCAACAAGCCCTTGCAATCACAAGTGGTTAATTCCTTAGATGCCTCAGTATCAATCAAAACTTCGAAGCCCCCTTCAACCCAATCACCACACTTAACGCATATGGTTATGCTAACACATGTTGTCACCGATTGGATCAAGGCTGGCCACCTTCTTAGGAAATTCTCTGATCTTGGGAGTCCTCTAATATACTTACAAATCGCTAGAAATGTCCTATGCAAGGCTCTTTTGGATTCAGGTTCTGGTATCAACTTGATTTCTCAAGAAATGTACAAGGCCTAGAACCTGCCTCCATTGAAAAAGAGCAACATCCATCTAGAGTTGGTCGACTAGTCTATCACTGTCCCATTGGAATTGGTGGAAGACATTGGTACCACTATTTGTGGGTGGTCGTGCCCAACTGACTTCCTAGTGATTCAAGTAAACAATGGTAAGGGGAACTTCTCAATCATAATGGGAATAGCATGGCTAAGCACCATCGATACATGCCTAGGAATCCGTGATCTTTCCCTAGAAATATCAAAGGAAAATACATTCGGAAAGATCTAGAAGAAGAAAGTTCTGTGCATCGCATACAGTGACAAAAGGTGTAATTACATGTAGAGGTCATGGTTTGTGCAAAGTTTAACATTGCTTGCATGCAGTCAATGTGCACAAGTGATTAACATACAAAGATGCTTGTATGCAGTAGCCACATGACAGGAAGACACTGAGTGGCTGACAGTTGACTAAGAAAGCAATTCACTCATATGCATGGAATGAATTAAGGGTTTGACTTGTTCTTACAATGATAGCATAGATGCATTAGAGCAAGTCCACCACCAACTTCCAAGTATTAACCTTGAAAATATCAACTAGGAGAGGTTGGAAATCCTTGAGAAATTTAAGCAAGATCCCCTCGAGCTGAAACCATTACCCACCGGTATGGAATACATGTTCCTTAAAAATGGAAAACCGGTAATTATTAATGCTAAGCTTGCTCCTCAATAGAAAGAAGAACTTCTAAAGGTAATAAATAAATGGTCAGAAGCCTTCGCTTGGTCATATCCCAAATTAACTAGAATAGATCCTAGGATATGCTAACATAGAATTTACATTGACCCCTCCATGAAGCCTCGAAGACAACCACAAAGGTGATTGAATCCTAAGCTGAAGCAAGTAGTTATGAAAGAAATTGAACAGCTTCTCAAGGCTAGGTTCATATACCCCATTGCTGATAGTGAATAGATTAGCCCTTTAGTTATTGTGCCTAAAAAGGGAGGCAATTGGAGGGTATGCATAGATTTCAGGCTACTAAATATGGCAACATTCAAATATCACTTCCCATTGTCATTTTTCGACCAAGTCTTAGACACCATTGTAGGGCATCGCTATTACAGCTCTCTTGATGGATATAGTAGATATAACCAAATACAAATAGCCCTAGAAGACCAAGCCAAGACTACGTTCACCAGTCCTTGGGGAACATTCGCATACAAACAGATGTTGTTTGGCTTGTGCAATGCCCTTTCAACATTTTAATGACTAGTTCTAAGCATATTCCAATAGCAGATAGGGAATGGCATGGAGGTATTNTTTCAACATTTTAATGACTAGTTCTAAGCATATTCCAACAGCAGATAGGGAATGGCATGGAGGTATTTATGGACGACTTCTCCACTTATGGAGCACACTTTGATCAAGCCTTGGACCGGTTGGAGCAAGTGTTAAAAAGATGTGTAGAAACCAATTTGAGGCTCAACTGGCAGAAAAGCCATTTGATGGTCCAATAAAGTGTAGTACTAGGGCACAAAATCTCACACACAGGGATAGAGGTAGACCCTGAGAAAATTAAAATTATCCAAGGAATTACCCATCAACTAGAAACTATCAAAGATATTTGGTCATTCCTTGGACATACTAGTTACTATAGCAGATTTATTGAGAACTTTTCAAAGGTTGTCAAACCATTGGTGGAATTAACAAAAAAGGACGTACCTTTTGAGTGGACTAGGGAATGCGAATTAGCTTTCCAAACTCTGAAATAAAAGATAGTAGAAACACCCATTCTACAAGCTCCTGACTGGTCCAAACCATTGCATATCATGACTGACATGTCCAACTATGCTGTAGGAGCCATACTTACACAGTTAGATGACTAGAAGCATCCTTATTACATCCACTGTGCAAGTAGAAGTATCGCTGGTGCACAGCTTAACTACACTACCATAGAGAAAGAATTAATGGTTGTAGTGTTTGCACTAGAAAAGTTTAGACACTATGTATTGGGATATAAAGTATATATACATACAGATCACAGTGTAATCTGGTTCCTCATGAATAAGTCAATGGTAAGCCCTTGTATCATACGATGGCTTGTAATCTTACAAGAGTTCGATTTAACGATGATCGATCGTAAGGGCACCGAGAATGTAGTTGCTGATCGTTTATCTCGGTTGTGATGGGACAACAATGAGGATGAGTATCCAATTTTTGATCATTTCCCTAATGAATTCCTCTTTGTTGGTGTAGTGAATAATCGATCACCCATGAAGACAAACTGGTATAGTAGCATTCTTACCTATCTCCTCACCCAACAAACACCACAAGAGTTAAACCTTAAGAAGAAACAACAGTTTTTTCATCGAGCCAAGTACTTTATGGAGATCAATACACAGCTTTACAAAGTGTGTCCCGATGGCTTGGTTCAATGGTGTGTTCTTGATATAGATCAACTACGAGTTCTCCAAGATGCTCATGAGGGTCCTTGTGGGGGTCATTATGCTGGGAGACAAACAACCATTAAGATCCTACTTGCAGGATATTATTGGTCTACATTATTTCGGGATGCACATCGTTTCGTCCAATCTTGTGAGCACTGTCAATGTGATGGGGAAATGACTGCCAGAATGGAGAGTCCACAACAATGGATTCAATTGTTAGAACCCTTCAACATTTGGGGAATTGATTTTATGGGGTTGATTACACCAATGTCTAATAGAAAAGCTTATATTATTGTTGCTATTGATTACCTAACAAAATGGGCCGAAGCAGTTGTTGTTAAAGATTGTACATCATTTACAACTGCACTATTTGTTTAACAACAAATCATAAATAGGTTTGGTGTGCCACGTGCACTTATTTTAGACAATGGTACACACTTCACAGGTGCAAATTTTTGGAAATTAATGCAATGCTTAGAGGTTGAGCATAAATTGACTACACCATACCACCCCCAAGTAAACGGTCAAGTAGAAGTCACCAACAGGGAGATTATGAAGATATTGACAGAACCATTATCAAGTTTAGGTGAGACTAGAGCACTAAATTGAATGATGCTCTTCAAGCATACCACTCCACATGGAAACTCCCTGTAGGCTACTCTCCCTATGAGTTAGTGTATGGTAAATTACCAATGCTTCCCATTCAAATTGAGCTCCATACACTATCCACGGCATGTGACCTCAACCTTGACCTTGATCTAGCATAGAAACAATGGTTAGTAACCCTTAACTTACTAGATGAAAATCGATTAACTTCCTTGTCATCTAACGAATTACACAAGACCTTCAATAAACAATGTCATGACCCAAGAATTAGAAAAGTTAAATATCAGCCAGGAGATAAGGTTCTTTACTAGAATCCCACACATGTGCCACAACGTACTAAATTTTAAACACTATGGGAAGGACCTTATATTATTTATGCAACTTTTTCTTCAAGGGCCATGACAATATACAAACTTGAGAGCCTGGATAAGAAACTGTTGGTCAACATACAACAAACCAAACCTTTCCATGAGCTTAAGACAGCTAGTACACATGCTACCTCTCTTG